>JBBBDQ010000207.1:0-312500 GCA_037127315.1 Ascarosepion bandense
ATAATAATAATAATAATAATAATAATAATAATAAGAAGAAGAAGAAGAAGAAGAACAACAACAACAACAACACCAAAGGTCTACAGGGCAAGAATTCTGAATGAAAAGCGTGGATAGAAACTGAATATACATGACCTCAATTATTATACGACGATATCGTGGCTGTTTTAACTCAACTATAGCTTCCATTGCCGTCAACGAAGAGAAGAAAGTGTTGATATTATCCTTGAGGTGATGCATGTTTTGATAGGAAGCCAGCGATTGTGGTCGAAGGCCGGCGATGGCATAATTGCCAACGAGCTCACTTAATAGTATTATGCCTGAAGGCTCTAATTTGGACGAATACACATATGTAGATAACCCAACAGCTTTTTAAGCTTGTTTTTGTGTGTTTATAGATCTTATCAATCTTAGCGTGTGTAGGTATTTACAATCTTCGAAATCATCAGCTTTGTTAGGCCAAGTAAAATAGGAGTTGGATGATAGAGAAAATAATCTTTTGTGAAATTGACTCTGCAGTAGTAAAACTAGAACAGTATTATCTGCGAACAGAAGCTTTCTCGAAAGATATTTTTATTTTTAAGTTGATCAACTCAATAATTTTCTATTTCTTCCCTATATATTGACTTTGTAAACCAAACAGCAGTCAATAGACAGTAGACATGAATGAGAAACGTCTACCTATAAACAAGTATAACATCCGTCAAACATATTTTTAAATAATAATAATAATAATAATAATAATAAAAATTCACCATAAAAATGAAAGAAACAGTGCGTAAAGATTACTATAGAAGGTAACAACTGATATTAAAAACTGAATTGAATTCTCAGAACAGAATTATGGCCATTAATTGCCTTGCCATCCCAGTTGTCCAATATAGTTTCAGCATCTTAAACTGGACTCTAAACGACATCAGACGAATGGATTCTAAGACAAGAAAGCTCCTTTCTAAACATAAGATGCATCATCCAAAGGCTGATGTAGACCATCTATACATACCCCGTAAAGAAAGTGGAAGAGGTTTTAATCAGCTAAATTTGTCATACAAGATAACAACAATTGGCTTACTAACATACATAAAAACAACAAAGGACAGGATGATACAATTAGTCAAACAACATGAAAACAGAAAGAAAAATATTCAATAATGAAAGAAGGCAGTAAATACAAACAAGATTTACATTTAGTAGATTCTGTAGAAAAGCAAAACGGAAGCCAAGAACCAACTATTGCAGCAAAAATTATGAAAAAGAAATCCAAGGATAAAGCTTTTGAACAGATTAAACAACGCTGGAAAGAGAAACTTCTGTATGGCCAATATCCAGAACGTGCTAAGTCCAATGTTGATAGATTCAATACTCATCGATGGTTACGTGCATCTGGATTAAAGTCTGAGACTGAAGGCTTTATTCGTCCAGCTCAAAAGTCTTTCAAAAGTCTTTTCAAAGTCTTTTCACTAGAAACTTTCAGGCAAATATTATACATAATAATGTGAATCCAAAATGCAGGTTCTGTGATAAACACGAAGAAACAATAAACCATCTAATCTCAGGCTGTTCTGTACTTGCTCCAAATGAGTATAAAAATCGTCACGATAGAGTGGGGCAATATTTACATTGGACAATGTGCAAACACTATGGAAAATATGTAAACAAACACTGGTATGAACATCATCCAGTACCAGTTACAGAAATAGAAGATGTCACCATTTTATGGGATTACACCATTTACACAGACATAAACACTGAAGCAAGTAGGCCGGACATTATTGTTAAAAACCAGAAAGAAAAAACCTGCCTATTAATTGATATGGCTTGTCCAGTAGATTGTAACATAGCAACCAAGGAATTCGAAAAACTGTCAAAATATAAAGACCTGGAAATTGAAAGAGAACAAATATGAAAATTGAAAACAAGAATTGTGCCAGTGATAATAGGTGCGCTTGGAATGATAAAAAATGGAACAAAACAAGACATTGAAAGAATCCCTGGAAACCCCAGCTTAAGAGATATACAAAAAATTGTCTTGTTAAGTACAGCCCACACACTAAGGAGAACATTGTCTATGCAACACTAGGGATGTTAGGGAGATATTAAAAAACATGAAATGGAGTCAAAAAACACACCACGACCCGCCTTAGGTCTTCTCGCAGATTTGGTAGGTAGTGCAATCATAGCAGAAATCAAATTATGATGAAAAATGACAACATAATAATAATAATAATAATAATAATAATAATAATAATAATAATAATAATAATAATATATTTACATATTAAATTAAGGACTTTAGACATTTTTAAAATATTGGTATTGGTAAATGCGAATATGAGGTCAGATTGGTTTAGTGAGGTGATGATTGTGTTGTAGCAGTCGATGGTGATACTGGTTCGTGTTGACAGCTATGGACTGAATTCTTCCGTTTGTGAATATAGTGGTCCGCAGTCGTAATCAGTGTTTTATTTTTTGTAACTTATTTTTCTGTATCTAAAAATACAGATAATCAACAACAAAAAGTTGTTGATCGTCAGTATTTTTAGAACAATCATTACTTTTAAAAAGTTAATTCTAGAATAAATTGTCAGATTTAATTGTAGATTGTCATATAGATTTTTTGCAATAATGAAATTCTGTCATATAAAATTCTATATTGCCAAGTAGATTGTAAGAATTAATTTTACTTGTGTTCACCAAGAGACACCCAAGTCTGGAGGAGTTTGTAATATAAGCGGTAAGAGTAAGAGATAAGATGTGCAGTTTATGAGGGTATGTGTAAAAGATAACTGTTAAGACATGAAGATTTTAAAGTTGAGAAAGCATCCTCTCAGAGGTTTGTCCTACTGAGTAACGGAATAAGCTGTCCGAGTTTAACTCTCTTTTTAGAAATAGAATATGAAGGTAATGGGGTTGATTCGTCTCAGTATACATGGTATGGCAGTTCTTAGCTGTGAGCGTTATAAATTTAAGAATGTAGCTCGTTAGAAGATTTTCCAAGACAATGGAGATGAAATAGCGAGAGTCCAGCGATATATTTCCATCCTAACCCCCCTTTTCTGGGTGGAAAATAATTCGTTGCCCACAAGACCGTATAGGCGTTTTTGAACTCACTGGAAAGTGAAGATTTGGTAGTTCCAGCCCATTTTTAGTTAGATTGGGCTCTTCTACAGGTCGCCCATATTTGGACGAATCAAGTACTTACTGGATTCGTACAAAGAACCGACCATTTTTAAAGCATCATTAGCGATGGATTGTATGTAGAAGTCTCACTTGCGGTCTGGATGAAAAGACCCAATAGTCGTTCAAGGCCCCCTTGAGAGAACAATCGTTCAAAGCGATAGGCAAAAATACCGGATCGGCTCGTTGATGATTGAACGTTAGCAGTTTCCTTGTTGAGGTATTAAATGTGACAAGCCTGTTATTCTCCCTGTCAAGCTGTGAGAGTTCGATCAGAAAAGAGACCGGCAGCGGTCATGTAGATTTTTTTGGAGTGTATCTATATGCATATATGGTCTTTAAACATCAAAGATAGATCGTTTAGATGAAGTAGAAATAACAAAGAAGCGAGCCTCGTTGAACGTCTGTATTCATTTCATAGTCTTCATACGATTGTCCATTAACAATGATCTACATGGACTTAATAATTGAGAAAAGAAATACTTAAAAAATGAGAAAACTCTTTCATTGCTAGAGAGTTTGAGCAGCACCCGCATTGAAAAGGTATTTAGATATATTTAAGACGATTGTACTCCTGAGGCATTTATTGTCTCAGTTGTTCTGGGTATAATGACAGTTAGTGGACTCAGCAAAGCGAAATCCATACTGTTTGTTGTCCCTGTTGAAATGATCATCAGCCTTCTTTGTTCATGATAACCTGCTTATGAACCTAAGGAGGCTGATGAACCGCTATTGCAACAGGGGTGAGCGCCCATTCTTGTTATTTAAAGCAGGGAATGAGCTTGACTTCTTGTATAGACTTGAGAAGAAAAGCCTCTTTAGGCAGTGGTAAAAGTTTGGCAAAGATTGGAGATTACTTTGGGCTTTTGTTCTTAAGAGAAACCTCTTGATCGATAGTCTTCTTTGGGTCAAATATTTTGATAAGTATGGAAACTGACCGTGATATAGATAATGCAAAGTTTGTACTCCGTGAGATGACCTCAGAGCTATTTTAGGCACTGATGCTTCGATTCTATTGAGAGTTTTGTTAGAGATTTATCCAGAAATCATGGGATCTAAGTCTTTTGCTTTCGAACTTGGCATGATCTGCACTTTGCATTTTCTAGAGTTCTCTTGCGAAGATTGCAGACTGTTCTGAATGCCAAAAAGGGTTCTTGTAATATAATTAAAAAAAATTTGATAAGAGTTACGTCTCCTTAATAGTAGTACTAATTGAGTTGGTGTATTCAAAGATGGCGCGTAAACAAGTTACCTGTATGCCCTCGTTGTGTATCTATTATGCCCTAAAATAAATGCAACCTGGTAGCAGCGATAGGATGACATGTGTACATAAATGCAAGAAAGAAGATAAGTAAAAAAAATAATATCACATATTGAATACATCACGATCAAAACTTGAAAAACTTATCTCTTTTTGTCAGTCAGAAAGAAACGCACACACAAAAAAATGGCGGCTCCCAATATATCACTATCAAGGTTAAACTGGAATAACGAAAATATGTATGAAGCCCACAATGAATAGATTAACTTCATGTCCTTATACTTTATTATCTACAAAGTAGAAGAAAAATTGAAATATGCTCATATCCCTCTGAATACAAGACGAAAGAGAAATAATAAACAACGCATTGTTCACGAACGAACAGAAAGAAAACTCGGAAAAGGTTTTCAAAATTTTTGAATCACGTTTTATTTAGAAGCCAAATGAACGGGTTGAACGTCTAGAATTCACTTCAATTTAACAGAATAAAGACACAGTCGACTCGACAAATATTTATTCAAATTCCAAACGAAAGCTGGAAGATGTGACGTCAGTGACATTAAAGAAGAAAGGATCCTCGAGCAAATCATAAATGACCACTGGTTCCCCGTCTGCAGGAATTTACTCGAGTTACTTGACTAGCAACTAGGTCCCACCCTTTTACAGTGAAACCAATAAAATCTAACCGTAACTTCTACTCCCTCGGCTTCTTTTCTCGCACTTTCGCTTGCGGAATTCCCTTCTGTATACTTGCTTCTCCGACAATCTCCAAGAATTTAAATGTAAGGTCAATTGTAATCTATTATTTCTCTGACACGCATTCTGTCTCTCATGTTCTTTTCTTCGTCCACTCTACACTCATCACAGCACTCTCATCTTTATCAAACCCATTCTCTGAGAGCCCCTAGAAATTTGTTCCTCCTTCTCATCACAATCTTCATATGTAATCCCCTGCACACCAGATGCAGTAAAACTACGTTTTGTTTGGGGTGAAATGATTAAAAAAAGGCATAAGTGTGAAGAAGAGAGGAGAAATTTGATATGCAAACCAAATCTCACACTGAAGATTGCTATTGAAAATATAATGGTTTACGAAGTCACTACAAAAGACAATATACTCTGCAAGGATGCCTATGAAAGAAAATCCGGAATATACCACGAGGTAGCAATAAGAAGTGGCAACCTGTGCACAACGTGTGGAAGAAGCCATGGAAAGAGAATTGAAGATTGCTATTGAAAGTATAATGGTTTACGAAGTCACTACAAAAGACAATATACTTGCAAAGGATGCCTACGAAAGAAAATCCGGAATATACCACGAGGAAGCAATAAGAAGTGGTAACCTGTGCACAAGGTGTGGAAGAAGCCATGGGAAGAGAATTGAAGATTGCTATTGAAAATATAATGGTTTACGACGTCACTACAAAAGACAATATATTCTGCAAGGATGCCTACGAAAGAAAATCCGGAATATACCACGAGGAAGCAATAAGAAGTGGCAAACTGTGCACAAGGTGTGGAAGAAGCCATGGGAAGAGAATTGAAGATTACTTTCATTGAAAATATAATGGTTTACGACGTCACAAAAGACAAATATACTCTGCAAGGATGCCTACGAAAGAAAACTACGGAATATACCACGAGGAAGCACAAGAAGTGGCAACCTGTGCACAAGGTGTGGAAGAAGCCATGGGAAGAGAATTGAAGATTACTATTGAAAATATAAATGGTTACGACGTCACTACAAAAGACAACAGCCTTGCAAGGATGCCTACGAAAGAAAATCCGAATATACCACGAGGAAGCAATAAGAAGTGGCAACCTGTGCACAAGGTGTGGAAGAAGCCATGGGAAGAGAATTGAAGATTACTATTGAAAATATAATGGCTTACGACGTCACTACAAAAGACAATATACTCTGCAAGGATGCCTACGAAAGAAAATCCGAATATACCACGAGGAAGCAATAAGAAGTAGCAACCTGTGCACAAGGTGTGGAAGAAGCCATGGGAAGAGAATTGAAGATTACTATTGAAAATATAATGGTTTACGACGTCACTACAAAAAGACAATATATTCTCTGCAAGGATGCCTACGAAAGAAAATCCGGAATATACCACGAGGGAATAATAAGAAGTGGCAACCTGTGCAATAAGTGTGGAAGAAGCCATGGGAAGAGAATTGAAGATTACTATTGAAAATATAATGGTTTACGACGTCACTACAAAAGACAATATATACTTGCAAGGATGCCTACGAAAGAAAATCCGGAATATACCACGAGGAAGCAATAAGAAGTGGCAACCTGTGCACAAGTGTGGAAGAAGCCATGGGAAGAGAATTGAAGATTGCTATTGAAAATATAATGGTTTACGAAGTCACTACAAAAGACAATATATTCTGCAAGGATGCCTACGAAAGAAAATCCGGAATATACCACGAGGAAGCAAATAAGAAGTGGCAACCTGTGCACAAGGTGTGAAGAAGCCATGGAAGAGGAATTGAAGATTACTATTGAAAATATAATGGTTTACGACGTCACTACAAAAGACAATATACTCTGCAAGGATGCCTACGAAAGAAAATCCGGAATATACCACGAGGAAGCACAAGAAGTGGTAACCTGTGCACAAGGTGTGGAAGAAGCCATGGGAAGAGAATTGAAGATTACTATTGAAAATATAATGGTTTACGAAGTCACTACAAAAGACAATATATTCTGCAAGGATGCTCTTACGAAAGAAAATCCGGAATATACCACGAGGAAGCAATAAGAAGTGGAAAACTGTGCACAAGGTGTGGAAGAAGCCATGGGAAGAGAATTGAAGATTACTATTGAAAATATAATGGTTTACGAAGTCACTACAAAAGACAATATATCCTGCAAGGATGCCTACGAAAGAAAATCCGAATATACCACGAGGAAGCAATAAGAAGTGGTAACCTGTGCACAAGGTGTGGAAGAAGCCATGGGAAGAGAATTGGAAGATTACTATTGAAAATATAATGGTTTACGACGTCACTACAAAAGACAATATATTCTCTGCAAGGATGCCTACGAAAGAAAATCCGAATATACCACGAGGAAGCAATAAGAAGTGGCAACCTGTGCACAAGGTAGTGGAAGAAGCCATGGGAAGAGAATTGAAGATTACTATTGAAAATATAATGGTTTACGAAGTCACTACAAAAGACAATATACTTGCAAGGATGCCTACGAAAGAAAAGGAATATACCACGAGGAAGCAATAAGAAGTGGCAACCTGTGCACAAGGTGGAAGAAGCCATGGGAAGAGAATTGAAGATTACTATTGAAAATATAATGGTTTACGAAGTCACTACAAAAGACAATATACTTGCAAGGATGCCTACGAAAGAAAATCCGGAATATACCACGAGGAAGCAATAAGTAAAGTGGAAAACTGTGCACAAGGTGTGGAAGAAGCCATGGGAAGAGAATTGAAGATTACTATTGAAAATATAATGGTTTACGAAGTCACTACAAAAGACAAATATACTTTCCGTAAGGATGCCTACGAAAGAAAATCCGGAATATACCACGAGGAAGCACAAGAAGTGGTAACCTGTGCACAAGGTGTGGAAGAAGCCATGGGAAGAGAATTGAAGATTACTATTGAAAATATAATGGTTTACGAAGTCACTACAAAAGACAATATACTCTGCAAGGATGCCTACGAAAGAAAATCCGGAATATACCACGAGGAAGCAATAAGAAGTGGCAAACTGTGCACAAGGTGTGGAAGAAGCCATGGGAAGAGAATTGAAGATTACTATTGAAAATATAATGGTTTACGAAGTCACTACAAAAGACAATATACTTCGTAAGGATGCCTACGAAAGAAAATCCGGAATATACCACGAGGAAGCAATAAGAAGTGGAAAACTGTGCACAAGGTGTGGAAGAAGCCATGGGAAGAGAATTGAAGATTACTATTGAAAATAATGGTTTACGAAGTCACTACAAAAACAATATACTCTGCAAGGATGCCTACGAAAGAAAATCCGGAATATACCACGAGGAAGCAATAAGAAGTGGAAAAAACTGTGCACAAGGTGTGGAAGAAGCCATGGGAAGAGAATTGAAGATTGCTATGCTAATAACAAAAAATGCGAAAGATGCTAAGGAGTAAATCACTTTAAAGAAAACTGTTTTATGTGAAAAAAACCCCAAAAAAACAAGTGAAGTGTAAAGATGTAGAGAGAAAGAAACACAAAATATGAAGTGTAAAGATGTAGAAAGAAAGAAACACAAAATATGAAGTGTAAAGACGTAGAGAAAAAGAAACACAAAATATGAAGTGTAAAGACGTAGAGAGAAAGAAACAGAAAATATCAAGTGTAAAGACGTAGAGAGAAAGAAACAGAAAATATAAAGTGTAAAGACGTAGAGAGAAAGCAATACAAAATATGAAGTGTAAAGTCGTAGAGAGAAAGAAACAGAAAATATCAAGTGTAAAGACGTTGAGAGAAAGAAACAGAAAATATGAAATGTAAAGACGTAGAGAGAAAGAAAGAGAAAATATGAACTGTAAAGACGTAGAGAGAAAGAAACAGAAAATATGAAGTGTAAAGACGTAGAGAGAAAGAAACAGAAAATATGAAGTGTAAAGACGTAGAGAGAAAGAAACAGAAAATATGAAGTGTAAAGACGTAGAGAGAAAGAAACACAAAATATGAAGTGTGAAGACGTAGAGAGAAAGAAACACAAAATATAAAGTGTAAAGATGTAGAGAGAAAGCAATACAAAATATGAAGTGTAAAGACGTAGAGAGAAAGAAACAGAAAATATGAAGTGTAAAGTCGTAGAGAGAAAGAAACAGAAAATATGAAGTGTAAAGACGTAGAGAGAAAGAAACACAAAATGTGAAGTGTAAAGACGTAGAGAGAAAGAAACAGAAAATGTGAACTGTAAAAACGTAGAGAGAAAGAAACAGAAAATATGAAGTGTAAAGTCGTAGAGAGAAAGAAACAGAAAATATGAAGTGTAAAGACGTAGAGAGAAAGAAACAGAAAATATGAAGTGTAAAGACGTAGTGAGAAAGAAACACAAAATATGAAGTGTAAAGACGTAGAGAGAAAGAAACACAAAATATAAAGTGTAAAGACGTAGAGAGAAAGCAATACAAAATATGAAGTGTAAAGTCGTAGAGAGAAAGAAACAGAAAATATCAAGTGTAAAGACGTTGAGAGAAAGAAACAGAAAATATGAAATGTAAAGACGGAGAGAGAAAGAAAGAGAAAATATGAACTGTAAAGACGTAGAGAGAGAAAGAAACAGAAAATATGAAGTGTAAAGACGTAGAGAGAAAGAAACAGAAAATATGAAGTGTAAAGACGTAGAGAGAAAGAAACAGAAAATATGAAGTGTAAAGACGTAGAGAGAAAGAAACAGAAAATATGAAGTGTAAAGACGTAGAGAGAAATTAACAGAAAATATGAAGTGTAAAGACGTAGAGAGAAAGAAACAGAAAAATATGAAGTGTAAAGACGTAGAGAGAAAGAAACAGAAAATATGAAGTGTAAAGACGTAGAGAGAAAGCAACAGAAAATATGAAGTGTAAAGTCGTAGAGAGAAAGAAACACAAAATATGAAGTGCAAAGACGCAGAGAGAAAGAAACACAAAATATGAAGTGTAAAGACGTAGAGAGAAAGAAACAGAAAATATGAAGTGTAAAGACGTAGAGAGAAAGAAACACAAAATATGAAGTGTAAAGACGTAGAAAGAAAGAAACACAAAATATGAAGTGTAAAGACGTAGAGAGAAAGAAACGAAAAATATGAAGTGTAAAGACGTAGAGAGAAAGAAACAGAAAAATATGAAGTGTAAAGACGTAGAGAGAAAGCAACAGAAAATATGAAGTGTAAAGACGTAGAGAGAAAGAAACACAAAATATGAAGTGCAAAGACGCAGAGAGAAAGAAACACAAAATGTGAAGTGTAAAGACGTAGAGAGAAAGAAACAGAAAATATGAAGTGTAAAGACGTAGAGAGAAAGAAACACAAAATATGAAGTGTAAAGACGTAGAGAGAAAAGAAACAGAAAATATGAAGTGTAAAGACGTAGAGAGAAAGAAACAGAAAATATGAAGTGTAAAGAGACGTAGAGAGAAAGAAACACAAAATATGAAGTGTAAAGACGTAGTGAGAAAGAAACACAAAATATGAAGTGTAAAGACGTAGAGAGAAAGAAACACAAAATATAAAGTGTAAAGACGTAGAGAGAAAGCAATACAAAATATGAAGTGTAAAGACGTAGAGAGAAAGAAACAGAAAATATGAAGTGTAAAGACGTAGAGAGAAAGAAACAGAAAATATGAAGTGTAAAGACGTAGAGAGAAAGAAACACAAAATATGAAGTGTAAAGACGCAGAGAGAAAGAAACAGAAAATATGAAGTGTAAAGACGTAGAGAGAAAGAAACACAAAATATGAAGTGTAAAGACGTAGAGAGAAAGAAACACAAAATATGAAGTATAAAGACGCAGAGAGAAAGAAACAGAAAATATGAAGTGTATAGACGTAGAGAGAAAGAAACAGAAAATATGAAGTGTAAAGACGTAGAGAGAAAGAAACACAAAATATGAAGTGTAAAGACGTAGAGCGAAAGAAACACAAAATAAAGGTTGAAAGTGGAAACGGGAGCAAACGGTAACATAATTCCGCTCAGGATTTATTAAAATATACATTCTCATTATTTCATTGAAAACTCGGAAAAAATTAACAACGGAAAATGGGAGCTAACCCCAAGTAATATAAAAAAAAAGCGTTTACTACCTTATGGTCTGTGAACGGTTCCAAAATACCACAATATCGATCAATTAATTTAAAAAGTAAAATACAACGACTCAACAACCATCAGAGTGTAGTCCACAAAACATGACCTATATTAAAAATTCAAATGCTAAGCACTGACTCATTGATTTTGTTAGAAGTAAAAAAAACAAAAACAGACTCGAATTTCCAAACTTTGCTTATCATACACGCAAAAGCGAACCCAAAAGAAAAATCGTGAAATTTCACACCTTGATGCGAAATATTTTTCAGCCCATAGAAAACTAGAAAACATCTAAAAACAAAATTCAAATAATCTTCAATTATCAGAAACAAATTCTTTCATGGACCTTTTCGCGAGCCGACGCGAAATTTATTCGTTATCCAATGGAAAGGCCAGAATCACATATAGGAGTGAATTTCCAAATGATTTTTTCGAGTCTCACAAAAGAAATAAAAGACGGAGCAAGTTCGACTGTCGCAAGAGAGAAAATGACGAGTGATTAACACGTCCCTTGAAAAACGTCAAGCGATCGCTATTATTATCTTTATCTTTCTCTCTCGCCGCCTTCCTCTTCATCGTTCACCCATCTGTCTCATTTTATTCTTGATAATCGAACAATAGCCTTTAAGACTGAACAAATATTTCAAAGATATTCATACCCAACGATAACGCTCATACATACATACATACATACATACATACATACATACAAGGACTACTACGAACTCTTGATACCCTGAACTTCTTAATACTGTTTCTCATTGGACATTTAACTTCTACCAATCCATGTTAT
The DNA here is from genome assembly GCA_037127315.1 of Ascarosepion bandense. Taxonomy (NCBI): domain Eukaryota; kingdom Metazoa; phylum Mollusca; class Cephalopoda; order Sepiida; family Sepiidae; genus Ascarosepion; species Ascarosepion bandense. The sequence continues at coordinate 12,028 of JBBBDQ010000207.1, forward strand.
TCTTTTCTATTATTAATTTTCTATTTAAACATGCAAAATAGACGAGTTCCGCAGTTTTATTACAGAATGGGAATTTACTCACATGATATCCAGACCGAGATACCTGAAGTCAAGTGGAATCATCGGGTGAATGGTTTAAACAAACAAACAAACAAACAAACAAACAAAGACAAACAAAAAAACAAAAACCAAAAAAACAAAACAAAACAAAAAAACAATTAAGATGGCTAAACCGTTAAGAATGGCCTATCAAGTGACACTACTATGCCTAAGAGCAACCACACTTGACAGCCATTTACCATCACTGGCAGAACTTCTATATAACAGGAAGATAAGAACAAGGATCCCAACAAGAAGAAAACTACAATATACTGGAAGGGGTGAGCGCAAAGAGCAGGATGCAGCAACAATACTGCAGCAGACATGCAAAGGACCTTCCTGAATTAGCTCTCGGCGATAAAGTGTTTGTCCTTCAGGAAAATAACACATGGCGACTAGCAACTGTATTCGATAAAGGCACAGAGCCGCGCAGATATATCACCACAATGAACGGTAATGGGAAACTGCTTAGACGCATTAGAAAACACCTACGGGAAATATATTGATCACAAAAAACGGGTCACTTTCAATATACATAACCAAAGGCATGATTCCAATAATACACTGATCCTACAGAAAACGTCAACTTTCCACCTAACACAAATAAAAACAATCAATTAGGTGACCAAGAACAGTCATCTACATCAAGCCAACATCCAGGAAGAAAGCGAACTTCAGAAATACCAACATCATGCCGACCTATTAGAAGAAGGCGAGTTCTAGAATAATTTCAATTTATGAACAAATAAAACTAGATAGCATAATAAACATTATGTACACTATCTTTTGACATAAGAGATGTAAAAGGGATTCTTCAATTGTAAGAGTTACGTCCCCTTAACCGTAGTAATAATTGAATTAGTGTATCCAAAGATGGCGAATAAACAAGTTAGCTGTATGATCTCGTTGTGTATCTATTATGCCCATTTATACTAAAATAAATGCAATAGTTCTGAATAAAGTATTTTTCAGATTAGCATCAGTTCTAAGAAATTTACGTGATGCCCTGTTCTATAGGGAACACGATGTGCGTGAGTTTTTAAGATGGAGAAGTCATAACAACTTGGTTTTAGTGACGTGTTGAAGCAACAGGCACCGTTACTTCATTGATGTTAGCCGACGTTATGAAGTAAATGACGTTATGAAGTTTTCTTGTGCAACTAATAGCAGGATGTCTCAAATAGATTCGCGAAATAATAATTGGTATTACTTACTTGGAAACAGCAACTTTATAAAAGAAGTAGTTATTGACTCCTTCTTTTATAAAGTTTCTATTTACAAGGTTCAAAGAAATAACTTCCTGTTTAGAAAAGAATATCCACCAATCGTATTGTTTTCTCGTACGGCTGTGGTAAATACAAAATAAAAAGAACTTTCTTTTCTTTACTGTTTTCAAATTCGCTAGCCAATGCAATAATGAATTCTGATAAATAAAAAAAAAATTGTCTCCGTACTGAAGAAAAAGACCAAGTTAAATTTCGCGATCCGGTGTGAAATATATTCTAACCATTGAAAAGAAGAGCGATTTACAAATTGAGAAAAATTAACAAGCCTACGTCAATTCACTTTTTGATAAAAATAGAGAAAGAAAATTGAATCAAACAGAGACAAGGGAGCAGAGAACAGAGAGGACACAAGCCTCGATGCAGCAATAGTCTGAGGCGGCCCTGACACAACTGTCCAGGCGACTCGTATAATCGTATACGCACCGTCTCACCTTCTCACTCGTGCTACTTTCTTTATCTCTCCTTTTTCCTCTTCACCTACTCGCCGTCCACAACAGAAAGAGTAGAACAAAGAACTACTTGTTGATATACACAGCGAAACATAGACTTATCTTTTTCTGCAAAAATTACATTTCGCTACAACAAACGAACTCTGAATTCTTTAAACGCTTTACTATTCTAACTTTCTCTTAGAACATTTTCAGTTTCATAATTTCATACATACCATTTGATGTTATGATGTTCGATAAATAAATTTTCTTTCATTTATACAAACAAGACAGTTTTATTATTTTCAACTTTCTAAAAATTATAAATTCAGTTGTGTTTGGCACAAAGCCAATTTGATAAGTATAATCATGTTCTCTACACGGCCGAAAGGTCCATGTTTTTTTATATCGGCTCTTTTAAATGATTCCAATTGGTCTTTCATCCACGGTAAATAATTTTCTTTGAATTTTAATTAACCTTTTATTTTTGCCGGCCTATTGAGTTGATTTAGTGACAGTTACAACACTTGGAACAATTTAAAGGCAGACTTCAATAAGAGACAAAATAAAATGAAAACCTGACAGTTTACATGATCTAAAACAAAATATAATTTCATTATTTAGTCACAATTTACGAAGCAAAGTTTTATTGCGTCAAAAGACCGTAAGTATGGAATATCAAGTGATAATCAAATTCACTTCTCAGTCATAATTGTGCTAGCGAAACAAGCTTGTTAATCATTGCACTAAGGCGAAGAACCGCAAGTTAAGCCTTATAGACACCCCCCACACCCAATTCGATATTTTTCCGCTACAGAGAATCCTGTATTTTAAATAATATACATTTTATCTTTTAATATACGCGTAGAGACTTTCTGATACCATAATGTTAAAATCTTTATTTTATTTTAATGGAATGTTTTCATAGCTTTATTCAAAACTGTTGCAAAATACTTCCAAATATACTGATTCTCACATGTAAAAGATAAAACTCATTATTCATTGTTCTAAATAACGGAAAACGTCAGAATTTCAAAGAACCAAGAAATGAAACACTAACTAATAAAAAATATTGAATTAAACATTATTATTAATATTACTAATTTTCGTCAGAGTAAAATACACGATGAGGAACAATTAATCCAAATTATTATATTTTCCACTGATTATTTTTGTAAAAAAAAGCAAAAAACAAGCCACAAGCCGATGATCTCATTTGATATAGAGAAAACTCTTCATCATGTGTGAATTATAATTGTGAATGCAATCTTTTGTCTTTCTTTAAAAACTGGGGTATCATTGAGTCTATCGGACCCTTTTCTAATCAATCCGAGTGCTCCAAAAACAACTGGAATTATTGATGTCCTCATGTACCACATCTTTTAGATTCCCATTTTCGTTTGGAGTCAAAGCAATATTTTTCAGTGTGTGTGTTTGGCAATTTCTAGTTAGCATGCGCATTGGGGTCCCTGTGCAGCAAGAATAAAACCTTCTCTTTCAGCTTTTAACCCTGCACTATGTAATGGATACGGGGTTTGTCAACATTAACGTGTTTGTTATGAGCAAAGTGTTGACCATGAAGAGGCTTATCTTGTCATCGTTTCTGCATTTGATACATTGAATTTGCTTTCTTTTTTAGGCACTTTGCTGCTGTAGTAAGTTTGTTATGGTTCCATTACTCGTCTTCACCCACTTGAAATTCCATTTTGAATTTGTTGGTTTCTTTATTTCTGAATAAAGTTTCGATTTTTTTCATGTCCTTTGCCACAGATCATCATCCAAAATTCTGTAGTTTAAAGTACTTTAGGATGCTCTCCGAAAGGGCAATACAAATGGAGAAATATTTGTACCTATGTTTCCTTGACTATGCGAAGCATTCGACAAGATCCGACACAAAGAAGTGATGGAGGTGCTCGGCAGCCTCGACATTTTCGGCAAAGACATAAGAGTAATCAAGAATCTCTACTGGCAGCAAACGGCCTGCATACGGACAGGCAACGATCTCAGTAGATTTACAAAGATAGAAAGAGGCGTAAGACAAGGATGTGTCTTTTCACCGGATTTGTTCAACCTGTACAGCGAGAATATCTTGAGGACCCTAGATGACACGCCAGGATTTGTTGTTGGAGGACACAACTTGAACAACATAAGGTACGCAGATGATACAGTGCTGATCGCGGACACGGAAAGTAAACTACAATACCTCATACAGAAGGTAGCGGTGGAGAGCGATAAAAAGGGACTATAAATAAACTTTAAGAAAACTGAGTGCATGGTCATCAGCAAAAGGTACAACCCAAAATGCCAAATAAATGTGGGAGATACCAGAATCAAGCAAGTACAAAAATTTTAAATACCTAGGAAGTGTCCTAACTGAAGATGGAAAGTGAGATCCAAAGGCGAATTTGCATGGCAAAGGACGCATTCCAGGAGCTGAGCAAAATACTAACACACAGGAAAATCTCACTAGAAACAAAGAAAAGAGTGCTGGACTGCTACGAGATGTCAGTTCTTCAATACGGCAGCGAATGCTGGACAATATCATCGAAAATGAGGACAAAACTGGAAGCAGCGAAAATGTGGTTCTACAGAAGGATGCTGCGGATATCATGGACTCAGCATGCAAGCAACGATGAGGTGTTGGAAAGAATGGCAACAAAGAGGAAATTGATACTGAGTATCAGGAAGAGACAACTGAAGTTCCTGGGACACGCAATGAGGAAGGAGAGACTGGAGAACCTGATACTGACTGGCCAGATAGAAGGAAAGAGAGACAGAGGAAGGCAGCGGATAACATATTTGCAGGGCCTGATCAGGTGGTTGACGGAACGGGGGTTGACAGGAGTAACAGGAACAAACATACGAGGAGCCACAAGGGAGAGGGAGACGTGGCGAACCATGATCGCCTACGTCCTGAAAGGACAGGGCACATAAGAAGAAGAAGAAGAAGAAGAAGAAGAAGAAGAAGAAGAAGAAGAAGAAGATCAATTGTTGTAGCTTTGTAAGACAGATCTAGTTGAACTAATCCTCTGCTTCATGTGGAACTGGACATATACAGTCGACCAACATTTCGTTAAATGAGAAATTTTCTTGTTTTGACATCCATTCGCTTAATGTTCAGTTAATGATGTTGAAACTGTATTGAATCACAGGCACAGTCAAAGTGTTTATAACTGTTATATTGTTTTGCAAAATCAACTCTGTATCTAGATGCAAACTCCTGCATCTTTTTTTTACTTTCTTCTATATTTGGGTATGCTGTATTCCATCTCCTTCGATTGATTCTTAGACATAATCTTTTTTTCTACTCGAGATCTGTTGATTGTATTTACGTAATTCTTAAATGTTGCTTTTGGACATTTATCATATATAAAATCTGTATCGATGTCATCATTGAAACATTTCACAGTATTGAAGATACTCTTCAACTCATTGTTGTCTTTGGCAAAGCGTTTGAAATTATCCAAGTTGCACAAGTGATTAAATACGTTCTTCTTTACTTTGTATCCATAGTTATTACCGTAAATGGTTCACGCAAAAGTAGGGGCTAAAGAGATAGAACGGAAATGGAATAAGTTGTCTCCTTAAAAGATTCTTTGTCGGATATTCAAACAATTGGAAGTAGCAGTACCTTTGGTGTAATTTAGATAGGCAGAACAATCAAAGCTAATAATCAAAACATCGTGATAAAAAACACAAGTAAAACAAAAAAAAACAACAAAAAAAAACGAAAAAAAAAACAATGTGCTTTCTTATTGGCATGACAGTTCCTACAAACTAATGTATCTTTGAAGATAAAAAAAACTATCAAAATTCAAGGATTTATACCCTAAAAATGTGGCATATGAGGATATAAATAATTCCATTTGTAGATGGATTACTCGGTTTGATTGGTAAAAACATCCGATAGAGTCATTAAAGTGATCCCTGGTAGCCCATGAAATACCCCAAAAATCTACTTACAAGTAAAACTCACACCTTATCTAAATAAGATGTATGAGATCTTAGGTTGTCAATTATGCTGTTATTGTTCATCATATTTCGATTTATGCTATGGTCGCACTACCAACCAAGTCTGCGGGAAGAACTAAGGCAGGTCGTGGTGTGTTGCTATGGCTCCATTTCATGTTTTTTTATATCTCCCCTATCATCCCTAGCGTTACATAGATAAAATTCTCCTTAGTGTGTGGGCTGTAATTAACAAAACAATTTTTTGTATATCTCTTAAGCTGAGGTTTCCAGGGATTCTTTTAATGTGTTGTTTTGTTCCATTTTTTATCATTCCAAGTGCACCTACTATCACTGGTACGATTCTTGTTTTCAATTTCCACATTCTTTCTATTTCACTTTCCAGGTCTTTATATTTTGACAGTTTTCGAATTCCTTAGTTGCTATGTTACCATCCGCGAAACAAGCCATATCATTTAAAAGACAAGTTTTCTCTTTCTGGTTTTTAACAATAATGTCTGGCCTATTTGCTTCAATTTTTCTGTGTGTGTAGATAATGTAATCCCATAGAATGGTGACATCTTCTATTTCTGTAACCGGAGCTGGGTGGTGTTCATACCAGTGTTTGTTTACATATTTTCCATAGTGTTTGCACATTGTCCTATGTAAATATTGACCAACTCTATCGTGACGATTGTTATATTCATTTGGGACAAGTACAGAATATCCTGAGATTAGATGGTCTATTGTTTCTTGGTATTTATCACAGAACATGCATTTTGGATCCACATTAATATTTGCCTGAAAGTTCCTAGTGAAAAGACTTTGGTCTTGCGCTGCAAGATGCACGTAACCATCGATGAGTATTAACTTTATCCACACTGGATTTATTAGCACGTTCTGAATATTGGCCATGCAGCGGTTTGTCTTGCCAGCGTTGTTTCATCTGTTTCTCTTTGGCTTTAATTTTCATATTTGCCGCAATAGTTGGTTCTTGGCTTCTGTTTTGCTTTTCTACAAAATCTACGAAATGTAAATCTTGTTTGTATTTACTGCCTTCTTTCTTTGTTAAATATTTTTTCTTTCTGTTTTCATGTTGTTTTACTAATTGTATCATCCAGTCCTTTGTTGTTTCTATGTATGTTAGTCAGCCAATAGTTGTTGTCTTGTATGACAATTCTAGCTGAATAAGACTTCTTCTAACTTCTTTACGGGGTATGTATAGATGGTCTACATCAGCTTTTGGATGATGCATCTTATGCTTAGAAAGGAGCTTTCTTGTTTTAGAATCCATTCACCTGATGTCGTTTAGATTCCAGTTTAAGATGTTGAAACTATATTGGATGGCAAGGCTATTACTGGCCATAATTCTGTTATGAGAATTCAATTTAGTTTTTAATATCATTCGTATCCTTCTATAATACTCTCTACGCACTATTTCTTTTATTTTTTTATGGTGAATCTTTTTAATCTCGTTTACACCTGGGTACTTAGAAGATTCTTCTGGCTCTAAGTCTTTTATTGTTACAGCAGGGTCTATCGATGGTTACGTGCATCTGAATTAAAGTCTGTGACTGAAGGCTATATTCTTGCAGCGTAAGACCAAAGTCTTTTCACTAGGAACTTTCAGGCAAATATTATACATAATAATGTGGATCCAAAATGCATGTTCTGTGATAAATACGAAGAAACAATAGACCATCAAATCTCAGGCTGTTCTGTACTTGTCCCAAATGAGTATAAAGATCGTCACGATAGACTGGGGCAATATTTACATAGGATAATGTGCAAATACTATGGAAAATACGTAAACAAACACTGGTATGAACATCACCCAGCAACAGTTGCAGAAATAGAACATATCACTGATCTGAAGTGAAGTTTAGCACTAATCAGTGCTAATATTCTCAGTGACAAGTTATATAGAGTCTCTCTTGCACTGATGCAAATTAGGCTTATTAATTTGCCAGTGTCACTACATCTCCCTGAAACGTATAGGTCTTTTACCTCTAGTAGTTCTTGTAGTTCTTCTCATTATAGTTTCATTAGTTTGCTCTACTTCTTTCTCCCGTATTTCTTTCACTGGGAGACCTAGATCTGTCCCGTGCCCAGCTGTAATCATCTGCATTGTCTTGCATTATTTGATCTTCGTCCAAACTTTCCAACTCATTCTGGCCCTCTTGATCATGCATTACTTCGTCTTCTGATGTTTCATTCTGTAATGTTTGTTCTAATGAATCATTACCGGACGGAATGGTATCCATTTCCTTCTCATTTTGCTCTTCATATTCACCTTGGGTCCTTATTTGATCTGCATGGGCTAATAAACTGTTGCCGTTTTCTCTATTTATTATAGCTGCATTGTGGCCTTTTTGCGTGATAAATTCTGCCCGGATTAACTTCTTTGTTCTTTTTGTACCACATTTTTTCATTTGTGGAATATGACATCGTTAGCGGAGCTCTAATTTGCCTTTCCATTAAAGCTGATCGGCTTTCTAGTCTTCCAGCGTGTGCTATTGTGCGATAGCTTAAAAGTAGCCTCGGTAGAAAAACTTCTACTTTTTTTTTTTTTTTGCTGAGCGCATGCTTTTAGTTCTTTTTTACAGTCTTCGCCATTCTTTCCGCTAACCCGTTTGACTGAGGGTGATATGGGGGTGTCTTATACAGTTTACATCCTATTTTTTCTAAGTATAAATTAAGATCGTTATCACAAAATTCTGGTGCATTGTCAGATACCACGGTTTTTGACATATCATTTTTGTTAAATATGACCATTAGAATCTGTTTTATCGTATAACTTTTCTTGTCTGGCACCCGGATTGTTTTAGGCCAGCCTGAAAAAGAGTTTGCTAGAATTGATCAGTCCCACTTCATTAATATACGCATGAACCATATGCACTCTACTCCGTGGATCCACTTCTCTGGGCCACGAATGTAAAGTAGTCTGTGTAAAATTTCTTAATTCATTACATTTTTTGCGCCTTTTTATATATTCTTCGACATCGCTTGAATATCCGGGCCACCATGCTTCTAATTTTATCCTTTTTTGTGTGGCCACTACTCCACAATGTACATCGTCATGTACACTTTTTATTACCAATTTTCTTTGTGTTTCTGGGGGAACTACCAGATCCCCATTACAAACCACTCCATGTTCTAAAGTTAATTTCTGTCTTATTTCTTTGTAGGGTCTTTCCGCCCTAGAACAATTTCCTCATGAGTTTTTTCTTATTCTCGATAATATCCTACTTAGTACTGGATCATGTCTAGTTTCCGCAGCCATTCTATTTAAAGAATCAGTCTCTATCCAAAGTAAAATGCATCTTCAAATTCTTCTTCTGTTTTATCTTTTGTCTACTTGTAAAATCGCAATCTTGATAGTGCGTCTACGTGTGGAATTGAATTTCCTTTGACATATTCTATATCAAAGTCAAATGCCATTAATCTTATTGCCCATCTTAGTATCCGCGATGTCGTGACTTTAGGTAACTCTTTCCTTGGGTTAAATATAAACTCTAATGGTCTATGATCACTTCTTAACAGATTTTAAAAATTGTCGGGCTCATTTTCACTGCTGATTTCTTTGCCATAATTATTTTTAATCTGTCAAAAGCTGTTTGTTGTTCCTCTGACCAAATAAATTCAACATTCCTTTTTCTTAAATTTGCAAACAGTTCAGTCAAGTCCGTGTATTTTGGTAAATATCGCCTGTAAAATTTTATCAATCTCAAAAAAGACTCCCATTCTTTCTTATTTGTAGGTGTAGCTACTTTTAGTATTTTTTCTATCAAGGCTTGGTCTGGCGATATACCTTCTTTTGAAATGGAATAACCTAAAAAAGATATGTTACTACAATTGCTTACGCATTTTTTTTCATTTATTGTCATTCCAGCATTTTTTTTATCTATTGAAGATTATGTCGGTTTTCTTTTTTAATTCCATTTCATTAGTGGCTCCTATTAATAAATCACCTTGGTAACAAATCACATTTTTCATATTTCCTAAAACCTGTTCGATGACTCTTTCGTAAGGGTGGCTTTCCAATGCGTTCCCCAAACATTTTTGGTATCAGTGTTACTTCACTCCCAGTATCCATTTGCGTATCTAAATTGTAGTTGTTAATTTTAACCTTTAATATAATGACTTTTTTATTTTGTTTAATTTTTTCTATATTCTTATTTTTTAATGTAAAGACCTCCATATTGGTTTCGTTTTCTTCAACTCTTTCAATATTTTTCTTTTTTACTTTACGTACTGCTTGAAAGTGGTTCTTTTTAAGCAATTTTTACACAGAAAGAGGGTGATAGACGGGTAAGGATACTGAGAATGAGGGTTGGGTAGATCGTGAGAGTGTTGGGAGAATAGATGCAAATTAGTGTGATAGGAGGTATCAATTGACCTTACATTTAAACTCCTGGAGATTGTAGCTGTCAGGAAAGCAGACATGTGGAAGGGAATTCCACAGGCGGGAAGCGCGAGAAAAGAAGCTGTTGGAGTAGAAATTACGGTTACATCGTATCTGTTTCACTGTAAAAGGGTGGGACCTATTTGCTAATCTAGTATCTCGTGTAAATTTGTACCTAGGCGGCACCAATGATCTAAGTTCATCGAAGCAGAAGCCGTGAAAGTATTTATAGAAGAGGCACAGGGAAGCCACGTCACGCCGGTGAGAGAGTGGTTGCAGCCGGTCTGCCAGGTCAGTATTGATCACGTTACAGATTCTCCGCTGTATTTTGTCAAGAAACCCGAGGAGAGTAGCAGGGGCACGCGACCAGATGTGGCAGCAGTATTCAATACACAGGCGGATGGTAGATTTATATATGTGCAGGATAGATTCAGACAGGAAAAACTTCCGGGCCCTGCACAGAGAACCGACCTTCATAGCAGCGTATTTAGCAATGGATTCGATATAGTCATTCCATTTGAGGTCCGCCGAGAGTGTAAGGCCAAGGAGGCGTAGTGTTTTACTCTCTGAGAGGCAAGCCTGTTCCATGCTAATGGGAGGTAGATGCGATTGTCTATGGTGGTTAATTGATAACAGCTTCGTTTTCGAAGCATTGAAATTCACGAGCCATTTCCTACCCCAGTCCACTACGGATTGGAGGTCCTTTTCAAGCTCGGCAGCGAAGTTCGCTTTGTCGCCCACACCGGGTTTATGATCGAGGCGAGAATAAATTGTGGTGTCATCGGCGTACATGCCTACTTGGGATCTAATGGCATCGGGTAGATCATTAATGTAGATCAGAAAGAGCGTGGGACCTAGGATAGAGCCTTGAGGGACGCCCGCGTTCGTATGGTACTTTTGGGAGGCATGTCCATTTAATACTACCTTCAATGTGCGGTTAGAGAGGAATGACTGGATTAGGTCAAACAAATTCCCAGTTATACCGTAGCTCCGTAGTTTGCATGAAAGGCCTGCATGCCAGACTCTGTCGAACGCTTTGGAGATATCCAAAGCAACGGTTCGGGCTTCGCCATTCTTGTCGAGAGCCTGGTATATGTACTCGGTAATGGTCGTTAGCATATCGGCTGTAGACCAGGTGAAGCGAAACCTGTACTGTTTGTCCGAGAGAAGCCTGTGGGCCGTGAGATGCTGAATCACTTCGGCGTTGATAATGGCTTCGAAAACTTTGCCGAAGATCGGAAGGAGACTCATAGGGCGGTAATTAGTGGGGTCCGAGGGTTCGCGAGTATTCTTAAATATAGGAACTACAGAGGAGCACTTCCAACAGGCAGGAAATCAGGAAGCAGATAGGCAGAAGTGATAGAGTTTAGAGAGGACAGAGGAGAGTTCTGGGGTACATTTCTTCAGGACTATGATTGGGATTCCGTCCCCACCGCTCGCTTTGTGAGGGTCAAGTTTTGAGATTATCTTAGAGACCAGCGAAGGTGTAATGTGGACGCTATTCAGTTGAGCCTTAGTTCTAGGTGGGAAGTCGGGTGTAGGTACTCTGGACTCGTCAGGAGTACCTACACCCGACTTCCCACCTAGAATTGGTAGAGAATCTACGAGCAAAGCATTCAGCCTTGTCTGCTGGGGAGGTGAGAACCTCAAATTCATTTATTAGTGGGGATATTGAAGTCTTACTCTTGTTGAGCAGGCTTTTGCAGAATCGCCAGTACTCTTTGGCGCCGAACTTACAGGATCCTATGCGTTGCTTCATTCTGGCAGCAAACATCATCTTAGCTTCGTTCAGTACTTTTTTACACTTATTACGAGCTGAGGCGAAAAGGCACCTGTTTTAGTTCGACGAGTAGCTTCGATAGAGCCGGAAGAAATGGTTCCAGTAGGCAATGGCGGCCGAGCAAGCGGACGAGAACCAAGGAGACGAATTTAATTTAAGCTGGAATTTCCTGGCAGGGATGAAAGCATCGATGCCAGCCTTAACCCAAGAGGAGACCTCGGACGCACAGTCGTCGACGGGAAAACCGAAGACGTTGTTCCAGGGGACGTCACAGAGGAAGTCTCGGAACGAATCCCAGTCTGCTCTCTGGTAGCAGTAGGATATTCTGCTGGTCTGGGTTTCTTGGGTAGAGGTGGGAGTGGATTGAGATGCTGACGGAAACTACGGCGTGTTCAGAGTTTCCGAGAGGGCAGAGCTGCCTGGTAGTGCAAGAGTCTGGGATGGAAGTGAAGCAGAGGTCTAGTAAAGAGTCTCTTCCGTTAGGGTTATTAGAGAAACGAGTGGGGAAGTCCACCACTTGCGTAAGAGCTTGGGTTATTGAAACATTCATGGTGTGTATCCCAGCAAGGTCGGTGATAGAGTTTTCAAGCCACTTGGTGTGGTGGGCGTTAAAGTCACCAAACACAAATATATGGGCAGATGGGTGAGAAGAAATGGCCTTGTCGATATTGATAGAGATGCTATCAAGTACCGAACAGTCAGAGGAGGAGGAGGGGGAGCGGTAGAGGAAGAAGAGATAGATAACCGAGCTTAGAAGTGAGAGACGGAAGCACAGGAAAGAATGATTTGGTTTGCCAATTTCTTGTATGAATGATATGAATTTCGTTCTTTCCGCCGCTACCAGTTTTTTCTTACGTCTCATATTTTTCCTTATAATCTGACTTATTTTTTTCGAAAATCAAGTCTTCCAAGTTTGTGGGATATGCCATTTTTGCCTCCCTTCTCCTTGTTGTCTTTCAGCTTTTTACTTCTCGCACTGGCAGAAAAACAGCGAATCCATGCATCTACAAAGTCTGGATCTTCTAGAGACAAATGGGATCCTATCGGCGACGCCATTGATGTGAAGTGAGGTTTAGCACTAATTAGTCGCTAAGCTTGTCCCTATTTATTCTCAGTGACGAGTTATATTGCACTTAGGCAAATTATTTTGCCAGTGCCACTACAGTCACCATTCTATGGGATTAACCTATCTATACAAACAGAAAAATTGAAACAAATACGCCGGACAAAAAGAAAAAAACTTGCTTATTAATTGATATGGCTTGTCCAGCGGATTGTAACATAGCAACCAAGGAATTCAAAAAACTATCAAAATATAAAGACCTGGTAATTGAAATTTGGAATGATAAAAAATGGAACAAAAAAAATCACATTGAAAGAATCCCTGGAAACCCCAGCTTAAGAGATATACAACAAATATATTTTGTTAAGTACAGTTCACACGCTAAGGAGACCTTTGTCTATATAACGCGAGGGGTGTTAGGAAAATATGAAAAATCATACAAATTAAATGCCGAGAAAGATTATGAAATATTTGCTATTCCACAAACTGTAACTCGTAAGTTAAAACAGTGCGAAATCCATTTAGAATTTATCTGTTATTTCCAATTGGTGATACATATTAAGTGTTTTCATGAACAATAGATAAATTAAAATGGAAGTAATTAATCGTTAGATTAATAATTATAACGACTGACAATGATTTATTACGTAAAAATATATATAATATATATTACGTAAATATATATATATATATATATATATATATATATATATATATATATATATATATTTAATCATATCACCCCGGGCAAGGCGGTAACGCCATTGATGTGCAGGGGGCTACGCTAGAGTGAAAAGATTTGGAAAAGAGAAAGCCGGAAACCACATCCTAAACAGGGAACAAGGGATGAGCCTCTACACCTGTACAATAAACGTGGGTGGAGTGTGAACCGGGAGATAGTTTAGTCTATCTACTCTGCTCATAAAAAATGATTAAATATTGAAAAGTCATTTCTAGTAAATTAATTCTTCGTTAAAAATACTTCTAAACATATTAGAATTAAGGTATGAAGCGTTAATGAACACTAGTGTTGGAGGAAAATAAATCTAAATCGACGGAACTTTGGTTTCGTAATGGAACAATTAAGAATAAATTCATCTCAAAGAAAAATAAAAGTGTAATTGCAAGGGAAGAAACTCTTTAAGTTTAACCTCGATTAATTCCCTTGAAAAACGTTCAAGTCTATTTCATTAACTTGACCCGATAAATTTTGTCGGTGACTAAAAGGCAGAAATCATACTATAATTGATTTTTTTTTTGTCATAAATATCAAGAACTTTAGCCGTCTTTTCCTGACGCTCAGTATTAATTTCCTTTTCGTTTCCATCCTTTCCAAAACTTCCTCATTGCTCACATGCTCGATCTATGATATCCGCAGAACTGTAGAATCACATTCCTCTACTTCAAGTTTTTTCCTCATCTTTGATGATATTGTCCAGTATTCATTGCCATATTGAAGAACTGACATCACATCGCAATCCAGTAGTCTTTTCTTTGTTTTTAACGAAATTTTTCTGTCTCTTAATATTCTACTCAGCTTTTGGAACGCGTCCTTTGCCATGCCAATTCACCTTCGGATCTCTGTGTCACACTTTCCGTCTTCCGAACACTTCCCAGATATTTAAATTTTTGTACCTAATTCATTTAAGTATCCCCCCGCCTGTATTTGGCATTTGGGGCTGTTTTTTTTTTTTTTTTTGGCTGATGACCATGCATTCGGTTTTCTTGCATTTTATTTGTAGTTCTTTTTTGTCACTTTATTCAGATAACTTCTGTAGGAGGTCTTGTAGATTTCTTTCCGTGTCCGCAATCAGCACTGTATCATCTGCGTACCTTACGTTGTTCAAACTGTGGCTTCCAATGACGAGTCCTAGCATAACATCTAGGGTCCTCAGAATAGTTTCGTTGTATAAGTTAAATAGATCCGGTGAAAAGACACATCCCTGTCTTTGATGGACAAACTGTTTATGCAAAAATGAAAATAACTCTGACATCTACATTTTTCTACACAAAACGGAATGTTGATCGCTCGACGACCCAAAGCAGACTGTATAAATACGTTTTCTACGCAGAGTCTACACGCATACATCCACTTTAACTAAAATGAAACGAACAATGTATTGACCAGTCGGAGCTACTCCCACTCCAAAACCCCTTAATTTGGATCCGAATGACGTATATATATTCTTTAATTCAAACAAACCGAAAACAGACCAGCTTCGATGTCAACAGCGACACATTGAGACAAAAACAACAGCGACAGCCATCACTAATGTTTATTTCACTTTTAATTTCACCATTCTCTTTCCCAGTTGCCTTAGCAGAGAAGAAATTAACCTCCACAATAGTAACAACAAAAACAAGTTTCTGCTTTCCAGGTTACCCATTTCAGCTCCACAACACATCTCATTTTAACAGATATATTTATCAAAATTACACAAAAATATCTTGAAGTACTAAAGAGTAAATTTATTCAATAAACTCGTTATTGTTTTCAACCACAACCTCCAGATGATTTCTGAATCTCCTGAAACTCTTCTGGACGGTCTCCTTTAAATTAATACGTGATGCCATAATCCTTGCTTTCAGTTACAATGAGTTTTGCTTGGTCTTTCGTTCAACAGCGCACTACACATAATAATCGAGAGGATTGCAGGCTGGAGAGTTATGCGGTCAGATGTAAGGAGTTATGTAGTCACAGAAATTGTCTGACAGCCATGACTGGGTTCTTCTGCTTGTATGGCACGGTGTTGTTGCCAGGCATAGGGTTTTCCAATAATTTGTTCCCGTAATTTAGAAACAACATCCGGGAAGACATAAAAAATCCTCGACGGGGAAATTTGTGATAAAAAAGCTACAATATTAGGAAATTAAAGTCAAAATTGAATAATTTATTCCTGCTTACTTCATTCCTTGATATTTTTAATGCCATATCTCTTCAGAGCGTAGACGATCAGTAATTCTTTTTCTTTATTTATTGTGAATTGTTAGGAAATATAGTAGGGTCTTTTCCGTAACCTTATTTGCGATTTGGAATTCAGAATTGTACATTTGTTAATCTAGCGAGTCCAGTCTATCTTACTTTTTTCCAAAAACATTGGTGGAAAAGTGAACACAATACACTATACCCAAATTTGAAATCAGTTCACCGGTAACTGATTTCGACCTGTACCATCACAGGTAAAATCTCCTGCCTCCCATAAGCATAGACCAAGCGAGTCTCCCTGAAAGCAATATACTGCGTCCCTCGGCCTTACATTATCTTCCAGCCTCAAGTGGAGTCAATAGCTAAATCCACTGGAAGGTTGGGTCACTTTGTTCGTGCCAGGAAGCTTTTTCCACCTGAATCCATCTTGCACATATACAAATCTACCATCCGACCGTGCATAGAATACTGTTGTCATATCTGGTCAGGCACCCCTGCTGTTCATTTCAATATTCTCGACAGGCTCCAAAGGAGAATCTGTAATGTGATTGGTCACGACTTAGCAGCTCGACTCCAGCCACTTTCTCACCGGCGGGATGTGGCTTCCCTCTGTCTCTTCTACAAATATTTTCATGGCTTTTGCTCCGACGAACTTAGGTGACTGGTGCTCACTCCACAAGAATTTACTTGTGCAACCAGACTGGCAACAAGGTCCCACCCTTTTACAATTAAATCAGCCAAATGCAGCCGACAATTCTATTTCATCAGCTTCTTTTCTCGCACTTCTCGCCTGTGGAACTCCCTTCCGTCTACTTGCTTTCCTAACAGCAACAACCTCCAGGAATTTCAATGCAATGTCAATTCCCATCACTTATCCACTTTCTACGTCACCCCGTGTATCTTGATTTTTCCCTTCTCTCTACCTTCACAACTGTCTTGACACCTGTGTTCACATCCTTCTCTTACCCTTTCTCTGACACCCCCTGTAACTGGTTCGTCTTTCTCTTCACTCTCCTCTTGCCTAAACTTTTATTCTTTTATGTAGACCCCTGCGCATCGGTGGTGGTACCGCTTTGCTTATAGTGAAACGATTAAAAAAATACGTTATATAGTTTTAATTCTCAGTATCCATGTTTATATAGATAGATAGATAGATAGATAGATAGATAGATAGATAGATAGATAGATAGAAACTGAACAGACAAAGATAGATAGATAGATAGATAGATAGATAGATAGATAGATAGATAGATAGATAGATAGATAGATAGATAAGGGGGTCTTGTTTTTCTTTGTTTCCCTTTTTATCGTAATATTACTTCTAATTGTGAGGATTAAAGAAAATGTTAACTTTTATAAAAGTTTAATATGTAGCTTTTCTTTGTCATTCAACTTTTACAATGACTGGTTCAGCAGATATCTGTTCTGGCCTCAAGCAATATATTTAATAGCTGCTTTACTCATAGTTTATCTGAGCAGAGGAACATTCATTCATCTATTGGCGCCATCACATTAAAATGACGCCAATAGGTGAATGACAGATTGTATCCTATCGAAGCAGTGTTTAAAATATACACGCATTTAACATATGATAATCCATATAAAACTGTTTGTTCCAGTATTTTAATCAAGCCTCTTTCACCATATAACCGAATGGCTAAAGTTAAAGTGAGCTGGAGATTTTAAGCACCGAAGTCGAAACTCACCTATTTACCAAAATTTTCGTTTGTGAATTTGAGATAATTCGAACTGCCTGACTATGAATTTCATAATAATCACCTAAATAACTGTATTTTCGTAACGTAAACCGCCTGTGTTTTTTTTTTTTTTTTTTGTCGGGTTCTATAACCTAACGTAACATTTAATATTCTGTATCATGTTTGGAAACGTTTGTAATCTCGATTGACTAGTCATGAGATTTTTCTCGAAAAGCATGTTATAGTTTTAATCTAATTATGATATATTTTGAAAAATTTTGTTCTAACCTCCTTCACTTAAAAAGATATCGTTTTTACTTTCATGAAAAGAATATGATTATTATGATAATAATTTATAAAAATAGACTTAATTTTTAAAAATGTATATCATATTAAGTAATAAATAAAATTAAACTCATCATAGCTCCGATATTTCTCTTGACTCTATTTCAACTGTCGTGTGAAAAAGCATATTTAGAATGTTTCACTCATCAATACAAACATTTCTTCATAAATTATATGCGATATTTTTCAATTAACTCTAAGATAAGATATCTAAATTAAATAAAATATTAGTTGAAAGTTTAAAACAAGGACAAAACATAACTACTAGTTTAAGCTTTTAATCTTAAGCAGGAAAAAATCTACTATGTTCTCTGCCATTTTGCCAGTTTGTTTTATAACATATGACACATCTACTTCGTCCAGTTTACACTCTTCCCCGTTCTTTTCTACAGGTGTAGAGATTTATCCCTTGTCTCCTTTTTAGGATCGGAGTTATGGACACTTCTTAAGTTTTTCACTCCCTGTGGCCTCTTGAGTCTTAGTGGCATCATCACCTTGCTTGGGGTAGATTGACAAAAAAAGTGAGGGCAGGTCTGCCTCAGCGAATGATTTTCATGAGAAAAGATTTAAATCTTTAAAAGCATCAAATTGTGTTTCAAACTAAGGGCTGATACAGTTCTTAAAGTAAATGTATTTTTTTAGATATCCAGTTATTCTCAAACTTTTTAAAACATTTACTATGTGCGTTGTGGTGCATTGGATATCGGGTCTGAATGAGAAATCGGGGAGCCGAGTTCGAATTCCAGCTGAATTCATTGCATTCACTTGCGCGCAAATACCCTTGGGAAAGGTATTAATCCACCTATTCCTTCCAGTTATGGGTTAAATAACAGGACAGACAGGGTTCTATATCCTTGGTCGGCAACGAGTCTACCGCAGAAAGCAATGGCAACCTACTGCGGGATAATCTTCTGCCCAGTCAGTCATATCGAGACATGATCGCCCAAGCGTGTATCACGTATGATACTCAACTGACTGACTATGTAAATGGTTACTTTCGAAAAACTATTTTCATCATTTTTGGATGTGAATTGTGGTGCAGTGGATATCGACTCGGAATGACAAATCGAGGAGCCAAGTTCAAATTCCAGTTGAATTCGTTGCATTCACTTACGCAAAAATACCCTTGGAAAAGGTATTAATCCGTCTCTTCCCTCCTGCTATGGGTTAAATAACAGGACACATTGGGTTCTATAGTCTTGGATGGCAACCAGTTTACCACAGAAAGTAATGTCAATCTACTGCGGGAGAATCTTCTGCCAAGTCAGTCATGTCTCTTTCAAGATATGATCCCCCAAAGCGTGTATCACGTATGGCACTGAACTGACTGACTGATTTTCATCATGAATTCATAATTTCCTTACTTAGCTACAATACCAAAGACTGACACTTGCTACTCAAAAGCGACTTGAAAATGTACGAAAATGTGTATTCACTTGCTCTCAGGTTCAAAAGATAAAATGTTATATCCAGAAAATATAAAATTTTCAAAGACATTCTTCAAATACTTTAAGATAAGGATTTTGCAAAATTAAAATAAAGTGAAAGCTTTTAATGTTTTCCATTATTTTTTTTAATTACACAAACGTCTTACGTAAAATATGTCAGCTCGTATTTGCTCCGAGTTATGATGGGTCTTCACAAACACTGTAATAATTATTTTCAAAGACGATTAACATTTGAATGTGAATTGAATGTAAGTAAACTTTTACCTTCACCTACCTCTTTTACGTGAATACCACTTGAGAGTGTTAAGTTTTACCAGCCCTTCTTCCTTATTATGTGGTCAACGCATGTCAATTTTCTCTTCCTGATTCTAAGCGTAAGTGTTCTTTCGGTTGTCATATTTTTAAAACTTCATTGTTTACTCGGTCCGTCTTTTCAGAATCCTTCTTTAGAAGCAAATTTTCGTTGCTTTTAGATTTCTCTTCATCCGGGGGCAGGTTGTCTAGCATTTACTGCCTTATAAGAATATGTATTATATATCAATACAAAATACTTTTCTTTGTTTTTAACGAATGTTTTTCATTTCTGAGTGTTATAATTCATTTTAGCGGTTATAATATTAAGTCTTGCTTAGGCGCCGTGATGTCTGATAAAAATCCTCTTGACTGACTTCCAACAATATTTATTTTGTATAAATATAAAAATGTGGCACAAAGCCAAAAGGTGGGATGGGGAAAAGGCTGGTTTTCATCTGACTTAGAATTAAACTTAGCTCGACACAATCACTCCCCCAAACATACCGCTGTATTCCTTACACCCAAACTACACATTCGTACTTACCATTGTTACTACATACCTCAGAATCTCCATGAAATCCGAACTGGTCCCCATATGTATAGAATTCTAGTCGGTGGGGGAGGGGAATAAAACAACAATTTCAAACCCCAAATGATTATTTACAATATGATATATAATATTTACAAGAAATTAAACAAAATGGTGTTAGTTATAAAACACCCAGAATTCATAATTTTTAGCAGAAACATCAATTGACTCGACGAAACCAATGTGGAACTTTGCTAATATAAAACTTTCTTTCGTCCAACCACTCACTCAAACACAACTCATTTAAACACAAAAACAAATACGAAAATCGAATGCCTTGGACCGATCTAAATTGATCAGCGCAGCTTCACTGTCGATCATCAAGAGTACCATATGCAGTTTGTCTTGAATAGTCCTGCCCCTTGCAGTATGAAAAACCAGCTAAGATCTTGGCTAAAACTCTTTAACTCTGAGTTTAACATCGTTAAAGGCTGAAAGTTTTTGATCCCACCCCCACCATTCTTGTCTTTGTGTAATAACTTGATCACATCCCTGGTTCATTCAGTTGTTGAAAATCAGTTCCAGCAAAAGAACAAGGACTGGCGACTGTCTCAAGTCCAGTCCGTAGGGTAGACCATCTAAACCTGGTGATTTATCCCGGCCAACCGGCTTCAACGCTTCCCAGACTTTCGATCCTCTAATGGGATCCTCGCACCCAAACGCTTTAGCTGCATCGAGGCGGGGAAAGTTTGCTAAATAAGCATCGAACTGAGAAGTGCCAAGTTCAGACTCTCTGGTGAACAGCCCCTGAGAATGGTCATGAAAAGCCTCACATATGACTGCGTAGTAACGGTTCAATTATTTGGCAATGTGACGCATTCGACATGTCGTCGAGACGCATTTCTAACTTCTTCGGCAAGCAAATCAGTGGCCATATTCCTCGCCTCGGAAGACATATTTTAACCTGCCCCTAACTACCAGAGCTTAATCCTTTTTGATAAGCGAGGAGATCACCTCAGCCCTGACTAAGGTTACGTCCTCACTAACACGGAAATTAATGGCCGGATCAACTTTTCCCTCGGCTGTTAATCTAGCTAGTTTGCGCTTCTAATCTAAATAAATTGAGTCGACCACTATAATCAGCAGCAAACGACGTAATTTTCGATTTTAATTTATCTCACTATATATTCACTAATCACAGCTCCCGTCGGCCCCCGCTGAAGCATTAGTAGCAGCTGATTCTGAAAATGTCGATTACCAAACAATGATGTCAAAAACAGCTCGATCCGCCAAAATTGGGTGCATAAACTACAATGTGACTTACAGTTTTATTCTTTATTCTTGGGATTATCTAAATTTACGCGAACCCGAACGAGCCTATGATCCGTGTAAAATATAGAATGAAAACTTGGACAAACTAAGAGCCCTACATCGACTCTCTTAACTAAGAATCGGTCGAGGTAACTAGAACGCACCACCGAAGCCGGCCGGGTGTGCTCATTATTGACAAGATGAAATCCGTCGATAAACTGCTGAAATTGTTTGTACCGATTTTTGCTTGATTCGATTTATGTCGGAATCAAGGACGGTATTACAATTCCCCGTTGAAATTACCAAACGAGATGTCGTCAAAAATAATTCGATCCACCGAAAAAAATCATGTAGCTCAGCATGATCATTGGGCGCATAAATCCTAATGAGACGAAGAGCCTTATCCCTTATTGATTCAGCACGCAAAGCCTGCCTCCCGGACCTGTGAAGACATGGGCACAAGCCGCCAGGAAACTATTCTCAAGCATCCGTCAGAATATGCTGAGTAAAGAGCAAATCCATTAGACAGATTGTCCTCATGATGGTGAGTTGAAAATCGGGTCTTTTGCACACAACATACATTCACCCTGAGACGCTGAAGATTGCGAATGAGCCTCACCATGCAAAACTCCGACCTCAGGCCCTGGGCATTCAAACTAACCAACCAGAGAGTCATTATCAGACCGAATACGGTTGCATTGAACATGGCTGTAGTGAGAACACCGACGGCATGTTCGACTGAGCCGGGACCCATGTCACTCTTAATGACACAATCATAATAAAGGCCACCAATGTCTAAGGGGAAAGTTCATCTTAGCGCTCTATACAGGAAGGAGTGGACAAAAATGGTGGGGTCCTCCTGGAATGATATTGTTGTAGTTTCTTTGTTCTCTTCGTCAAAATAGGTCAGTGAGAGAACACGTTAAAATATCGTCGTTTACCTCCTGTAACACGCCCCCATATCTGCCGCCAACCTGAGCCAGATCTAGCCACAGTCAAAATTTTTTGTGCTTTTGAGAAATTTTGTAGATCCCCCGCATATTTTCCATTAATTTTCTTCAAATTTAATAGATATTTCAATTTACTTTGACTGGCTTACCGCCTTTTTCCATTGTTCCTTGGATACGTCTTCCCCGAGGTTATATGCGGCTTAAATGTCTTCCTCATTTATGCTTCTCTGGAGAAATCAAGGTTTATCTGTCTCATGAGGGCACTGAGAAGGTGTAGGTGTCGGAGAGGCTTATGGTGAGGCTGGAGTGGAAGATACTGAAGAAGATGGCTTGGTATTCTTTTCTCGCTTGGAGTCCCGCTTGACATCCGGATCCTTTTTTTAGTTTTCACAGTTGCTGTTGTTTTTGTTTTCAATTCGGTTCGGCTTTCTTCTGTATCTCTGTCGAAGAAGTTGACAAATGAACCGCCATGATGTCGCTCTTAGAGCTGTTAGATGGAGTGGGGCTGTTGGTTACGATTGCCCCGGGAGCTTCAGGGGACTGAAGTCCCTCTACTTGGCTTTTTTCTTTGCTCTTACTAACGACATCCCATTCCTCTTCGAAAAGCTTAGGTTTAGAGGAAAATGTGAGCTGAGACGCAACCGGGTGATTTTCACCATCGGTCTGTGCCGCTGGCAGGCTCATTACAAGCGCCGTGGAAATACAGTACAATGTTTAGGGATATTTTGTTCGCCAGTGGTCGGGATTCTAGAGGCTTCCATCTCTGGACAGGAAATCAAGAGGTCTTTACGCACTTCCAATAAGTTGGTTTTCTGCCGGACACAATGACCGACATTTTCTGGCTGGTAAAGCCCTAGCAAATGAGGATGGAGACGAAAAACAAACCATCTCCCACTATGTCAAATCTCCATCCTCCGTTCAGGTTATTGGAAGAAGCAGTAAGTATTTTACCGTACTTACTCAAAAAGGCAGTCAGAAGCTCTCCGTTATTAGAGGAGGGACCTCATATATTGTTTCTAGGCCACTTCTTAGTCCCTCATATTGCGTCCTCAATATGAGGTCTTTCATAAGCTCTTTCTTACGCACCTCTAACCAATCTTCGGTTGTGGGTAGCAGCACGTTTCACATGAAAAAAAAACAAAAAAAAATGTCCCTTTTATTTGGTGTTTTACTCCCAGGGACATCAGTGATCGAATGACTGTATTTCGTGAAGCGACAAATTTTGCGCGTACGCTTGTCCACCCCGAAGATCGATAGTATCTTCTTTGCAAACTTCTGTAATTCCTGAGGGTTTTCTAAAAGCCCAGACTCTTTCAAGAGATGGTCGTAGCTTTTAGCCCATTCCAGAAATTCCGCGATCTTTATAATACAGCTAGGTGGGGACTTCCAAAATGAAGGTGAATCACCAGTCGTTTTGTTTTTCTGTGCTTCGCGCGTGTTAGGCACATTCTTAATTCTTTCCTTATTTTTCCTTTTTTTTTCTTTGCTGTTTTCTAATTGCGGAATCTCTAACAAATTCTCTCCTCATCGATCTATTTTTATCGGGTGGGGTCTATCTTTGAAGCAGACCAAAATAGATATTTCCTGACCATAAGAAAGTTGTCAGCTATATTGAGAAGATTATCGCCGATTAATGTCAAGTGGGATAAATTTTCTTTGAAAAAAAAATGGAGTGAATTTGGGAAAGGGAGGGGGAAAGGAAACGCTAACAAAAAGTAAAGTGCAAAAAAAAAAAAAGAAATACTTTCTTCTGCCAGGAAAAGTAAATTGTTAAACTACACAAATTAAAAAATGAGAAAAAATTATTATACAAATACAAATAAGATAAAAAAGGAAAAACTGATTTACAAAAGATAAATCTATAAACAAATAATTCGCCCAACGACGAAAAAAGAATTAAATTTCGCTGGAAGAAATAAGAATTCAGTGAAAAGCCAAAAATAAAATTAACGTTCAGTGAACAATATTTTCTGTAAACTAGTCACATTAAAATTAACCCTTAAAAATATGGAAAACTTATATAAAAAAATAATCTTTAAGAAATGAAAAAGTCTGAAAAAAATGAAAGTAGGTCGAAACCTAAGAGTAAAGTTAAACGGATGACAGGAATTTCTTTTCGAAACAAAACTATCAATAACTGAAAGTACAGACTAGTACTTAATTTATAAATATAAAATAAATAAAATTAAATAAAAAAGACAGTCTCCATGTTAAGACCAGAGAGAAAACAAAATGGCTGAAATAATTATCAAGTGAACAAAATGGCCGAAATAAACCGAAAAATAAAAATAAATGATAGAAATTCTCATAAAAATTAAACTGAAAGGCGTTAAAGACAGTGGTTTTAAAAATAATCAAATAAAAATAAAAAACAAAAAGCAAGAAAAATCAAATATAAAACACTAATGCAACAAATAAAATGTCGTTAAAAAACCGGGTAGAGTGAGAAGAAAAAGATTAATGAATGACAAGAAAATTTAATCAAAAGCCAACAAAAAAGATTTCGTTTTCAAATAAAACTATTATTCAAACATAATAATAAAAAAAGTAAATTATAAACAAAAAAGAATAAAGAACAAAAAACAGTAGTCTGGTTAAGACCAGAGAGATAATAAAAATGGCAGTTAGAAAGCTGAAAATAAAAATAAATATAAAAATTCAGTTAAAAAAAATAAAATAAAATAGATAAATAAATATACGAAGAATAAAATGAATGAAAATAAATTTAAGTTGACAGTTAAAAAATAAAGATTCGAAACAAGGTTTGAACACGACTTCAAATGACTGCATCAAAGTTCAAAACAGTCTTGTAGCAGTCTCAAAGAAAATTGACTCCAATGTCTTTTGACTCAAGTGAATGTTTTTAAGACGTCTAGCCAAATTTATTTCTGTTACCTGGGTGTATTATTTACTCAAGAACATCCTCACTTTTGAGATTTCTTTTTATTAATAAATATTTTATTTTATTTGTTGGTATTCCCCCCCACCCCACTCTTCCGAGTTCGGTAATGTACTGAAACTTATTTTTTATGCTTTTAGTCAACTTATAGTTTTTCCGTGCCTTTCCTTTTTGTGATAATTATACTTATACATTCAATGAATTCTTGAGGTGTTGCTAAATAAAACGTATCATACGGTACTTGCATAGGTTCATATCTTCTTCAGGGCTTGTTCAGTAAAAATTATCTTTAACTGACTGCAGTGTATTTCGTGTTTCCATTTGATCCGTTTTACCATATATATCATCTTTCCAATTCGTGAATTTTAAAAAATTAGTACCCTTTTTGGATCTGGTAACAACTTGTTGAACACCGAATTAACTTTTTTGTTTTTTGCGAACATCAATTCTGACGGGGACATGTCTGGCGGTATATTGGGGTTTGGTATTTTCTGGCATTCTCTCAAGAATTTTTGTACTTCTTCGATCACGTTTTCATTACTTGCATTTTTTCAAAGCTCTCCTAAAAATAACATCAAGCCATTCAGCTGTTCCATTTGACCTTGGATGATACGACGGCGTAGTAACATGTTCCATCGAGAAAATGTTGCAAAAACCTTCAAAATCTTAAGCATTCAATTGAGTACCGTTATCTGAGACTATGGCATCCGGAATTTCATATCTTGCAAACAGTTCGTGTAAAAGATTCGCTGTAAAAATTATTCACCAATCACGATGAATGACACACAGAGAAGAATGAGTACTTAATATATTTATTCAGCACAGTATTTAGTGCTAACGGATATATACAAAAAATACAGAACAATAAGTTTAAAAATACTTCTTTTAAAATTAATCTTTGTTTTGGTTGTGGTGAACTACATTTATTTAAAAATTTCCCTTTTAAAAACAAAAAGTGTCACAACTGTAGAGACAAATGACATAATTTTTCTCATTGTAGAAAAAAACTCAAAAGTAAAAAAAAAAGAAAATTGTCCATTGTACAATTGAAAAGAATCAGTCAAAACCATGAAAAGAAAATATATGAATGTTCAAATAAATGATAAAAAATCAAATTTGAATTAGACATGGTTTCAGACGTAACGTTCATACGCTGACACATGGAAAATAATTAAAAGATAGTCACGAGTCTACCTTAATGTATTTGGAGAATATTGATGAAGAATTTGAACGGCTGGAGAAATTGGAGAAATTGCGGGTAATTGAAAAAAAAAACGATTAAATTACCTGGGCAAAAAAAAAAAATAAAAAAAAAAATAAAAAATAAAAAATAAAAAGATAAGGGTTTGTGCAGATTATTCGACAAAACTAAACGACTGTTTGAAACAAATTAATTATCTTCTTCCAACAGCAGACAAATTTTTTGCGAAATTAAATGGAGGTCAGATATTTTCAAACTTGGATTTATCAGTGGCTTATCTGCAAATACCAGTCGATGAAAATTGTGCTGAAATACTAACTATCAACACACACAAATATAATAGACTACCTTTTGGAATAAAGGTAGCTCCAGCAATATTTCAGCAGGTGATGGACGCCACGCACAGTGCAATTGCATATCTAGAAGATATACTAATAAAAAGAAAACATGAACATGCAAGACACGTAAAAGAAGTTAAAAAAAGTTTGGATTTAAGCTGAGTCTTAGCAAAAATCAGATATTAGTGACAGATTATAAACGAAAATGGTAAGAGGCCTGATCCGAGGCATGCGGATGCAATAAAGTGCATGCCCATTCCAACAAATCTTTCGTCCCTAACATCATTTTTAGGTTTAGCAAATTATTACAACAATTACATTTAAAATATGCACACATTAAGAGCACGATTAAACAAACTCCTTAAAAATGACGTAAAGTTGAACTGGTCGGTCGATTGTCAAAAAGCTTTTGATAACTTAAAAACAGCATTAACACCGGACTTAACTCTTACACACTACGACCCTAATAGAGATTTATGTTGCAAGTGTTGCTAGTAACCTAAGTTTAGGGTCCGTACTCTTACACAAAGGAAAAGATGGCCAGTTAAAAGTCGTACATCATGTTTCTATGACTTTGCTTCCAGCAGAAACTAATTATTCACAAATTGAAAAAGAGGGGGTTTGGTCTGATATTTGCTGTTAAGAAATTCAAAAAATAAGAGAACCATTAGATAAGACAATTATTGCTTCACTTATTTCCGAACTGGATACTTAAAACGTTCTGTATAACACAGTAAAAGAACTGCCAATCACGTTGGAAGAAATAAGGTCCAAAGCAAAATTTGATAAATTCATTACAGAGAAAAAGAATAAGGTAATAGACCAAAAGAAGAATAAAGGGGATAATATTTTTGCTATACGTAATGGTATATTGTTATATGGAGATTGTTTGGTAATACCAGCAGTTTTAACAAGGAAAATCTTAAGAGATTTTCATACCAGACATCCAGGAATATCAAGCTGTCATGAATAGTTACGTCTGTTGGTATGGCATGGACAAAGATATTGAAAATCGGGTAAAAACAGGTGGCACCTGTGAAATCCAGTCCCTGACCAAAAACGGATAAACCATGGTTACGTCATGCCGGCCGAATAAAAGAGACATTACTTTATTGTGGATGACAGCATCACAGATTGTAAAATAAGGGTTACTGGACATTAGGTTTATAAGTCCCAAAATTTCAGTTGCTCTTGTCCTTAAGGACACGTGGTTATAGACGTTAGTTAGTTCTTGTGACTTGAACCAAAGAGTTGTGAATTCAATACCAGGCTACAGCAGTGGTGAAAAAGTAACTTTTAATAATCCCAAACACCAAATTCTTCCTCAGTAACAAAACATTACAATATAACACTCGAACAATTAGGAAAAGGAGGGTAGATGGAATTAATTTTTTCGGTATCATTATGAATTGTGACACCGCAATGTCAACACGGTCTCCTTTAAAAGAGACACCCTGTTAAAAACCAAGCGTAAAAATAAAAAAAAAATATATAAAAAAAGTGATATTTACATCTACCAATACACGCTCGGATTTGCAGTCTATAATGATTTACATGTAGTGCTGATGAATTAAATCATTTTTTCACAAGATTGTATGAGTAAAACAATGACAATCTCACGAAAGATGCAAAAATAATCTCGCAATAAACTAATTAGGGAACTATATATCTAAACTTATTTATAAATGGAACTTTGTCTCTCTGTGTGTGTGTGTATGTGTGTATCCGTAACCTATACACTCCGAAAGGGCTGAACCGATTTTCTTGAAAATTTACACAGTTGTACTACAAGCGTCACAAGTGTTCTTAGCTAGGTTTTGTGTCGAGGTACCCCCGATAAATATCGAAAATCGATAATCGAAAAAATCGGGTTACAGAAGAGTGGTCCGATTTTAATCAAATTTGATACACTCATAGACAAAGACATAAGAAACGATATTCAGAAGTTTCAAGGTTGCAGTTCTTACAATAATGCAGAAAATTGAAAAAATATATATATATATATATATATAAAGGGCAAGATGTTTGTGCGTGTGTCTGTTTATCTGCCTGTATGTCTGTATTTTTTTCAGCCCTTTTATTTTATTTTTTGCTTCGGGTTTGGCTCTAAGTAGGTATAATTGTAGTTCTTAGTATCAGCCATGATACCATTTACTCAGAGGACTTATTTAGCCTTCAAAATTCAGTTTACGACGAAAAACTTATTTGATATCGATACCAGGAAATCAAAATTTGACTTACATCCATTCATTTTTCTTTCAATCTACGGTTTCGCTTTAACTGGAAACAACTATTACTTTTTAGTCTTTCGTGCCAATGTCCAAAGAGTCTGAGCTCCAGGACCATGGATTAGTTTTAAAGCTTTCATTACACCCCAGCAACGCCGGGCTATACTGCTAGTTATGTATATTTTTAAACTACAAATACTGTCTTATAAAGTGCATATGCTGTATCTTATACTGTAAAGTATGATGGTCAAGTGTAGATAAAACGAAAAGTCAAAAAAATTGAAAATACAACACATAAGCCGATGGCATGAATGTGGAATTAGTAAGGACACAGATTAACGCTTACGATTTTGTTTATTAACTTCCATTCGAAGCAACAACAACATTATAACTCACATAAGTACACATTACTGATTAAACAAAGTACAAAAATATAAGTGAAGCATTCGGCCTGGATTAATCTTTGCTTTGTACTGAGGAATAACGTGAAATCTTCTACAAGCACAAATTTATACAGTGAATGGACATACGATACATAACAAATTAATCGTTTTTATCTTAATTTCTCAGCAGGTGACAATTGTCTCAGTATTTTACACACTTTATCCGTATCAGATAATTACATGACATGAAAACTCACAGATACCACAGCTGTCGTTTAAAGAAAGTTATCATAAAATTACAATTTTGAAGCCATCTTCATATATCTTTAAGAATAAAAGAAAATATTACGCGACATTATTTTGACTGAGTACCGCTCATTTTGCCAAAATTTGTAATGGTTATAAATTTGCTGAAAATGAATATCAAATTTTTAATCAAAATTCAATTACAGATTTGAAGAAAAACCTGGTAACTTACTAACGTGCTCAGAATCTACCTTGTCAAAGTTCTTAGCTTTATTGCTATTGACGACGACGGGTATGTTTTATTTTCTTCTAACTAGTCAAACTAATAATAAGTTTTGTAGATGTTGGAGCAGCATTCTCTTTTTTTCCTTTTGAACGACATTTTTCAGGACTTTTGAATATAATCATGTTAGCATTTGAAACATCTAAAAGCTTTCTCTTAAAACAATTTTCAGAAAAATGGTTTTCTCAAGTTCACTAATTGTTATTGCTCTTTCCAGTACTGATGAGTATTTCCCTCCTAACTTTTTAAGTACTGTGGAACGTCAACATATTGAAACATTATGTTACCTTAGAGTTACATGTGCTAACCATTTCAGTCGTTGCTGTTGCTAACAGTCTTAAATTGATGTAGTTCCTATCATTTGACACAGTTCTTTATTTGTGATTCTGTAGCACCAGTTCAAAAAGTTTGAAGAGAAATGGTCATCGTTAAGATCCACGCTTAATCTGCTGGAAGACATTTTTAAGCATTGAGAAAGCGGTTGTATACAACTGACAGTTTAGATATTTCTAAACAAGTTTGGCATCATGTATGACATTCATATAAAATTCTTGACATGACAAAGTTATTTAAGAAAATAACACAAGTTTTTTTAGGTTAATGCTTTTTGTTGCAAGTTGACGTTGACAGAGTAACTTATTTAAAGGTTAGGATTACGAAATCTTCACTTGGCTTCAACAAACTTCCTTTCAGACAAGTAACGAGAAAGAGAAGTGGGAAGACCCACTCGAAGTTTACTATTGTAAACATTTCACCCCAAGTCAGGCAATAAATCCACTAGGATTCAAAAGGCAAGTCAGAGTGAAAAAATAGTGTGGAAAAATAAAAGAACGGGATTCAAGGAGACATAAGATGGCAATTAATACTGCATTTACATTTTTGAAGATCGTAGTTAAAAAGAAAGCAAGAAACCAGAAGAGAGTTCTAGTGAGAAGTGCGAGAGTAGAAAACATTAGCATAGAACTTATGGTTGCAATTAATAATTTCAGCAGTGAAATTAAGAGGATTAGCTGCCGATTTAGTCACCCAGTCACTTAAGTGATACACGCTTTGGGCGATCATGTCTCGAAAGTGACATGACTGACTAGGCTGATTATCCTGCAGTAGTTTACCATTCCTTTTTGCGGTAGACTAGTTTCCAGCCAAGGCTATATAACCCAATCTGTCCTGTTATTTGACTCATAGCTAGAGGGAGAAGAGATGTATTATATTATTAAGTAGTAATTAGTGGGGGATCAGTTTATTACTTCATAACAATATAAAACTGATTTCCCACTTTATGCTTAGTAGAAGCTTTAATCATGTTTTCAACTATTATATTCAGACAGTCAATTAAGTGCCATACGTGATACACGCTTTGGGCGATCATGTCTCGAAAGAGACGTGACTGACTGGGCAGAAGATTATCCCGTAGTTGGTTGCCATTTCTTTCTGCGGTAGACTGGTTGCCAGCCAAACCTATAGAATCCAATCCGTCCTATTATTTAACCCATAACTAGAGAAAAGAGACGGATTAATACCTTTACCAAGGGTATTTGTGCGTAAGTGAATGCAATGAATTCAACTGAAATTCGAACTCGGCTCCCCGATTTGTCGTTCCGAGTTGATATCCACTGCACCACAACGCACATAGTACTTTGCTTAAATTAGTAAAGTTGTGTTACCAGCGAGGAAAGCTCATCAGAATATTTACCTTGAAAATATTTATAGAGGAGGCAAAAGGAAGTTGCGTGACGGTAGAGTAGGAAAGTGATTGAAGTCAAGATGCCAGGTCAGGACCGATAAGGTTGCCAATTCTTTCTTAGTAAACTGATTTTCCTAGCAGAAGACTGGACCCAATATAGTGATTTCACTTCAGGTTAGTGGTAAACGTGAGCCCAAAAAGATGCAGTAAGTTGTTCTGCTGGAGGTTAGCATTAGCCATACATATGGAAGGCGAAAAAGGATGATTGATGGATATAGCATGGGAGCTGATGACATCAGGAAGAACGCTGAACAAAACAAGGAACAGACTGAGTCCAAGAATCTTCTTCTTCTAATGTGGGCTGTGTCCCTTCAAACTTCCTTATCCTTTGTGGTTCTTAATACCCACTTCTCCTGTTATTCCACTCAATTCCACCTCCACCATCCATCTGCTCGTCTACGGCTATATCGTGTTGAATACACCGGTTCCCGTCCGATCACCGAAGTTAAGCAACATCGAGCCTGGTCAGTACTTAAATGGGTGACCATTTGGGAATACCAGGTGCTCCAGGTTTGGGGGTTGGGTGCAGGGCTAACAACCCAGCTCCGTAAAAAACAGTTTGTTACAGCAACAAAAAGTTGCTGCCCTCTGCACCATTGGGTGTGATGGATAAATGATGGTGATGATCCACCTGCTTAAGTTCACCAGGTATGTTATGTGTCGCTTTCCCTTGTCTCTCTTCCTCTTTATCCGTCCCGTGAGTATCACGTTCTTCAAGCCCTCCTTCCTCATTACATGTCTCAAAAATTTCAGCTGTCCTTACCTGATGTTGAGTATCAGTTTTCTTTTTGTGTTCATCCTTTCTAAAACCTCCTAATTGCTCACATTGTTCCATTCATGATATTCTCGGAATTCTTTTGCAGGACCACATTTAGATCGCATCCTTCATCTTTCCTTCATCTTTGATGAAATTGTCCAACATTCACAGCTATATTGAAGGACAGACATCACATAACAATCAGTACACTTTTGTTTGTTTCCAACGAAATCTTCCGGTCTTTTAATACTCTACTCAGCTTCTGGAATGCTTACTTGGCCATTCCAACACACCTTCGGACCTCCGTATCGCACTTTCTGTCTTCTGTTAGAACAGGTATTTAAATTTCTGCTCCTGTTGGATTTTGGTATCACCAACTTGTAGTTGCATTTTAGGCTCTTCTTTTTACTGATTACCATGTATTCAGTTTTTTGTATTTAATATGTAGTTCCTTATTTCCGCTTTCTTTAACTACTTCCTGTAAAAGGTCTTGTCGTTTCTTTCCTGTATCTGCTACCAGCACTGTATCATCTGCGTATCTTATATTGTTTAGAATGCGACCACAAATGATGAATCCTGACAGAAGTTCTAGAGCTCTCAGAATGGTCTTGTTGTATAGGCTGAGAGTCCAAGAATAGACCCCGAATAAAATCTGGGCTTTCCGTTTTCCTTAACGTGTCGACTCTTCTGGCATACACTGTTTCTCAGCAGCGTAAACTTAAATTTACAAATTTATTCGATTACAGCAATTATGACAGAATTTCGTAAGAAACTGCTAAATCATTTAAAAAGTAGACATTTCTATCATGCCGGTTAGTGAAGCAGGGCTGCATAGAAAATGTGAATATTTGATGCTAGCGCGGTTCGGAACAAAAAATTATTCTAGAATCAAAACTCTCATTTGTGTGTTGTACTTGATAATATCGCATACATTTGTATTTTTCTCTTTACAATTGATTGATCCAGATTAATGATTTTCAATGCTTTACCAAAGGTACTGTAATATTCTTGTGATATGTTGTGGATAGCATTAAAACTTAGCTTATTGAACAATGTTAAATGTTTGATTTATGAGCGGTCAAAGGAATTTGATAGAACAGTCCAGCCGTTTTGAAGATGTCTTGATGCATTCAAATTTTAACCATCTTTTTTCACATCTGGATTTATTGCCAATATGCTACCTTGGGAGACAATGCGAATGTCAAGGACGTAAGATCAAATTATTTCAAATTATATGTGCTTTCGCCTCTGCGAAATATTTTACAATATTTCTTGCGAAGCATAACGGCGAACCCATTCTTCTGCAGTATTCCCATTACCTAGTGTTTCCAAATCGTCTGTGTGGAAATCTTACACTGTCAAGTCAGTTGCCCCAAGAAAATTAGGATGCATGAGATAGTAAAAACTACCCAAATTATCTTTGGCACATTGGCCCGAATAAACAATGTTTGATTTTTTCATTTGAACTGACAAAGTGTGTAAGATGCTCGGCGTTCCGAAAAGGCTGCCATTTGGAGAAGTTTTCGTCAGAGCCACCGTTCCACTTTAGTCTCAAAAGCATTTTCTTTAAATAACATGAACGAGTATGTGGCTCGTAATTTTATCCTTTCTTGAATTTCAGTTATTTCTCTCTTAAAAAAAAAAATCCTGCTTATAATTGTGCAGTAAGAAATGTGTGCTGCCGCTCCCCCTACTCAAGGAGTGTCATGGCGATACCGAGACTAGAAATCTCGCAGAATACTTCACTTCTACAGTTTCTAGATATCATTTATTGGGAAAAGACAATATCTAAAAAAAAAAAAAAAAAAAAAAAGGAGCATGTTACAAACAAATGATCCTGACGTGATAGGCGTGGGGGGTCTCGGGTAGGAACGAGTTTAAGTGTAAAATCATTAATGATTACACCGCCCATAGTGAATAGTGACACATCTTGAACATTTTCTCCTGGATTACAATTGAAATCGAAAATCCTATCGAAGAAGACATCATAACAGGTGATAATAAGTGTTCAAGAAAACGTAATTGTACGGCTCGTAATGCCGCACCTTCTGGCCTGGGACATCCGGATTAAAATACCCTAACAACAAAATATCACTTACGTAACTACTGATAAGAACTGAACTTTGGGTTGGAAAATGTCTTTTAAAGCGGATCTGATATGTTTTTTCAAAGTTCATTTGTTGTATTGATTTCAAACATACAACAGAACTTGCGTTTTTTGTTTCGCTTCAAGATCGTAAAACTGTATATTGAAGAGTTTATGGTGGGATGCATGCTGCTTGGTACATTTTGCCATTCTGCATATAACTTTTTTACCGATGTTGGACAAGAAAAGATGCTATGGATTTCAGCGATTATTTACTGTTGTGAGAATCGTGATTTGTATAACGAGCCTAAAAATGACATAAAGAGAAATCTATTTTTTCGATTTTTTTTTAAAAACTAGTTTCGAATCAAAATGAGAAATAGAAGGAAAAGATCATCTCCGGTGGAATTTATGTAAAACGTTGGCTCCTTCAGCGTCACGGAAGTGATTCTCAAGTTGAGTGTAAGACGTTCTGCTCTTATATTTGTCTAAATTAAGGTAAGGTTGTTACTAATTAGCAAATATATTTTCTAACTCAACAGTGTGTAGATATACTGATTTTGAATAGTTATCTTTCAAACAGTTATAATGCGATGTGAGAGTTTTAATTAAAATTACATTGATTACAGAATAATGTTGCTTAATGATGCGGCTAAGTTGTCAAATGATATATTGGAAATAAGGAAGTTTATATTATCAAAATCTGAAAAACCTTACGAAAACACTCTCGGTAGAGTTTAACATTACGTTCATGTATAACTATTCGGATCTTTAGGATCATAGGCTTACAAAATGTAAAATTATGCGTGAGCTTTGTTAATTTTGCTTTTTAATTCAAGTGATTGAGTCAGATACATAAATATTTGGTCATCCCTCTATTTGTCAATTCAAAATCGATTCTCTATATTTTACCGCCGTCTATAGCGACTTTGTTACAATAGATATTTATTTCTATTTCATTTTGGTTTAACATTCCATTCGACCTGATATATTTTGATTGAACCATTCAATTAATTGTTTTGCACTTTTTTTTTATATCTAGGTAAAAATATATTGATCAAAAGCTAAAATAAATTATCATTAATAAAAGATTATTGTAAGACTAGGATATATAATGTATATCAGATTAAAAGGTGAATAACTGGAAGTGGATGAAATAAATCCTAAAAATGTGTGGAGGTCACAAATCCCCTAACGATTTTTTTTCTGGTTGGCGCTTTCCCCACGCGTTCTTTTTCCGTCGCGTTTTCTTTCGTTTGTATTTTTGCTTCTATTTTTATTTTTTTCTTCGCTCTCATTTATTATGTCATCCCCGCTTTTTCTCACTGTTATTTCAGGCTTAGCGTCATCTATCAGGATCAATGCAAGTTTTGTTCTTATTCGATACGAGCAGTATAGCCCGGCGTTGCTCGGGTGTAATGAAAGCTTTAAAACTAATCCATGGTCCTGGAACTCAGACTCCTCAGACGTTGGCACGGAAGACTAAAATGTTTCCAGTTAAAGCGAAACCGTAGACTGAAAGAAAAATGAATGAATGTAAGTCAAATTTTGATTTCTTGGTATCAATATATATATATATATATATATATATATATATATATATATGCAGAAAATCGATAATATATATATATATATATATATGTATTATCGATAATATATATATATATATATATATATTATCGATTTTCTGCACTATTGTAAGAACTGCAACCTTGAGATTTCTGAATATCGTTTCTTATGTCTTTGTCTATGAGTGTATCAAGTTTGATTAAAATCGGACCACTCCTTCTATAACCCGATTTTTTCGATTATCGATTTTCGATATTTATCGGGGGTATCTCGACACAAAACCTAGCTAAGAACACCCGCAGACGCTTATAGTACAACTGTGTAAATTTTCAAGAAAATCGGTTCAGCCGTTTCGGAGTCTATAGGTAACACACACACACACACACACACACACACACACACACACACACAAAGTTTCATTTAAATAAGTTTAGATATTCTTCTCGTTATTTTATATCTCATTTTTTTGTTCTCTTTTCCTATTATTTCCTTCTTTCTATCGAGGATAATTATTTGAATGGAAACAGAAATTATCACGTAACTGACTCATATCAACTTGTTAAATTAACACTTTTGCCCGATTAAGTTATTAAAAGTTCACCTTAAGACTGTTCTGAATTATTTGGTCTTGTGTGTACTTCTAATATAAAACTTACACATTTTATATTTCAATATTTTAATATTCTGTGAGAAAATTAACTAATGAATGATCATAAAGATTTTATTATTTCAGTTATCATCAGATTTTGTTGTGTATTTTAAATAGTTACTTTAGTTTTACTAAAACATCTTATTAAAAAAAACTTAAATGAATAAACACCGTTAAGTTTACAATTTTACAAAAGTCTCCACATTTTAAAAAAATTCTTAGTTTACAAATATTTTAATAAAAGTGCACTTAAATCGACCATTTTAAATAATTTTTAAAAAGTCTTCAAGGAAATTTCATCTCATTTTTGTAATTTTTCGATTTTTTGTTGTGAAGAATATAATAATTTCGCTGACATATTTTTGTACCCATCATTTCACTTTGTATGAAGTTATTGTCTTGGGGACTTGATGCAAATTTTATCATGAAATCTCATTTCTTATAGGCACGAGTCTACGTTAATGTCTTTAATTGTATTCCCCATCTGGTTGACCATCAAGATCAAATACACTGCACCGCAAAACAACGACAATGATTAAGAATAGTTGCTGCCAATCTCAACACGAACTCTACTAGCAGTTAGTGATAAGTCACTAAAATTATATTTAGAAATATTTATTGTGAAGTATGCAATAATGGTAGAACCTATTCTGTTTTGATAGCGAAATGGATTTTACTGATATTTCTATGGGTAATTACCAGTTAGAAAACACATGCTTTTTATGCAGTAGATATGATTAAGATAATATTTATCTTTAATTTGTAAGTCTGACTTAGGTCACCTGCAAAGAGATTGGAATAATTTCTTCTTCTTCTTCTTCTTCTTCTTCATGCCATGTTCCTTCAAGACGTAGGCGATAACGGCCTTCGACGTCTCCCTATACCTGGTGGCTCTTGTCACGACACAAACCCCGCACTGTCATCCACTTGCTCAGGGTCGTCAAGTATGTTAACCGCCGCTTTCACCTGTCTCTCCTTACCTCTATCTGACCTGTGAGTATCAGATTCTTCAAACCCTCCTTCCTCATTACATGTTCCAGAAACTTCAGCTGTCTTTTTCTGATGCTCAGTATTAATTTCCTTTTCGTTTCCATCCTTTCAAAAATCTCATCATTGCTCACGTGCTTGATCGATGATATCATCAGCATCCTTTTGTAGAACCACATTTCAGTTGCTTCAAGTTTTTCCTTCATGTTTGATGATATCGTTCACCATTTACTGCTATATTGAAGAACTGACATCACATAGCAACCTAGAACTCTCTTCTTTGTTTCTAGCTAAATTTTCCTGTCTCTGCTCAACTTCTGGAATGCTCCCTTGGCCATTCCAATGCACCTTAGGATCTCAATGTCGCACTTGTTATCTTCTATTAGAACATTTGCCAGGTATTTAACTTTTTGTACCTGCTTGATTTTAGTATCCCCCACTTGTAATTGGCATTTTGGGCTCCTCCGTTTGCTGATGAACATGCATTCGGTTTTCTTATAGTTTATTTGTAGTCCTTTCTTTCGACTTTCTTTATCTATCTTTTTTAGGAGGTCTTGTAGTTACCTTTTCGTGTCTGTTATCAGGACTCTATTATATGCTTATCTTCTGCTGTTCAGATTGTGACCGCCGACGATGAATCCTGGCATAACTTCTAGGGTTCTTATAATAGTCTCACTGTACAAGTTGAATAGATCCGGTAAAAAGACACATCCTGGTCTTACGCCCCTTTCTATCTTTGTATGAATTTCTGCTGAATTCGTTTCCTATCCATATGCAGGTGGTTTGCTGTCAGTAGAGATTCTTGATTGCTCTGATGCTTTTTCTCAAATATGTCGAGGTAGCTGAGCCTTTTTATCAATTTGTCGAATGCGTTTGCATAGTCTATAAAACATAGTTACACGTCTTTTTTCATTTGTATTTTCCTTTCTGATAGCATCCTAAGCATAAATGTTACTTTTTCCAGTGTCTTTGACAAAACTGTACTGTTCTTGTCCTATTTCTGGCTTGATTCTGCTCCGTGCTCTATTCATCAGGATTCGGATGATGTGTTTTGTTATGTGGCTCATTAAACTGATTGTTCGGTGGAGTTTACATTCGTTTGCACCTGGCTTCTTTGGCAGGGCTATGAAAATTGATCTGCTTAGGTCGTTCGGTATTACACCACTGTTGTAGAGTTTATTGATTGTTGCTGCAATTTTCTCTATGCCGAAATCATCTAAGGCTGTCAGCATATCTATTACAATGCTGTCTGGTCCAACTCCTTTGTTTCTATTCAGTTTGGCCACTGCAACTTTTCACTTCGGATTTTAATATTTCCGGTCCGTCAGCATCTTTGTTTATTGTCGGTTGCTTTCTCTTGTCGTGAAAGAGATCTTTTATATATTCTTCCCATCGCTGGAGTATTTCCTCTTTCTCTAATATGATTGATTCATCCTTGGATTTTATACATCCTGTTGAGGAGCATATTATTTATACTGTTAGTTCCCTTATTTCTTTATGCATATCTCCTCTATTAGTCTTGCTCAATCTCCTTACTTCTGCACATTTGTTGTTGTGCCATTCCTTTTTAGCCTGTCTGCACTTGGTCCTTATTTCCTTGTGTAGTTTCTTGTATTCCGTTCTATGTCTTGGCATAATTTTCTGTCGCCTCTGCATCATGTTAAGGTTCTCATCAGTCTGATTTCCTTTGGGACCATGTTGTTTGCTGATGTCACCAGCGCTTTCTTTAGTGTGTCCCATTTTCAGTTTCCCTTTCCCATTTGTTTTCAAATATAGTAACTGCATCAAAAATAGGTTTTTAGAATAATCTGAATGATTGCATAATACATGTTCATCAACTTTTCAATAAATTTTATTCAGTTGTCATCAAGCAACCGGTGAGCACGTTACTACTTTTTTTACGGCTCAGTTTAAATTACAGTCGACAACCACGAACCTTTTCTCTCTTTGTTTATCATGAAATTAAAAAAGAACAATTTACTAAATATTTATCTGTATGTATTAGTTTGACAAAAGACTACCATTTTTAGGTTCCCGATGAAAGACGAAGTCAGTGTAAATAATCTAAGAAATTTTATGTGCTGTTTCCTTCCAGGACGTTGGTGATTTAAGCACAAACCCTGTTATAACTTTTAGTCAACCTTTTTTTAGCTAATTTTTTCTGACATTGATTCGCACAAAGTTGTTCAGCACATCATTTGCTCTTTCCTTTTGATTCTCTCTCTTACCTTCAATATGCTCAGTGAGCGGCAATCTTTTTTCTAATGTGTTTTAGAAATTTCTTTTTCTGATGGCAACTATAGGTTTCTTTGCTGTTTCTATTCATCTCAAAACTTCTGCATTGCTCATATGTTCTGTCCAAATCATTCTATGAATTCATCGGTAGAAACCCAGTTCTGTTGCTTCGAGTCTTCTTCATCAGTGAAGAAATAACTCCAGGATTCATTGCAACAGAGGAGGTTAGCTATTAACAGTTAAATACACTTTTATTTGTTTGTAATGAAGTTTTCCTATGAAACTTTGCTTATTTTCTAAGAGCATCATTTCGTGTCATCAGTTGCTCCAACTCCCGGATCGTTTAATTTCAACGCAGACTTGATTTTGACGTTTTCAATAAACGGCTCACAACTAGTGATCTTTCTTTCACACATGACTTCTGAATTCTAATAGTAGATAGCCCTTTCTAATTTGTTATTTTATCAAAGAGTTCTTTCGGTTATTCTTCTGAGTTTGCGATCAACACAATAAAAAAAAAAACCGTGTATCTTATTTCTTTAAAGATGATGTCCGTTGATAATAAATCCAGGTAGTTATTACATGATTTTGAACACGGATCGACAGAAGCAAGCATAGTCGACCTCGTCTTGAAGTTATTAGAGGTATTGTACTATAGTGGGTATCTTATCTATTCCTTTTCTAGTTGTGGTGGGATTCCGTTCTAGTGAAGGGTAATTGTACACCGTTGCAGGTTAACGGAATTTTGCCTTGTGGTAGATATCCCCCTATGTCAAAAATGATTGTAAAATCAAGAATGGCAATTTGAGTAGAAAATAATATTTATATATACACATATCAATTAATGTTTTTACAATTACAATAATACTTGAATATAAGTCCAACGGAGGTTAAAATGTTCATGAAAGATAATAAGCTGAAAGAGATTTAAGGCTTAGAAATGTGGGGAGCGGAGGTATGTGAGGAATGTCTTTGAAGTAATCACTCCTTAGGTCAGTATGTACTTTTGAGACAGGGGAGAAGGAAAGGGGAAAGTATAGTAGCCGCTCGACTTAGGTCAAGGGGATTGGTTACACTCTTCTCCTCTGGTCTGTGCCTGTCTGCTGGGTGCCTTTTTGTCTCGGCTTTTTATATCTGCTTTTTGGATCAAAAGAGCTCACTTTGGAGCGTAGGCTCGCGAAATGGAAATTTGATATTTGATTAATTTTTATTTTTTAACCGGAACATCTGCGCGAATCTACTGCGCAGAGACGACTTTTGTTCATTTACTTTCTGGTCGTTATAGAGCAAACATCCGGTCCTTCGCTTTTGCTCGGTATCACCACAGTGCTTCTGGGATCACGTGACGTGTAAAAGTAAATATATACATCGGTATATAAGAAGCATTTGTGAATCGGTGTC
This sequence comes from Ascarosepion bandense, assembly GCA_037127315.1. Lineage (NCBI taxonomy): Eukaryota > Metazoa > Mollusca > Cephalopoda > Sepiida > Sepiidae > Ascarosepion > Ascarosepion bandense. Next base: position 53,543 of record JBBBDQ010000207.1, read on the forward strand.
ACCCAGACATTTTTCTGACATTGTGGGACTCTCTACCTTCGGGCAGAGAGGAACCTAGACGAGGCTCCACCGAAAGGCAGGGTCATGTCTGGGGAAAAACAGACAATAAATTTTACCCGAGTTTAAGGGTTCGAATTTTGATATTATCAGCGTCGCCGGGCGCCTTTATGACATTGTCGGACTCTCTGATTTTGGACTGGGAGGAGCCCAGGCGATGCTCCGCCTAAGGACAGTCTCGTCTGGGAAGAATAGACAATACATTTTTGCCGAGTTATATGGCTCGGATTTCCCACGCTAAAAAAAGGTTGTGTGGCATGCTGCCTCAGGGTGGAAGCAAATAAATATTATTAGCATCTCCAAGACGCTAGATTGACATTAGATTCCTCTCTGCCTTCGAGCATAGAGGAACCCAGACGAGGCTCCGCCAAAAGGGAAAAGTCTCTTCTGGCGAAAAGTAGACATAATTTTTTGCCCGAGCTATAAGACTCAGTTTACTTTTATTGAAAAGGTCTTGTGCCACATTTTGTCACAGTGGGAAGACAGTTGAATATTATTAGCGTCTCGTAGACTCTAGCTTGATATTGTCGGACTTTCTGACTACGAGTAAAGAGGAACCTAGACGAAGCAGAGTCCTTGCGAGCTCGAATTTTTCACTATAATGACCTTGTGCCGATCTACCTTGGGTATCCGCCCCAGCGGAGAGGCAGCTGATATCATCAGCATCGCCCACTCTGACATTGTCAGAATCTCTGCCTTCGGTGGAGAGGAACCCAGATGAGGATCCACCGAAGGACAGAGTCTCGTCTGGGGAAAAGTAGGCAATAAATTTTTCCCTGAGCTATATGGCTCGGATTTCCCTCTTTAAAAAGGCCTTGTACCACATTTCATCTCAGTTGGGAGGCAGCTGAGAAAAATAAGTGTCTGACACTGAATTGTTCGAAGGTGTTATTATTCCTGTATTTGTGATTTTAGAAAAGTATTACTCCACTTTTTATATTTGCGCATTCACTGAACTCATTTTCTACCCGTAAAGTAAATTTCTAATATTGTTTCTATATAAATCAAGCTTTCCTACCTACCATTTCATGTTGATTTTTCTGTCGCATTTTATGAAATGCTTTTATGCAATATATGATACATAGTTATATTTCTTTCTGAGTTTGTATAGCATACTCTGGTAGCCTACCGATTATAAAGAGTTTTTGTTCACGTTTCTTGAATAAAGCCATATTGTTCTTGTTCTCTTTTCAGTTTAATTTATCAAAGACATTTTTCCATTGAGAAGGCGAATGGAAAATTTAGTAATATAGCTCAGAAAGCTATTTTTCTGATAGAATTTACATTCATTTTCACGTGGCTTTTTTTTTTGACATTGCCACTAAGATCTTCTGGTATTTTGCCACTCATATATTTGAATTGTTTAGGTAATCTTTTCGACCGCGAAGTCGTCTAAGACTGTCCGCACTTATATAAAAATCTAGTCTGATCTTGCTGCCGATGTTATCTCTAATTTTAATCCTACGCGTCTTTCTATGTTTTTATGTATTATAAATTTTCGCTTTTTAATATTACCGATCCTCTCGAGGCAAATGTACCTGCTCTGTCTGTTTCGTAGTGTTTATATATATGCGTCATGGCGGCATCACCGACAGACTGAATGAACTTTTCCAATCATTATTAATACCTCCCCTCACAAGAGGCGAGAGGAAGTAGCCTGAGAAGAGTGCAGTCCGAGCGGCTCGAAATCAGCCGAGGGTCAGTCTACGAACACTGCTACCGTAACCACCATTACGAGTCCCAGTTCTAAGGCCGAGGGTCGAATCATAGTATTCCACACTAACTCGTATTATCGTTCCTACTAACCAGGTTGGAAGTATAGTATTCCTTTCGTATTAAATATATATTCGTATTTTCTTATTTGGTTGTTTTTTTTTTTTTTTTTTTTTTTTTGTTATTCTTAGTGGACCTTTAACCGGCTCTACGATAATTTGCTTGCTTCCCGTGGAGTTATTCATTTTTTACTTACTTTCAATTTTGCTTAACATAATATTTTTATTTCTTGGTATGGTTTGTTATTATTTTTGATTTGTTCTATAAATTATTTGTCCTCCATTTTTTCTTGTCGCCATTCTCTTGGTAAATCCCGGTAAATGTCACTCGTGCTTTTTTCGTTGCTAACTTGTTATACAATTGTATATTTGATTTTAACTCCATCTGTATATGCTTGAATTCAAACTGAATAATTTTGAAGCATGTTGCTTTAAGTATCTTGAATTTGAGAATTGATTGCTCTTACAACTAGAAAAAGTCACAGTGTGTACAATTGAATTTTTAAATCTTTTAATGATTAAGTCGTTTATTTCGTACCTTATGTCTCCTACTGAGGTTTTCCATGTTCACAAGCGTCTTCAAACAGGTATTCTTCAAACAAGGCGTTGGATATTCTGCACTAATGAGACCACCTTTTCATCGCGTTCGTTGGACGATTCAAATCAGTACTTGCCGACTCTTTCACAATCTTATCTTTTCGCTTTTAAACCTCCTCGACAAATTCTAGTTGGATTCCTTGCATTCACTTACGCGCAAATACACTTGGGAAATGTATCAATCCGTCTCTTCTATTCATTTATGGGTAAAATAACAGGACAAATTAGGTTCTATAGCCTTGGCTGGCAACCAGTCTACCGCAGAAAGTAATGGCAACCTTCTGTGGGAAAATCAACTGCCCAAGCGTGTATCACGTTTGGCATTTAACTAATTGACCGAGATTGATAATAATATCACTAAGTTTTGACAAGTGTTGTAAAATTTGCCTGTTTATGGTGTGTTGTAAAAAGAAACTATTTTGCTGTGCTTTGTGACTTAAATGCTAGTATGAGAGCTATATGATTCACTTCCAGTTTCATGAGAATCTAGTCCGATATTTGCCAGTTTCCCAGACAATCGAGGACCTATGCAGTCCGCCTCACGTGACAAGTTTTGGACTACATTAGTTGAATAAGCACAATGAAGTAGGATATTGTTGTTATGAAGTAGATGTTCAGTTTTTCAATGTTCTTTAGAAGGGCGATAACTTCTACGAAAACTGGAGCGGCACAAGTGATAGATATGTCGCGTACCCCAGAACACATTTCCGTTTGTATTTATCTAACTTTAGTCCTATTCCTCTTTATTTTCTCCGCTTGCATAAATATCTTTGCGTCTGTATATCTATAAACAATGGGGTCTTTTAGAGACCCCATTGTTTATAGATCTAATTTCACATATTTCCAAAATATTGATAAATAATCTTTTGACATTTTCTGCATTGATATCGTGTTCTAATATTTCATGTTCCGATTATAAGTTTGTTTTTGTTACAGTCACTGAATGACGATTATCCTATATGCTTCTCGTTACTGGGTAAGGAACAAGTTCCAAGGGATTTTGCCTTCTCCATGCTATTCTAGGGTGGATATTTGAGTGGTTGTCTATCTCTTTCTCCATGGTGATCTTATTATTTCAACACTTTTATCTAGCTGGCTTCTCACAGGATTGTCAATAACCCTCCTTGTTCCAGTATAGATTCTCTAGGATTTGGCTTCCACAATTCAGTAAATATGACATTACATTTATCTTCTATAGATTATCTGATATAGATTAATCTTCTATAGATTATCTGATGAGTTAAAATCGATTAAATTAATTTTTACGGTCGTTAATCATCGTTAACCAGTTTTCTACTCGTACAGAATTAAGATGGCTTTTTGTGAATTCATTGTTTGAATTACAATCTATTCGTTGCTCATTACTTTTTTTTTCTTTGTAACAATGTCGAATATCGAATAATTTCCGTTACCTCAAGCTTATTTACACAAAGTTTGACTACTCGTCTGTTTGACGTTACAATATCCAGCATTCAGCGGCTAATATTTGATACAGTTATATTAAAATTCAATATGATGTTATCGGAGTTAAATTGATATTCCAGGCAGCATAAGTTTCAATGAAAACATAAATCAATCGACATGTGATTGATTAGTTTTTATTAATGTTACATAATATGGGAATTAGAGTTGAGATTATAATATAGGTTTACAAGGATCAGTGTGAAAATGAAAAATATGCTAAAAATCTCTGCAGGAAAATAAACTAAAATTAATTAGTGCCATCATGTTTAATCAAATATTTCTAAATGTTAGGTAGGTCCGAATTGAAAAATATATTTGTTGCTGTCTGCATTCAAATTATTGGATTTTTACTCATTCTAAACCTGATAATTCACACGCACGCACGCACATACCTGGTGTTCAATTTCCTTGAAGGAAATTTTCTTTTGCTATTTTTTTCTTCTTGAAAAAGTGCACAGTTTATTATGCACTGTCAAGTTTTAATAAAAGTTTTGGTCCTCTTGTTGGAGCAAATCAGAGAACAAAATCTTTAAAACATAAGTGCCATACTTATTAGGATAAAAACTGTTTTTTGATATCATTCCATTACCTTTTTTCGAGAAATTTATTTCATGCTTGAGGATGTGCGTTGTGGTGCAGAATAATAAATCGGAGAGACGAGTTCGAATTCTAGTTGAATTCATTGCATTCACTTACGCACAAATACCATTAGTAAATGTATTAATCCAGTTATGGGTTAAATAACAGGACAGACTCGGTTCTATAGCCTTGGCTGGCAACCAGTCTATTGCAGAAAGTAATAGCAACCTACTGCGGGATAACCTATTGCCCAGTCAGTCATGTCTCTTTCGAGACATGATCGCCCAAGCGTGTATCACTTATGGCACTTAACTAACTGAATTTAATGCTGGACTAACTGCGAACTGCACAAAACATTGATCATAAAGGGTGCGATGTGTAAATTATTGTCTAAATTATGCATAATTATGAAGACGACTTCGGAATCTCCTGCATCTCTTCTGGACAGTATCCTTATTTATTTGCTATGATCCTTGCCTTCAGTTCATCTTTGGTGTTACAAGAAGTTCTGATGGTCTCCATTTCGACTGTGCCCCACACATAACACCCAAGGGGGTTGCAGTTTGGGGAGTAAAGGATAATATGGGCGCAGAAATTGTTTAACAGCCATGACTGGATTCTCTTGCATCTGTGGCATGGTGCAGAGTCCTGTTGAAAGTTATAGGGTCTTCCAGCAGGCACCCCCTTACCTCCTCAAGGTGCTTGATGTAGGCCCTCGTGTTCAGTTTGAGGTCTTTACCAACAAATTAGGGAAATCTTAGAAAAATCAGACTGAGTTTGTGGTGAATATGAAATAAAGATAGCTTTCTCTTCTGTTTGAAAATTCGCGAGCAAGTGTGAAAATCTATTTTTGACCAATTGAAAAATAGATTGCCTCCGTGCTGAGAAAATATCATGGGAAATTTTAGCAAGCAAATGTGAAATATTTGTTAACCAATGAAAAGAGAGCAGTTTACAGAAAACAACAAACACTCTCAATGACCCCTATTATTCCGCTCCAAAATTGAGAGTACGTTTTGAGCTGACCTCGTGAATGAGCCGGCCTACTTACTAACGTGCCCGGTCGGTCAGTGACAGTTGGAGTCAGAGAAAAACGGGAAAGAGAGAAAAGCAGAGACCACGCATCTGAATACAGCCGATGTTAAATTGCACACTGATACATTTCGAGCCTCTAAAGACAACATAGACTATCAAGGACTTTACGTAACGTTTAAGCTAAGTACCAAAGATATATCTTATTTTGAATGCAACTGAATACCTTTTGTGTGAAAAACACCCTCTCTCAATTTGTTGTAAGCATTTTGTAAATTAACTTCTTGTCTGATGATTTAATACGAACATTTTCTTTTCTTGACTATTCAACGAATCTACGAAACTATAATGTTTGATTACTTGTCTTGAAACAAGCTACTGACAATTACAAATGTCTAAATTTGTAAATAAATGCCTTATATTGTGTCGTTAACATGCGTGCTTGTTCTCGCTATTATACCTTACATCACCTTCCTTCACTGGTGACCTATGACGTGCAAAGAAAGTAAAACTTATGGCTTTCACATAAGTCAAAATGTTTAACGACAACATGAATATGATTCAAGCGACCACAGAGGCTAACGAAACGATGCAAACAGTATCCATCAAACCACCTATATTCATGGAATCAAATGTACTTGCTTGGTTTCAAATTATGGAAGCACAGCTAAATATCATGGAGATAAGGGCTACTGTTCTGCAATTTTATCATGTATTGGCTGCATTACTGCAAAATTCAAAATGTATTTTCAATGTTACGGAATTTGATTTCGTGGGTTTTAATTTTTTCGAACGAAGGAATTCAGGACCTGAAGAATTTTCCTCCTCCCAAGGATACAAAAAACATTGCGATGATTTATTGGAATGGTCAATTCTTACAGAAAATCAGTACCAAAATTTCGTTAGTTAATCTCCCCAGTCACAGAATGTATTCGTTTAAATCCTAATGCAAAGCAACTGGTCTTAACCGCGGATGAATTAGTATCTTTCCAAGCAGTGAAGAAGTCATTGTCAAGTGTAACGGTATTAGCCTTGCCGGATCCGAACGTTAAAACTCACCAATTTGTCAAGGGTAGTTCGAATCATGCGGTAGGTGCCGTTCTACATCAAATGATAAACGACCATCCCATTCCCATTGGTTTCTTTAGAAAGTTGTCTCAGACCCCAACAAAGATATCCACTCGCTGTATATCTAGCGGTGTTGCACTTTAAACACCTCATAGAAGGTAGAAATACACTTCTGTTAACAGATCGTAAACCTTTGTGAAATGCTTTTACTAGGCATTTGCCTTTAGAGTCGGACAGACAACAGCGTCATCTGAGCTTTATAAGTGAATATATCACAGACATTTCTCATACAAGACGGCAGGAAAATGTTTTTGCAGACTGCTTATCTAGGCCAACTAATGCTGTAACTAGAGATCTTTGTGATTTACAGGAAATTGTCTTTCATCAGCAATCGGATGAAGAACATAAACAATTAAAAGACAGGTTGAAACCTTACCATACAGGTAAAGACCAAGTTATAATGTGCGACATATCGTTACCGTTTCCGTAGCGTAAGAGCTTAGGAAATCTATATTTGATAGCCTGCACGCATTGTCACACCCAGGAATATCAGTCACATTACGCTTAATAAAATCAAGTTATTACTGGCCACAGATGGACAAATCAGTCAAAGATTTCTGTATAGAGTGTCAAAATTGCCAGCAAGCAAAATTTTTTAAACATACCATAAGTAAAGTACAACTATTTGAATTACCTTCTGAGCGATTTCAAACAGTACATTTAGACATAGTAGGTCAATTACCACCAGTAATAAAAAAGACCCCTATTTTCGCCATATCGGTATCTATTAGTCATAATAGATACCGATTCTATTATTCATAATAGATACCGATATGAAATAACTGCACAAAATGTTGCTACTACTTTCATTAACAAATGATTAACTAGATTCGAAGTACTCCTATATATCATCACTAACAGAGCCCGTTTTAGTCAGAATTGTTTTCAGAGCTCTCAAAGATCATAGGCCTGTTTAGAACAACTGAGAACAACTGAGAACAACTTCGTACCATTCTCAGGCAAACGGATTAATTGAACGTACACAAATGACGTTAAAGACATAAATTTTTGCAAGGAAAGATCCATGGCTATCAACCTTACGTGTGGTACCTTTATGTATCAAAACATACCCAATGAATCTACTGACTTGCCATAAACAGCAGTAACGGGGTGTCACGCGCAAGTTTGAAGATTGTTGATTAACCCATGTTATAATGATGAGCCATATAACCTGGAAACGAAAGACCTGATGAAGGAAATGCAAAATGTTGACATGGACAATCATTCTTCTAGACACATACATTCATCACCAAAATCTTATATACCAAAAGAACGTAAACGATTGTAAATTTGTATGGTTTAGGATTGAAAGAGTTCAGAAATCTTTTGAAGCGCCTTACACAGGTCCATATAAAGTCAGTTAGTTAAGTGCCATAGGTGATACACGCTTTGGGCGTTCATGCCTCCAAAGAGACATGACTGACTGGGTAGAAGATTATCCCGTAGTAGGTTGCTTTCTGCGGTAGACTGGTTGCCGACCAAAGCTATAGAACCAAATCTGTCCTGTTATTTAACCCATAAATGGAGAGAAGAGACGGATTAGTAACTTTCCCAAGGGTATTTGTGCGCAAGTGAATTCGAACTCGGCTCTCCGATTTGTCGTTCCGAGTTGATATTCATTGCAGTACAACGCATATAATATTAGCCGTAATAATAAGTTTTTCACTATTACGTTTTCAGAAAATGTCAAAAACAATGTGTCGTTAGACCTATTAAAACCAGCGGTTGTCTCAGAAACGGCGAAAATGCTTGATATTGATCATGCTATGCCAGCACAAAGAGATATTCCACCAAGATATCTACAATAATATGGTGACAAAACAGCAAATCAAAACAAAAACTAAGTCTGGAAGATAGGTTACCAGGCAAATATATACTACTATTGAAGTATCAACTTAATCATGTATTAAAGCAGACTTTGTCAAATGGCAATGGAACTATTGTGGTGAATACGAAGTAAGAATAACTTTCTTTTCTTCACTGTCTGCAAATTCGCGAGCAAGTGTGAAACTCTATTTTTGACCAAAAAAAAAAAAAAAAGATTGCCTCCGTGCTGAGAAAATATCAAGGAAAATTTCGCAAGCAAGTGTGAAATATTTATTAACCAATGAAAAGAGAGCGAATTACAGAAAACAAGAAATTGAACTTTCAATGACCCGTGTCATATGTCTTCCCGCCGAAAAATGAGAGTACGTTTTGAGCTGACCACGTGACTGAGCCGGCCTACTTATTAACGTGCCAGGTCGGTCAGTAACAGTTGTAGTTAGAGAAAAACGAGGGAGAGAGAGAGGGAGATAAAGAGTGAGTAAGAGAGAGAGAGAGAGAGAGAGAGAGAGAGAGAGAGAGAGAGAGAAAGAAAAGCAGAGACCAATTATAATTTTTTTAAAATCATGATTCTCTCTAACGCCATACGATATCATGACTCAGTTAAAAAATATAGGTTTTATAACGATGATCTTTCAAGTAAGTGCCTCAACAATCTAGACGGAAATATCGAAGAGAAGCGTAATAATAATTGAATATTTCATAATAATGATATACATTATATAGAGAATTACTTTTATTTAAAAATAGATTTTGGGTTACATGAAACAGTATGCATATTTATGTGAAATTTGGTTAATAATTTGGTTAATCATTTGGTATAATCATTTGGTACAATCATTTGGTATAATCATTTAGTAAAATCTGAAAGTTGTCTTTAGAAAGCACCGTGGTTCAAATAAATGAAGAATTGATTCATGAATTAAAAAAGGTGGGACGAAACAATTGATGTCATTCTACTGACTGAAGAAGACAGACTCCTTTGCATGTAGCGAGGAGGTGTTTTTATAGCAAATAATCACGTTTAGTTGTGTGTCGTCCAAAGATTTGTCCCTTATTAACCTATTTCTTTGACCCGGTGCCCAAATGTCAACCAGTGTGAGCCATGATACTTTCGCCTACGACGAATGCAGTGAGAAAAATGACAAGAGTCAGCTTACAACTTGACAGTGTCCACAACAGTAGGGCAGCCATTTGGCCTCATTCTGTCATCGAAAAGATAAAGAAAATAGACTCTTATTCTTTAATACTGAGAGCTTCCAGATTTATATCTTCTATTATCATAAACTAGATTACAAAAGATGTTTGATTTTTAACACAAGACATCTACCTTCTCTACTACAAAATCTGCTTCCATTATCGTTCATTCCGTCACTCTAAGAGCAATTATTAAACTGCATGTATACTTATTGTATAGAAAATGATTACCACAGTGATCCCAGCTACATTTTTGTGCATTCTATACGAAATAGATTTCGATAAAGAAGCTTTACTTAAAAAATCTCGCACAAAATGGAAGATATAAAGTACAAATGCTTTCAAATTAATTTCCGAAGCGATTAAATCCTGGAACAAAACTACTAACGGAAGATATTTTGATTTCACATCTTCACCGTTAATCAAATTTTTATAACACCTAGTAATATCAAACTGTCCATCTTGTTTTTCCTTGTTTTAATTAGAAAATACACTACCGGTCATAAGTGTTAGGCCACACAAATGTTTTTAAAAAATGATGTATTTCATACTATTTTTTAGTATTTATTGCCAAGTGAATAATTGTAAATAAAAATAGAATGGTTATTTTGTTAATACTGCGCAATAACATGTGCATTAAATGAATTTATAAATATTTAATAATTACCTATATTGCAGTTTCATCAATGAAAGAATGAAGAAACTTTAGGGTGATTCAGACGAGTTTATCTTTGCTTCCTTGCCTTGTAAAATTTTGCAAAGTAATAATAACAAAAGAACCATTCTATTTTCTTATTTGGTAATAAATACTAAAAATAGTATGAAATTCATAATGGGGTTGCCTAATATTTATAGCCGTTAGTGTATGTATTAAGCAAAGGTGGGTTTTTACATATTCTTTAATTCTAAACTCCTTGTCACAAACTTCGAGTTAAAAGTCGTGCGCAAATTTATTATAAAAAAATCGTACAATTACTTGGTCTTCGACGCAGCTAGAATTCATTACATGAGATTTGGGCAAATAGAGTCAGTTTGCAATATCAGTTTATTTGAATCAAATCTTGAAAATAAAAAAAAAGATGCCGGCAATGATTTTTGTTTTTGTTTATTCAAGTAACTAAGCCCATTTTTTTGTTTTTGCACGGTGTTTAATTATTCTTAGTCGAATCTGCTGTATATCGTAACTAACATTTTAAAGTACATATACAATTACGTGAAAACAAAACTCTAGACCGTAAAAAGAACAATGTTGATAATTCAGGAACAAATGACATACATCGAAGAATTTCGATTTCTTTTTATGCTACAAAACAAAAAATAGAGTCCGTTATCCTGATTTTCTAAGTGTGCTGAAATTATTATCTTGTAGCCACATAAGTCAGTTAAGTGCCATACGTCATACACGCATTGGGCGATCATGTCTCGAAAGAGACATGACTGACTGGACAGAAGATTATCCCGCAGGAGGTTGCCATTACTTTCTGCGGTAGACTGGTTGCCAACCAAGGCTATAGAACCCAAGCTGTCTTGTTATCCAACCCATAACTGGAGGGAAGAGACCGATTAATACCTTTCCCAAGAGTATTTGCGCGTAAGTTAATACAAGGAATTAATCTGGAATTCGAACTCAGTTCCCCAATTTCTCGTTTCGAACCGATATCCATTACACCACAACGCATGCAAATTACAAATCGGAAATTTCTAAATCCAACAAATACAACAGTTTAAATATCTGGCAACATTTTTACCAGAGGATTTAAAGTGTGACACAGAAATCCGAAACAAAAGATGGCTTTCAAAAGCAATGTATTGAAAACAGAAAGATTTTGTTAAAAACAAAGAAAAGAGTACTTAATTGTTATGTAATATCATTCCTCTTATATTGCAGTAAATTCTGGACATTCTTATCACAGAAGAGACTTGAAGCAAACGAAATATGGTCCTACAAAAGGATGGTGAGAATACCATGGCCTGAACAACGACGAAATTCTAGAAAAATAAAAACAAAAAGGACACTTAACATCAGGAAGAGACATTTGAAATTTCTGGCCACGATCGCCAACGTCCTAAAAGGACCCGGCATATAAAACAACAACAACAACAACAACAACAACAAAAATGGTTTTATTATTTTCCTTGTAACCAGCTTCTGATAAGCTTCATTATTATTTATTACACCCAAAATTTTGTCTTGTTAAGGATCGTTGTTATTTGCAATTAAAAAATTGACATATTTCACAACGCGTAACAATTTTTCGTGTGTGCTGACATATGATATTATCTTTCATTCACGGTAACTCATTATCTTTCATCGAAACAACAAAATAACAGTTAATTCTTTTATTATTATAACAAATAGTAAAATAACAAATCTCATTTAGCAAGAACTCTGATACGTCAAGTTAATATTAAACACCGATCAGCCAATTATGCAATCATTTTAAATCATTCGCTGATTTTTAAAATGTTTATAAATTTCAAAATGAGTCATTGGCAGGTAATCACAAAGAGAGAAACCGACGAACAAACTAATGTCGCTGGTATTGTCGGAAATTTGCGCTGAAGTCCAAGGCAATGATTAATGACTTTATAAATAAAAGACGAGTTATATTTTTATGTATATGCATATTCTCGTGATAGCAATCTTCACGAGTGTTCACCACCCTCGTCAGTATTCCTGCTGATTCAATCACTACCTGGATCTGAACTATTTCTGATGGTGCTCTCATCGTTTCTAATGGCGTTTCTGTCACGGTTTCATTTGTGCCAGTTTTTGTTAACACATCTTCAAGAACTTCTGTAATTTCAGGTCTTGGAATGTTTTATTTTCGTTTTCACTATCAGATGTTTTTTCTTACATTGTTTGGTGGTCAGTTTGGATATCAAATTCTTTTCCTTTTTAAATTGTAGATTTTTGCTTTTTTTTCATGGAATTTATCTACATGGACTCAGGCTATTTTCTCAGTTCTCAATACATTACTATTCCTAATCTCTATTGGGATTTTTCTTTCAAGCTAGTTTGATGCATCCATTATCACTTTTTCTTCTGTTCTTTGTTGGGTTCGCCTTCTTTTGGCTTTACTTTTTTATTTATCATTTCACTCCAAGCAAGGCATTCTACTGCCACTGTTGCATAGGGGCTTACATAGGGGAAAGTGATGAGAAAAGGGGTTAGTTATAGGAAATATCAGGAGGAGAGTAATAGATGGATGAGGATAACGAGGATGTTGGTGAAGTAGATGAAAAAAGAGCTTGTGAGAATGGATGCGAGTTAGTGAGATAGGAGATGTCTATTGACCTTACATTTAAATTCTTGGAGATTGTAGCTGTCGGGGAAGCAAGTAAATAGAAGGGAGTTCCACAGGCGGGAAGGGCGAGAAAAGAAATTATTTTTCACTTTTTTAAATGTACTCTCAATAACAACTTCCAAGATATTTTTCTAGCAGTCTTTTTTTTGCTTTTGAATTTCTCTATTATCTTTTCCCATAGTTCTATTTTGTGGTGCTTCTTTCCCGAAAAGAGATTCTCATGAGTCTTTACTTAGTCTGTTGCCAGTATTTTGAAAATCAAATTATAGCTGATTAACTCAATTTTGAAAAGTTCTTCCTCTTTTTTCTCTTTACTGTTGGGCATCATTTTATGCATCATTATTATTAACATGCTCGTCTGTCAATCCGTTGATATAATCTCTTCTCTTATTTAGCCTAGGAATTTATTCAAGTATATGATTATAATTGCTTAATTCCGTTGTATTACAAAAGTGGTATTTATTCTGTTGAATAGTATCGGGACCTTAACAAATAGAAGAGGAATTAGGAAGTCATTGACCTTCAAAGAGATTTTGTTTGCTATTTCTCCGGTAGGACATTTCCACATCATTACGTTGTTTATTTGTAATTACTTGTTCTATCTATCTATCTATCTATCTATCTATCTATCTATCTATCTATCTATCTATCTATCTATCTATCTATCTATCTATCTTAGTCTGTTCAGTATCTATCTATCTATCTATCTATCTATCTATCTATCTATCTATCTATCTATCTAAATTTGTCCCCCATCTATCTATCTGTCTATCTATCTATCTATCTATCTATTTCAATTTGTTCCCTATCTATCTATCTATCTATCTATCTATCTATCTATCTATCTATCTATCTATCCATTTATCCCCCATCTATCTATCTATCTATCTATCTATCTATCTATCTATCTATCTATCTATCTATCTAAATTTGTCCCCCATCTATCTATCTATCTATCTATCTATCTATCTATCTATCTATCTATCTATCTATCTAAATTTGTTCCCCATCTATCTATCTATCTATCTATCTATCTATCTATCTATCTATCTATCTATCTATCTATCTATCTATCTAAATTTGTTCCCCATCTATCTATCTATCTATCTATCTATCTATCTATCTATCTATCTATCTATCTATCTAAATTTGTTCCCCATCTATCTATCTATCTATCTATCTATCTATCTATCTATCTATCTATCTATCTATCTAAATTTGTTTCTATCTATCTATCTATCTATCTATCTATCTATCTATCTATCTATCTATCTATCTATCTATCTATCTATCTATCTATCTATCTATCTATCTATCTATCTATCTATCTATCTATCTATCTATCTAAATTTGTTCCCTATCTATCTATCTATCTATCTATCTATCTATCTATCTATCTATTTCAATTTGTTCCCTATCTATCTATCTATCTATCTATCTATCTATCTATCTATCTATCTATCTATCTATCTATTTCATTCATTTCCCTATCTATCTATCTATCTATCTATCTATCTATCTATCTATCTATCTATCTATCTATCTATCTATTTCAATTTGTTCCTATCTATCTATCTATCTATCTATCTATCTATCTATCTATCTATCTATCTATCTATCTATCTATCTATCTATCTATTTCATTCATTCCTATCTATCTATCTATCTATCTATCTATCTATCTATCTATCTATCTATCTATCTATTTCAATTTGTTTCTATCTATCTATCTATCTATCTATCTATCTATCTATCTATCTATCTATTTCAATTTGTTCCCTATCTATCTATCTATCTATTTCAATTTGTTCCCTATCTATCTATCTATCTATCTATCTATCTATCTATCTATCTATCTATCTATCTATCTATCTATCTATTTCAATTTGTTCCCTATCTATCTATCTATCTATCTATCTATCTATCTATCTATCTATCTATCTATCTATCTATCTATCTATCTATCTATTTCAATTTGTTCCCTATCTATCTATCTATCTATCTATCTATCTATCTATCTATCTATCTATCTATCTATTTCAATTTGTTCCTATCTATCTATCTATCTATCTATCTATCTATCTATCTATCTATCTATCTATCTATCTATCTATCTATTTGTTTGTTCCCTATCTATCTATCTATCTATCTATCTATCTATCTATCTATCTATCTATCTATCTATCTATCTATTTCAATTTGTTCCCTATCTATCTATCTATCTATCTAAATTATTCCCTATCTATCTATCTATCTAAATTTATTCCCTATCTATCTATCTATCTAGTTATTCCCTATCTATCTATCTATCTATCTATCTATCTATCTATCTATCTATCTATCTATCTATCTATCTAAATTTATTCTATCTATCTATCTATCTATCTATCTATCTATCTATCTATCTATCTATCTATCTATCTATCTATTTCAATTTGTTCCTATCTATCTATCTATCTATCTATCTATCTATCTATCTATCTATCTATCTATCTAAATTTATTCTATCTATCTATCTATCTATCTATCTATCTATCTATCTATCTATCTATCTATCTATCTATCTATCTATCTAAATTTATTCCTATCTATCTATCTATCTATCTATCTATCTATCTATCTATCTATCTATCTATCTATTTAGTTATTCCCTCTCTATCTATCTATCTATCTATCTATCTATCTATCTATCTATCTATCTATCTATCTATCTATCTATCTATCTATCTATCTATCTATCTATCTATCTATCTATTTCAATTTATTCCTATCTCTATCTATCTATCTATCTATCTATCTATCTATCTATCTATCTATCTATCTATCTATCTATCTATCTCTTTGATGTCGTTTGTTTTGCCTCTCTTCATTCACTCTGTTACTTTCCCTTTCTTTAGATGCTTTTGTAGCCGTTGAAGAAGTTTCTTATGATTATTACGAATGCATGCATATACATGTTCACACCAGTTGTTTGGTAGTCATCAGTGAAGTTTGATTGACAAAATGTTTCCTCAAATTTCTAGCGTTTTCCTTAATATCCTTATCAGTCCCAGCAATACTGTGATTTATAATTTATAAACCTTCTTTGAATTTTCACTGTTGCATAATAGCAAATGTTCTTATATACTATACGCGTCTATATTCTTAGAAGCCAATGAATGCAATACATTCTTATAAAGGCCTGAAGAAATTGAAGAAAATACTGAAATTTTCACATTATTAAAAACCCTTCCAAAAATTCCGTTTTTTTTTAGTCGTTGGGTCAGATATTGGGAAGTGGGTCGGTCTGAGAAAGTTTAAATTTTAAACCTGATGTCGAGTATTTACTAAAGCTGATTTCACGACTAGAGAATGTGATAACTAGACAAATCCCGATTCTAAAGATTGCAGTTAAAAGTTCTATTTAACAGTCAAAATTGAAGTCAACGTGCACCATCTGATATTCCAGACATCGAAAAGCAATAGTTGTTTCCAGTTAAAGCGAAACCGTAGACTGAAAGAAAAATGAATGGATGTAAGTCAAATTTTGATTTCCTGGTATCGATATCAAATATGTTTTTTTCGTCGTAAAATGAATTTTGAAGGCTAAATAAGTCCACTGAGTAAATGGTATCATGGCTGAGACTAAGAACTACAATTATACCCACTTAGAGCCAAATTCAAAGCAAAAACTAAAATAAAAGGGCTGAAAAAAATACAGACATACAGGCAGATAAACAGTCACACACACAAACATCTTGCCTTATATATATATATATATATAGTATCGATTTTCTGCACTATTGTAAGAACTGCAACCTTGAAACTTCTGAATATTGTTTCGTATGTCTTTGTCTATGAGTGTATCAAATTTGATTAAAATCGGACCACTCCTTCTATAACCCGATTTTTTCGATTATCGATTTTCGATATTTATCGGGGATACCTTGACACAAAACCTAGCTAAGAACACTCGCAGACACTTATAGTAGAACTGTGTAAATTTTCAAGAAAATCGGTTAAGCCGTTTTGGAGTCTATAGGTAATGGACACACACACACACAGACACACACATATACATACACAGACAAAGTTCCATTTATAAATAAGTTTAGATATATACAATTAACAACAGCAGCAGCAGCAGCAGCAGCAGCAGCCAGGAAGAACCATTTGTTGAAAGTCTCGGGCTCAAACACAGCCGCCCTAACATTCTGAAGATGACATTTTAATCTCGAAATATTAATGTATAATAAATAGGTAATATCCAACAACTTATTTACCTTCCTTTATTTTACTAAACGCATTGTGACAGCCTTCAAAACCTAATCAGATTCCATATATAACAGCTGTTTTAAAATTAATATTCATTAAATACAAAAGTTAAATGTAAAGACAGTGAGAAGAGAAAAAAAATTAGTGGGCAGTTAGGATATTCTTTTTCTATGTGCTCTGTCCTTTCAGTACGTAGGCGATCATGGCTTTCCACGTCTTCCTATCCCTAGTGGCTCTTAGTACGCTTTTTCCTGTTACACTACGCAACCCTCGTTCCGCTATCCTCCTGACCAGGCTCTTCAAATCTGTTAACGGCTGTTTTCCTCTGTCTCTTTTTCTCTCTATCTGGCCTGTTAGTATCAGGTTCTCTAAGATATCCTTCCTCATTGCATGTCCCAGGAACTTCAGTTTTCTCTTCCTGATGCGCAAAATTAATTTCTTTTCGTTTCCATTCTTTCCAAAACCTCGTCATTGCTCACATGCTCGGTCCATGATATCCGCAGCATCCTTCTGTAAAACCACATTTCAGCTGCTTCAAGTTTTTCCTTCATCTTTGATGATATTGTCCAACATTCACTGCCATATTGAAAAACTGACATCACATAGCAATCTAGCATTCTCTTCTTTGTTTCTAGTGAAAGTTTCCTGTGTCTTAATACTTTGCTCAGCTTCTGGAACGCGTCTTTCGCCATGCTAATTCGCCTTTGGATCTCTGTGTCGCACTTTCCGTCTTCTGTTCGAACACGTCCCAGGTATTTAGATTTTTGTACCTGCTTCATTTTAATACCCCACCCCCCCACCTGCATTTGGCATTTGTGGCTGTCCCTTTTGCTGATGACCATACATTCACTTTTTTTTTTTTTTTCAGTTTACTTCTAGTCCTTTCTTGTCACTCTCTTCAGTTACTTTCTATAGGAGGTCTTGTAGTTTCCTTTCAGTGTCTGCTATCTAGGGTCCTCAGAATAGTCTCGCTGTACAAGTTGCATAGATTCGGTGAAAAGACACATCCTTGTCTTTAAAGAAGTAAAAAAAGAAAGAAGAATTTGATCATGCGTGAGATGACAATAAAAAAATCACGCAGAAATAAAAGTAAATACGATATACGTGCGAAGAAAGAAAACTGTGAAGAGGTTGATGACGTTTGTTTCTTGCTAAGGCGTACATCTGCTTTTATTTCAGCTTGGAATTCACACCATGTCCCTTTTTTTACCGATCGATTAATTGCCTTTTTCCTCAGAATAGACACCTATCTGATATCTTATTATGTCCGTCTTCAATTTCTCTCAATTTCTCTTTTTCTTCTTTCACTCTACTTCCCGCCATTTGTTCTTCTTTGACAAAATAATACAGACTTAAATTCACTTTCAATCTTTCTTTTTGTCTCCCATCCTCTCACTTACTTCTCAGTATCTTACTTTCGACTCATTGCTATCTAGGGCAGCAGTCAGCAGAACTTTAACATACAGAGATGATATCTATATTTGCATTTAGAGGAACACACACACACACACACACACACACACACACACACACACACACACACACACACACACACACATATGTATTCCATATTTTTTAAGACAAACATACACACGCCCACACGTATATATATATATATATATATATATATATATAT
The DNA here is from genome assembly GCA_037127315.1 of Ascarosepion bandense. Taxonomy (NCBI): domain Eukaryota; kingdom Metazoa; phylum Mollusca; class Cephalopoda; order Sepiida; family Sepiidae; genus Ascarosepion; species Ascarosepion bandense. The sequence goes on from JBBBDQ010000207.1 coordinate 72,391, forward strand.
ATATAAGTATGTATATATGCGTTCTTTCTTGTTTTTAAAACAGATATAACGACTTCTATACACCATATCTGTATTTTATATAAATCTGTGGTGATAGAAGCCAGGCGCAACACTTGCCATTGCTCCGTGAACCGGCCCAGGTGTGTGGAGGAGAGAAACAGAAAAAAGAAGCCAACTCCTTGGAGGAAAAAATAGATTCAAACATGAAAACATTTCTCTATTTTGCATTGTGCTTATTTAGCACCTTAGGAGAGGCAGTCAAACCTTTCAAATGGTCTTATTGCAATCCAAAGAGTAAGTAGATTTTTTTGCCCATTTTTATTTGCTTACTAATGCATTTTAATTACTTTCCTTCTGAGCCTCTTTCTCGTTCACATTCATGCATTAGGAAGGAAAGAAAAAACACGACAATTTACCCAAATAAACAATATAATGTGCAATGCACATGCTTGCGTGTGCTCACATATATAAAAATATTCCTTCGCTCTTACACACACACACACACACACACAGAGATATATATATATATATATATATATATACATATATATATATATATATATATATATATATATATAGCTGAAAAACACAATCAGGAATTAACCCTAAAATTGCTCACACACAATTTACTGACACAATAACTCATAAACTATAAATGCGAATGTCCGTCCTAGCACTTGTGGTATAACCTTTGTCAGAGTTCGAACTACCTACGTTAATCCTTCCTTCTCTTATCCGGTTCCAGAAATATATATCCTGAATAAAACCAATACATAATTCTGCAAGTGCCTTTATACTTGAAAAATATTAAAACTTTAAATATTGAAATAGATTTCGACATTCAGTGGAGCTTTCAAAAGAAACCACTGTTTGAAGTTAGAGTGAAAATATGGCTGAAGAAAAAAGCTGAAAGTAAGAAAACAAAAGGCGAAAAGTTTACAATGAACGAAAAAAAAAAATTAAAGATAAAGAAGTTCTTGAATCAAAGTAAATACATCCTCGAACGAATGCATCGATTTAAGTTTGGAATCAAGTTGAAAATGGATATTATAATGTCTTCCATAAGTATACATGAATATTTTTAGGCTTAACAGATGAGGAGAAACTTTTCATACAAAATTTCAAAAAGATTTTACCAACGAAAGTGAAAAGAGAAACATTTATTACAAAAACTGCTCCAAATTTTTTAGTGGAATATAAAATGAGCGACAAAATTCTGTTGTTGAAGAAAATCTTTTAACTAAGCTGAAATAAAAACGTTTGCAAAAACATAACTAATTGATTTGGAATAACACAACAGATATTCCAATTCAGTTAAAATATTTTGGCATTCTGTACAAGGGCATGATTCGTATTTTGTTCATTTTATTTTCCAACCTTTAGATAATTATTTCCGGTCTTTGATAAGCAAGATAGATCGGAAATAAAAAGTAAGTCTCCATTGAGATTTGAACTCGATCTTTTTTCGAGGAAAGCCTAATTTGTCTTGCGATAAAAATCTACAGAAATTAATGTAAAGGAAATAGTAATATAAAAATGAACGTCACGTGTCAATTTTTCATATTCAAATTATTTTACTAGGTACATCACCAAACTAAAAAGCTATTTATGACAAAGACTTGGCCCTAAGTTTGTAATAAGAAATTCTGAAATTATTTCCAGCCATCTTAAGATAATCGAATCCATTTTCGAAAATAATTTCGTATATCTATTTACATATCTATCTATTGTTAGATAGAAAAAGAGAGATAAAATTCAGTTTCATATATATATATATATATATATATATATATATATATATATATATATGTGTGTGTGTGTGTGTGTATATATATACACACACACACACACATACATACATATATATATATATATATATATGTATGTATGTGTGTGTGTGTATATATATATATATACACACACACACACACACACACACACACACATATATATATCGCTGTTGAAATTGTGCATTTTTTAAACTTAAAATAATTAAATTTTTAAGCAGATATTAGCTTTTACAGCTTTTTTTACTTGTAAAGTTAACGATGGAAAATAAAATATAACTCATAAAATTCAATCTCACAATTAAATATAAATAAAATGTATCATTAATTTTTTTTCATATAATATCGTCAAACTTATAAATATTTCCCCACCATGTGTATTTGGGTGTGTCTGTATGCATCTTGTCTATGTGTGTGTGTGTGTGTGTGTGTGTGTGTGTGTGTGTGTGTGTTTGAACGAGAGAGAGAGAGAGAGAGAGAGAGAGAGAGAGAGAGGGAGATTACAAAGAAGGGGACACACAGACTTAGTGTATAGACTATATGCATATGGTTTTCGCCCGGTCAGATGCACAAGAAAAACCGCATACCCAAAATGTTACTCGCTGAAGTCACTGTGGCGTCATATATTTTATGGGGGTTATTCAGTACAGACATATGGTGTCGCTTATGGTGTAGAGAATGAGAAACATGATCATGGATATTTTTTAATATTTTAATAATTATAACTTGAAAAGAAAAGCAAGGGATATATTACACTCGTCGTTTTTAAACATTTTTCTTGTTAAGAAAATATTATAATAATTATACTCGTGTCGAAAAACCTTCCACGAATCTACGAAGAAGGGAAAAATGGTTTTAAAAAATGGAAAAAAAATGGTTTTAATATAAAAGCCAGCTTTCTCTGACAATCCCTTTAGGTGAAACCTAGGTAGGTCTGTCTGGCTCACTAGGTATACTTTACTTATATATATATATATATATATATATATATATATATATATATATATATATATAAGAAACTGGTGAAAAGTTATTGTTTAGATCTATTTTGCTAAATTTGGTAGTTAGTCCAATGTTAGTGTACAATAGAATCAAATCCATTAACCATTAATGGTCTAAATAAATGTTTGTGTCAACATTTTTCTATAATCTCAAGTATTTAGTCAAAAAGGTTCGGACCGAGTCAGCACGTAGCCCAAAGAAGAAAAAAAACAGATACGAGTAATACTTAGGTAGAGCGGAATAAATAAAGAATACCTAGTGAGCCAGACAGACCTACCTAGGTTTCACCTAAACGGATCGTCAGGGAAAGCTGAATAAAGGGTTCGGTTCTAAACTCCTAGCACCTGAAGAAGGCCGGAGCATACAGCGACCGGAACGTCTTACTAATGGCAACAAAGATGAGGACAATAATCCGAATAATATAAATAGTGTAACAGAAAGCAATTTTGTTTTGAAGCGTTAAAATTAACAAGCCATTCTTTGTCCCAGTTAATAACAGAATGTAGGTCATTTTTTAAGATCAGCTGTCAATTTGATCATATTGGAACACTCAAACTTACTACTAAAACAGTAATAAATGGTTGTGTCATCAGCATAGATAAAGAGTTTAGAACTGAAGCCATCAGGAATGTTGATAATAATTAGAAATAACGTAGATCCCTAGATAGATGCCGGAGAGACGCCTGCATTAATGCAAACATATCTATTAGAATGGCATTCAAAACAACTTTCAGTTCGCAATTCGATAAGAAAGACTGAATTAGTTAAAAAAATTCGTCTAGAAATATCATAATCTTTTAAAGAAGATCAATATGCAAAAGCCTGTCAAATGCCTTCGAGATATCCAATGAAACAGTATGAGCTTCACTATTCTTATCTAAGGTTTGATAGACTTATTCAGTAATAACCGTTAATACATCAGTAGTTGAACAAGAGAAGCGAATAACACATTGCTTATCTGAAAGAAAACATTGTGAAGTATGATTCTTAACCAATTCAAATTTGATTAGAGCTTCTTGTACTTTGCCAAAAAGTAATAGAATGCCGATAATCGGAAGGATCCACATGTTTCGAGATGTTTTATCGTGATCAATTTTCTTATGATATAAACACTCCTCTATATTCCAATGGCCATGATTGTAGATCCGTGATAATTTCTATTTCCAATTTGAATTCTTTGTAGATTGCATTCTTTTCTTGTTATTGCTGAGCTCTTCACCATTCTCTCATTTGTTTTTCTTAAATTTATTATTACACTGTTTCCGATACACGTGTCTTAACCGCAACTATTTTATCTAATCCTATTTTGGTCATTTGGAAGAAGTCTTCGATGATAATGAGTTATCTCTTGTCTTATTTTTTGTTTTAACATATGATTTGAGTCGACGTTAGGATTTAATCTTTCTTCATAGGTTTTTCTCATCATTATCTCTTGTTCAGCTGATGAATTCTTATGAGTCTGGAGTTTGAAGTTCAGACAGTTGAAACTGCATAATAATTTATTTCTTTTTTTGCTCCAGAGTTTTGTCCTTCGTACTTTCTGAAACATTCTTTGTTGATTTTCCTTAACTTGCTGCTTGGTGGTATTACTTTACAAATAACTCCTCGTGGTATATCTTTCCAAAATTCCCTTTTTTCGATTAGCGCCTAGATGTTTTTTTCTGGTTAGGCAGTTCAATTGCTATTGTTTTCTTTTTTCGATTTGTTTAATCCAAACATTCTGCGTTTCACAAATCACAATTTCCAATTTTATATCATTACGTAGTTTGTATGACAGTTCTCAATTCCTTCTGTATTTATGAGTTAATTCCCATTTTATCATTTTTTTGCGAATTTGTGTGAATCTTGGTCATATATATATATATATATATATATATATATATATATATATATATATATATTAAAAAAGGATTAATTCAAAGATGTTGAATGGCCATTTCGATATGAAGATCCCCACGGGGGACAACACATCACCTCAGCAACAGAAAAATCCTTTCAGAAACTGGGAAAGGATTTTTCTGTTGCTGAGGTGATGTGTTGTCCCCCGTGGGGATCTTCATATCGAAATGGCCATTCAACATCTTTGAATTAATCCTTTTTTAATATATATTTGCTCTGTAATATTTTATTACATGGAGCTCTCTTCCTGTATCATTTTTTAATATTAAAATAAAATTTTTAATATTAATTAGGATCGGGTTTTTTGGAATTTACCTTCCTGCTTTTTTCCCTTGGATTGAAGTATCTGAATTAAAATATATATATATATATATATATATATATATATATATATATATATATATATTACAATCTCAATGTTTTTTATATTTCATATTTTAAAGACCCCGGTATCATCAGAATAAATAAACTACACGTCTCCCCATCTCCACTTCCTTCACCCGGATCATTTTATGTTACGATGGAAGAAGAAACACTAGCGCCTATTAATTCATCTCGAGTCGAACTTTCAGTGAAGAAGTTGGGCTTCATCAATGTTCCAGTGCCATGCATTACCAAATTTGGTTCCTGGTGAGTTCACTCATGCGTTCATTGATTTTACAATTGAAAGTGTTTTTCGTTTAATGAAATCGAATAAGCTGAATAATCTCACGTTTTGAATACTTAAAAATCTTCTTTACTTTATTTAGAAATAATAATTTAACTGGTCTAAGATATATTTTAGGAGAAAAACTCAACTTGTACATTTCATACAATGCTATCTACTTTTATTTTCTTCAATATTTCAATCGTTTAAATTTTATGATGGGTGCCTTACTCATCCAATTCCTTGTGTGTGTGTGTGGGGGGCCTTAGGCAAAATTATCAATATTTGTATGGCTTACTATACCAAATTTTAACTAATAAAATCTTTACACTCTCGGCGGACCTCAAATGGAATGACTATATTGAATCCATTGCCAAATCTGCTGCTATGAAAGTCGGCTCCCTGTGCAGGGACCGGAAATTTTTCCCACCTAAATCTATTCTGCACATATACAAATCTACCATCCGCCCGTGTATTGAATATTGCTGCCATATCTGGTCGGGTGCCCCTGCTGCTCTCCTTGGACTTCTTGACAAAATACAAAGGAGGATCTGTAACGTGGTTGATACTGACTTGGCAGACCGGCTGCAGCCGCTTTCTCACCGGCGTGATGTGGCTTCCCTGTGCCACTTCTACAAGTACTTTCATGGCTACTGCTCCGATGAGCTTAGATCACTGGTGCCGCCTAAGCAGGAATTTACACGAGATACTAGATTAGCAACTAGGTCCCACCCTTTTACAGTTAAACAAATAAGATGTAACCGTAAATTCTACTCCAACAGCTTCTTTTCTCGCGCTTCCCGCCTGTGGAACTCCCTTCCACAAGTCTGCTTTCCCGACAGTTACAATCTCCAGGTGTTTAAATGTAGGGTCAATAGACACCTCCTATCACACTAACTCCCAACTATTCTCAGAACACTCTCATCTACCCAACCCTCATTCTCAGTATCCTTACCCGCCTATCACCCACCCTCTGACATTTCCTATATTTAATCAGCCTTTCTCCACTCTACGTAGCCCCCTGCGCAGTAGTGGCAGTGACATGCCTTGCTCGGGGTGAAACGCTTATAAAAAAAAAAAAAATAATCATTGTGTAATTTTAGCCAAACTATTTTATTCATCCTTGTACCATTTCAGTACCTACAAAGACACCTGTACTTTATTGGATGAAATGGAAAAGGAAAATTATGCTGGTTTACTTGGTCCAATTGCTACTGTACTCAAAAAAATATATCACAAAAATGGCTTACGTTATAAATGCCCTGTGCCTCCACAAAAAATCAAGGTGACCAAGGAAAAGTTTCCTCTTCCGGCTACTTCATCTGTCATGAAAACATTCCTGCAGGTAATTTTTATCCTACCAATATTAGCTTGTGTTAAAGGTGCTAAACTTTGAAAAGATATCAAAGTACATGAGTAAGATGAGGAAAATCTACTTAATAACAGAATCAATCTTTTTTACTAAATGAAACACAATAGAAAAAAAGAGTACGAACAGGATTTCACTTGAGAAAATTCTGAATTCAGAAATTATAATTTTTTTCTCACCTGTGATTGTAATTATTTTGATTTTGCACTCTAGAAAGTAGATTTATCGGATGCATGCATTTATGAAAAACCCACAAAGTAGAATAGACTTATTTTACATTGAATTCTCTTTTGTGAAGCTTATGTGAAAAAAAAAATTCTAATGAAGGCAAGACGAGAAACAGTTAATGAAATGTTCAATATTGAATAGATCTATTATTTGTCTATATTTCTGAGATGAGGTAATATTTACAGTATTTACAATATTTGGACTATTGTTCTCATCTTTGTTGCCATTTGTACAACGTTTTGGTCGTTGTACGCTCCGGCCTTTTTCAGGTGCTAGGAATTTCGAACCGAAACCTTTATTAAGATCACTGGGGTATCACTGGGGGTATGGAAATTACGTAAACTTAAGGAATCAGCGCATATGCTAGGCTTGAAAAATCTCCTAAACCGACCAAGCATAGAGATGAACACAATATGGGAACCAGTAATATGGAGTATCAGAGAACATCATTAGGGTAAAAAAATTGCAATATGAGATCTGGTAAAAAAAATACTAGAGAAAACCATTAACATCTGAAATAATAGAGAAAACCAGTAACATAAAAAAATTGCAATATGAACTCTGGTAAAAAAGGGTTATTGGACATTAGATTTATAAGTCCCAAAAAATTCAGCCGTTCCTTAAGGACAGCTGGCCCAGTGGATATAGATGTTGGTTAGTTTCTGACTTGACTTTTAGAGTTGCGAGTTCAATACCAGCAGTGGTGAACAAGTCGCTTACAGGGTTAAAGGGAGATAGCTCAAGACTTCCAATCGAGGCTAAAGCCACTATCAAGGAAAGGAGTTCGTATACCCCAGTAATCGTAATCAAGGGTTCGGTTCGAAATTCCTAGCACCTAAAGAGCGTACAACGTCGTAGAAATAGCAACAACGATGAGGACAATAGTCCGAATAATGTAAATACTGTGAATAGATCTAATTTTAAAAAATCTTTTCTTTCAGGGAGACTTTAAAGCCACTATCAAATTGTTTGACAACAAAAGCAACAAAGAGTTTTTCTGCATAAATATTGAGATGTCTGTAAGTACAGGTTGTACTGGTTGGTTGTGTGGAAAACGCTGACGTGACAAATGATCAAGAATCCGAAAATCAGGTCAGAAGAAAATGGAATGCATTTTCGCTTAGCCATAAAAAAATAAGATCATCAATAAATATATATATAAATCAATTATATTGCTGCATATGATTTTATTTTATTGTATATTCTTGTCAATCAAAATATAGGTAAATTTAAAATCTCTTCTTTCTCGTGTTTGATACTAATCGCTTGATGCCTATAAACAAAAGTCGCGTACGTTTCTATAAAATAAAATGACGAGTAAAATATGAATATTATTTTATGAATTTTTCAGACAAAATATTATTGTTTTTGCTTAAATGTAACTTTTTCGAAGGTGAATGTAACAATCTTGTCCAGTGTTATATCAACTTGCATCATGACTACAATTATGATAATTCCCCGAGTTTTCATTCATACTTGTATATTTTTCCATTGCAATATATATATACTATTTCAAGTGTATAACTATTATTTACGAACCAAATTTTACAAAAAGAAAAAAAAAGAAAAGAAAATGCAGATTTATTAATACACGTAGTAGGTAAAATGTATGTTGTAGGTATAAAGATAAAAATACCTAACAAACAAAATTTTAGTCCACACGTTCAATCTTTTCTTTTTTCTTTCAAATGACCTGTTCATGTATTTATATTCATTCTTGTCAGAACAACAAAATCAAAGAATACTTAGGGAAGCAAATAATATTTTCTTAAATTATAGAAAATTAACTCTGTAAATATATCAAAATAGAAAGGCGTGTAAAACAAGGGTGTCTCTTCTAATCAAACTTATTCAACGTAAACAGCGATGCGAATCTGAGAGAACTAGAAATTCTACTAGTAATCATTATTAGCCGTCACAATTTTAACAATATTCAATATACAGAAGACACTGTTGATAGCAGACAGAACGAAAACGAGAATTCCTACAGAAAAGAAAGATCAATCATCATCTGTAAGAAGACAGTTATAGTTGTCAGCAGAAGGAAGAGCCCAACATACGAATTACAAATTGGAGATGCCAAATTCAATCAAGTGCAACAATTTCAATAATCGGGAGGTGTTTAATAAAGGACGGAAAGTGCGACTTGAAAATCCGAAGACACATAGGAATAAGGAAAGATGTCTGCTAAAGCAAAGCGAAGTATTAAAAAACAGGAAAAGTTTACCGAGAAACAAAGAAAAAAGTACTGAACAGTTATTCTTTTTTGTTTTCCTTTATAACGGTGAATGTTGGATAATCTCCTTGCAGAAGAAAAAGAGACTTGAAGCAAACAGAAAAATGTCCTTCTAAAGCCGGATGAGGACGATGTCATGGATGAAAAGGAGAGTAACGAAGTTTTAGAGAAAATAGAAACAAAAAGATACTTAACAACTTAAAATAAAAAAAAGACTGAAAATTTATTGGGAACAGAATGAGGAAAGAAGGCTTAGAAAATTTGACACTCACAAGTCAAAAGGACAGAGGAAGACAGCGCATGAGGGGAGATAGCGAAAAGAGAAATTTTGAAAAAAAAAAAATTAGAACTAATCATGTACATACTGATTTGCCTTGTGGTGCAGTGGATATCGGCTTGAAACGAGAAATCGGGAAGCCGAGTTCAAATTCCAGTTGTAAGATCACTTACGCGCAAAGATCCTTGAGAACAGTATTAATCCGTCTCTTCCTACCGTTAAATAACAGGACAGATTGGATTCTATAGTCTTGGCTGGCAATCAGTCTATCGCAGAAAGTAATGACAACCTAGTGCAGGACAATCTTCTGTCCAATCAACCATGTCTCTTCCTAGACATGATCGCCCAAGCGTGTATCACCTATGGCAATTAACTAACTGACATAATGGAAAAGTAAGTTACCCAAGCTTCCGTGCGTTAAGGGAGTTTACTCTTCTTTAATTATTTAAAGTTATTTCCCCTGAACTACCAACGTGAAGGTTGTTTAAAATTTTAGGTTTACAAGTTAGTCAGTTAAGTGCCATACGTTATACGCGTTTAGGCGATCATGTCTCGAAAAAAAGACATGACTGACTGGGCAGAAGATTATCCCGCAGTAGGTTGCCATTACTTTCTGCAGTAGACTGGTTGTCAGCCAAGACTATAAAACCCAATCTGTCCTGTTATTTGACTCATAGCTGGAGGGGACGAGATGTATATTATTAAGTAGTAATTAGTTGGGGATCAGTTTACTACATCATAACAATAGAAAACTGATCTCCCATTTTATGTCCAGCCTTAATCATGTTTTCAACAATTATATTCAGTCAGTCAGTTAAGTGCTATACGTGATACACGTTTTGGCCGATCATGTCTCGAAAAAAAGACATGACTGACTGGGCAGAAGATTATCCCGCAGTAGGTTGCCATTACTTTCAGACTGGTTGCCAGTCAAGACTATAAAACCCAATCTGTCCTATTATTTAACCCATAACTGGAGGGGAAGAGACGGATTCCCAAGGGTATTTGTGTGTAAGTGAATGCAAGAAATTCAACTGGAATTCGAACTCGGCTTCCCGATTTATCATTCCGAGTCGATGTTCACTGCACCACAACGTGCATCCTTAGGTTTACAAGAGTAATTTCAATTTAAACAGGAAAAAAAGTAATTCATATAATTATGTTTTATGTATTATATTTTCAATTTGAAGCATTTTTTATAATGAGGCATTCCGTTTGTTATCTTATCAATAAAAAAAATTGTCAGTTGTAGGAATAGTGATAAATAGAGAGGCGTTTGGTGTGTTTGATATGCAAATAAGTGTTCTCTGTCGTTGCAACCTGTTACAAAAGTATAAGCATATTTCTATTTTTTTATTCGTTTACAATTCACTTCATAAGTTTGCTGTAGTAATTTTTTTTATCGAAACAAGCCAACTTTGACATAAGACCAAATTATTAAAGCATCTTGATCTAATATTTCGATTCTAAAAAAAATAGTTGCCGGTAGTTGATTACTAGTTGTGGAATATATATCTGAAAATTATTGAAAGTTTAGCGTCAAGACAATAGTTCTTTTTGATAATTTCACCCCTAATAAAGCAAAAAAAAAAAAAAGCTTCTAGCATGAAATGGTTTCCTGAGAGTGGGAAAAATAGAAGCACAAATTTTAAAGAGACGATTGACATCCTTTGAATTTTTTGAAGATCATACTTTACAGTTAAGCAAGAAGAGATTTTCACAAGTGAAAAGTTCTGGAGAAGAAGCTATTAGAACTTTCCATGTATAGAAAGGTTTGACAACAGATTAGAAGTTAATGTAACATAGTATAAGTTAAAACTTTATAGTTATAGTCCGACGTGTTGTTAATTTAAGTCTATACTTCGAGGCCACCCACCACAACTCACTCTTTACTCTTTCATTGTTTTCTCCCTCTTTCTTATATTTAAATGTTTTATTTATTAAGCCTGATTCATAAGCCTTGCTGGTCTTTTGATTAGGAATACTGGTTTATCCATTGTTTCTTGTCTCGAATGTAGTTTTAAGTCCCCTTTTCTAATGTTCCAGTTTTCGAGTTTCTTGTGCTGAAAAAATCTAACTTCAGTTCCTCAGTTTCTTAATATTCGGTTTGGGGTTATCTTCTTCTTTATTTTGGTATCCTATGCAAATGAGGTGAGCTGTATTTAAGCGCTAAGCCGCTACCTGTCCATTACGCCCCCTGTTGATCTTTTGTTAGTTTGTGGCGTGTGATTAGATACAAGTTCTATTGTAATTATCTGTTGTACTTAGTAAGTTTGTTTGTTTTATACTTATTATTGCCTTTGTACTGTTTGTTTGAATTTTCCTTTCGTCTTTTTTTTTTTACTGTGGTGAGGCCACTATGAGTGAGTTTCTCCAGGCAAATGTTGAATCGGCGGTAGTGCCATCTACATCGGTTTGGACCAGGTGACTGGAGAAAAAAGACGCCGTATACTAGGAGCAAATGCACCTAGAATATGGGCCTTAAATCAAAGGAAATGCGTTAGTCGCCATACCGGAAGCCATAAATGTAGTCGCAACGAAGACGATCTCCCTGCTGACATCCGATGTGAAAACACGCAAATTTATCTGAGTCAGAAGGGAGACAATGGAGCTGGCTCTGAAAGGTCTAAAGATTGTGCCGAAAATTTTGGCAAGACGCTCGAGGGCGATGTGAGACGTACTGCTGAAATCAGAGGAGGAAGCGAAGTCTTTGACAGACACCGCCCTAATGACGAAGGATTTACGGCTCCAGACAGAGTATATGGGAACAAGGAAAACAATACTTATTGTCCTCGGTGTCCCGTTGGAAAATTCCTGCGACTATGTGGGTGGTTTTTTTCGCTCAGTTCGGAACTGTGGAAGAGTTATCCAGAGTCACCAGCAAAGCGGGGATCCCGACAAAGGACGTTGGCTTACAAATTGTCTTGAATCGACAAAACTTCAACAACATTCCGGATGTTTTGTTATATCTAGACAGGAAGCTATTTGTGACGGTGGAAGGTCGTAGACCCCATTGTTAGAAGTTTGAGGCTGCCGGGCACTTAGCCAAAATTTGCCCTACAAAACCGGTTGCATCGGTGGTTAACAAAGTATCGACGGCAACCGAGGAAGAAAAAGTAGAAAAGTCTAGCAAAGTTGTTGGTGCAAATGAATGGACCGAGGTTGTGAGAAGGGGCAAAAAAGCTGCTACTCCCCCTCATCAGGACGCCTCACCAAAAAAAAAAAAAATGCAGGAAAACAACTGACCCCAAAGAAGGAGCAGCAGCGCAAGACTAGGCAGCAGAGAAGATCGATGGAGTCCCCCCAGCCAGAAGTGAGAATGGAGACAGAGAAAATGCCTCCTCAACGTTCGTCGTCATTAAAGCGAAGCGAGGACGAGAAGGAAGGAGAAAAGAATAATAAAAAAAGAAAGAACTTAAAGCGGATCGGAGCAGGACCAAATCTGCTCCTGCTACGCCAACAAAGAAACGGCAGACACCACAGAAGATAAGGAGCCATTCATCATCTCCAACCAAGACTTCTCCAACTCCCTCCCACAAACCAGCACCTATACCATTCCCCAAATCATCCACTAGCTCTTCGCAAGAGGTGGGGAAGACTTTAAAGAAGAAAGCTTTCGATGAAGGAAAAAGAACCTGTGAGGACGACAGGAGGGCCCTTGAGAGGAATCTGTTCTCACAAAAATAATTGACCTCGGTAGACGGAAAGACTTTCGAGGATCCAAATAACTCTCCGAATGCCCCCAGTGTGATAACAATAGTCCGAAACACTGGGGGAAATTTGAGAGTGTGGGATCACCTATTTTGGGCTAAGGATACATTCCCAAAGATTTGCATGGCCGATGAGGGGAACCCCAGAGTTTTAAAAAAAATCATTATTGTGTTCAAGAAAAAACCCCGTTATTCTCCATCACACTTTATATAAGACCCTAAAACTGAACTACCCGAGGGTAGTCAGTGGGATCGTCCTGGGCGGACGAATTCCGCTCGATATTGTTACTGGAAGTCTAGGAAATTCCGTTGGGGTCTCGATTCCTGCAGATTTCCGACCAGTCTGTGTCTAAGGAAACCAACTTAAGAAATGTCTATCAAGCTAGCCAGTTTGGATGTGAGAAGCATGAGGGGGTTGCTTCGTGATGTCTTGTCCCTAGGAGTAGATGTCTCTGCGATCCAGGAGACACACTTTGCGATGTTGATGCTTGTGTGCCCCTTAGCGACTTTGTCGTCTATTCAGCATACAAGGACCAGCAGGCCAGAGGTGTTTCCTTATTGATTAAAAGTACCTTGGGTATGAGGATGGACCTTGTCCATGCCGGCGGCGGAGGAGGGGGTGTTCGTGGTTGATATTGCTGTGAAAAAGGAGGTCGTTTTGTATCGTTGCAGTTTATGCACCCAACCACCGGGAGGAGCGCGTCTCATTTTTCCGTCAATTGGGGCCGTTCCTGGTGGATTCTTCATGCCTAGTCTTATTCGGGGACTAGAATGCAATCCTAGACCAAAAATTAGATAGGGGGCGGGGAGGTAGCGGGATGACGCGTGATCGTATCCTGGTTAATCTGATTGACGAGTTTGGTCTCGTTGATAGATACCAGGTTGATCACCCTGCAGGGAAGATGTGGACGTGGGCACTTAATTGGCAGTCTATCCAGGTAGTTAGCTACCTGGATAGACTGTCAATCAGAAGAGGCGATATATAATTACTAGATTGTTTCACGATCCAATGGTTAGGCTATTCGGGTCACAAACTCGTTTGTGTTCGGATGGCATTAGATGGTAGGCTCCAGGTTGGCTGGACACTGGAAGTTCAACGTGACTTTACTGGACAAGCTGGACTTCCGGCAACAGCCAACTAGATTAGTGCAGCGGGAATTACTGGGCGTGGTTATCGGGAATAGGTGGTGGAGGAGACTTAAGTATAGCATTATGTCTTTCACTGCTGACTATAGCCGTCGACTCGCCCTAGCCCTGACTAAGAAGATGAAGACTCGTATAGTCTTAACTCTATCTCGGGTGGAGGCTGGGGAGATCCCCTAGAGATAGCGTTAGCTAGGCAGGCCTTGTATCAGTTGGCTAGAACGCGGTACCGGTGACAGGTAATTAGACATAGGTTAAAAAAGATGACATTATTTGGGAGTGTTAGGGACGCCTTTCTTAGCTTTACTATCACTCCTCCTGTTTCGAGGGTTAAGCGCCGACGTAATCCTCGAAATCAATCGAAATTCTTATTAGAGTGATGAGAAGCCTTGCGGGTCATTCCATGGTCCACTCACCTATCTCGGCCTCGGAGGCAATTACATCGTGTATTAGTGGGAGGAGGGATCACGACGAAGAACCCTCTACGAGATCAGTTCAGATTGTCGGTGATCCAGTCGTGCTTCTTTTTTTCTTAGGCGCCACCGGTGAATTACTGTAGCAACTCTGAATTATTGCTTACCTGGCAATTGATTCGGAATGGGCCAACTCTGAATGACATGGCCTTTGGATAGGGAGGGGCGGATTTTCCCGAATGTCATCGGTGTGACCTTGGTTTGGAAGAAATGGCTCGTGTTCATCGATCTCGCGTACAAGTGTAATAATGTGTCGCATTCGTATTCTGGGATAGAACGGTTGGTGTTTCGCACGAATGTTGACTTGAACGACGCGGAAGGAGGTAATCTTGCGATATCCACGTTACTTATTAGCATCTGATTAGATTCTTTGAGCATCATCTCAACATGAAGATCAGATCTGATGGAAAGCGTTTGATCTGGAAAGATTTCAGCAAATGTGGATAAATGTAGCAAGTCTGCTTTCGCGTGAATGGGGAAGTCTTGATTTTCTTTTTTAAGTTCTTTTGTGGCACAACGGGGCAGTTTCCTGCAAACCCTCTATTAGTCAAGTTAAACTTCTTTTGTGTACACAGATGTGAGTGAATGTTGTTCCTAGCCTGTTCCCTGTTTTCTCCTTGCCTTGCCCCCACTTTTTCATCGTGACTGGGTTAGATTTTTCGTATTCCATTATTTATTTTTCCTTCCCCTCTTCATTAAAGGGTGTACTTCTTGATTTCACTGTTTGACGGAATACAGCAGCCACCCTTGATTTTTGTGGGAGGGACGGATCAAACTAACATTTGTTTATTTTACTTTGAACAGTTTGTTATATTTTAGTTTGTTTTTTGTGTTCTTCATCTCCCCTCTCATGTTTTTATCACTGTATTTTTATATATATTTTATAAAATTATTGTATGTAAGTAAATTTTCATCTCATAGATTTGTTACCCTTTTTTAGGTTCCCCTATGAATATGTGG
Organism: Ascarosepion bandense; assembly: GCA_037127315.1. Taxonomy (NCBI): domain Eukaryota; kingdom Metazoa; phylum Mollusca; class Cephalopoda; order Sepiida; family Sepiidae; genus Ascarosepion; species Ascarosepion bandense. The sequence continues at coordinate 88,121 of JBBBDQ010000207.1, forward strand.
TGTTATGGTATATGTAGGATTTTAAGATGATGGACGAGTTTTTGTGGTGAATGAAGAAATTGTAATTAGTTTTTTGGTCATGAATGCGATTAGCTATGTATAGCATAGTATGTGACGACAGACCTCTATCCACCGTACTTTTCTGCCTTGTGCCACATTTTCTGTATTTTACAGGAATAAATAATCCATTACCTCACGCGTTTTAGTTGTTGAATTGACGCCTTTTTGTACTTAGGGATTTCGATCTTATGTTATTTATTGTCTTCGTTCCGTTGTTTTGCGCTTGATTTTGTGATTTTTTCCCTCTGTTTTTCTTCTGTGAGTGAGTCACCCCCAACCAAATTTTGAGCCCGGTGTGTCGTCAAGCACGTCGGTATGGAATAAGACGCTCGAGAAAAAAAAAACGCAGTCTACTATGAACAAATGCGTCTAAAAGGAAACAATTTAGTCGCAATACCAGAAGCCGTTAATGCAATTACTGCGAAAACAATCTCCCTGCTGACATCCGATGTCAAAACGCGCAAGTTTATCGGTGTTAGCAGGGACACAATGGAGGAGGCTCTGAAACGCCTAAAGATAGTCCCCAAAATTTTGGCAAGACACTCGAGGGTTATGTGGGACGTGCTTCTAGGGTAAGAGAAGCAAGCAAAAATGTTAGCAGGAAGCATATTAATGACAAAAATGTGCGAATCCATGGGCACCAGAAGTACGAGGATTATTGTCTATGTTGTACATCTAGAAATATCATGCGACCATATGACCATATGGGAGGATTTTTCGCCCAGTTAAGCGCTGTTGAGGAAGTGTCCCGTGTGGCCAGCAAGGCAGGGGTGCTTACGGAAGATGTCGGTTTGCAAGTTACCTTGGACCGAGAGACTTTGAATAGTATTCCCGATATACTGATGTATCGAGACAGGAAGCTGTTCGTAGTTGTGGAGGGACGAAGACCCCACTGTTGGACGTGTGATGCACTTAGCAAAAATGTGCCCAACAAGAATTCCGGTAGCGGCGGCAACAACATCAACACCGGCAGAACCGGTGTCGTTTAAAAGAATGGAAGAAACACCCAAAGAAGCCGAAAAGCTAAGTTTTAAGCCGAGTTCAGCAGAAGTGAATGGACTGAGGTGATGAGGAGGTGCAGAAAAACAGTTACCTCCACTCAGCCGGATGTCCCTCCGAAAACTGTACCAACACCCCCAAAATCACCAAAGAACCCACAACAGAAAGAAGAGTAAAAAGAACAGGAAGTAGCAACTCAAAAGGAATTCGCCATGGGGTGCGAGGAAATGTCTCCACCCCGTTCCTCGTCGTTGAAAAGGGAGCGGGAAGAAGAAGAAGAAGAGAAAGATGGAAAATGTAAAAAAATTAAAAGCAGATCGAGGCAGGGCGAAAAGGGCCCTGGTTACCACAAAGACTCAATCTACCCCTGCTTCCCCAATAAGAACAATCTTTAATGAGTTGAGAAATTATAGGTTTGTTGTTAAATGTGTCAACTATAAATTGTTAAGGCCAGTAGTTTACATAGGAACAACCTAACTCTGAAGAAATCTACTTAAGATCCTAAACAATGTTGATCTGACAAAGACAAGTTAACTAATTTATCTTGACAATCTGTTTCCCATATCAAGAGATAATTTAATTAAAAAAAAACATTTTTAACAAGAACATATCTTTTGGCGTTCTGGGAAAGTTAAAAAAAATACATGTTGAGTCAAGTAACAAAACATGTGAGACTGATCAGAATCAGAAAAAGATGGTTAGAAGCTTTGGAACACATAACGAGGAAAGGAGGTATGGTGAATTCGACACTCATAGTAAATATTTAAGGCTAGAGGGAGAGTAAGATTGTGTAGAATAGTATTTAGAAAACGTAGTAAAAAATAATAATAGCTACAAATGTTAGGAAGTTATAGAGAGATAATCGCCCAAATCTTGAAGGTACACGACGTACAAAAGAAGAAAACACACACACACACACACACACACATATATATATATATATATATATATATAAGGCAAGATTTTGTGTGTCTGTCTGTCTCTCTGTCTGTCTGTATGTCCTTTAATCCACAATTTTTATCTGATTCTCACCAAACTTCACACAAACATTTTTTAGTCTTCCGGCCACATCATGGGCTACTTATTTTTTGCGATTTCCCTACCAATATCGGAAATTGATACCCCGATATCCAATTATGTCTGATCAAAATCAGGATTTCAGCCCTTTTATCGTGGTTCTTGCTGCAGAATTTACTCTAACTTGGTAAAATTATAGTTTTTAGTCTCACGCATTAGTAGATCTCAGACGACTCATTTTCCCCGATATCGGAAATTGATACCCCCGATATTCTATCGAATCTGATCAAAAACCGATATCCAGCCATCAATATGGGTTATTTTCTCCAATTTTACTCCCGATGGGTACGATAGCCAGGGACTTACTTAGGTTAGTTTATCCTTGGATGACTTATTTGACTCGGATATTGGAAATCGATACCCCGATATTCTATGTGATCAAAATCAGGTTTTCAGCCCTTTCATTTTGGTTTTTGCTTCGGGTTTTGCTCTAAGTAGGTACAATTGTAGTTCTTAGTCTCAGACATGATACCATTTATTCAGAGGACTTATTTAGCCTTCAAAATTCATTTTGCGACGGAAAAATTTGACATCGATACCGGAAATCAAAATTTGACTTACATCCATTCATTTTTCTTTCAATCTACGGTTTTGTTTGCCTGGAAACAATTATTGCTTTTTAGTCTTTTGTGCAAACGTCCAAAGAGTCTGAGCTCCAGGACCATGGATTAGTTTTAAAGCTTTCATGACACCCGAGCAACGCCGGGCTATACTGCTTTTTAATAATAAAATGCAAACTTTTTCTAAAGCACTTGGAACTGAAGGCTATAGAGACCGAGCCTGTCCTGCTATTTACCCATATATGAGGGGGGGGGGCTGTGGAAGAGAGAAGAAATGAATTTATACATTTCCCAAATGTATTAACACGTAACTGAATGCAAAATACTCAACTAGTATTCGAACTTGGCTCAGTCCGAGTCGTAATCCATTACTCCGCCGAATTTACATTTCCATCAAAAAGAAATATTTTCTAGTACTTTTGTGTTGTTTTGTGTTATTTTTGTGTTGTTTGATTTCATCGGTCATCTTCATTGGAATTTGAACTTGGATCAGTCCGAGTCGTGATCCATTACTCCACCGAATTTCCATTTCCTTAAAAAATAAAGATATTCTGGTACGTTTACTTTTGTGTTGTTTGATTTTATTGGTCAATTACTTTTCGCCTGTATTCGACTCTTTTTAAACCAGCGTTAGTATAATTTGCGGTGTTCCGAATTTAAGAAAAGATGACAAGTCCATCTGAAGTTTAAGAAAATAACAGGTTTCAAGCCTACTTGAAAAACCGTAAATAGTGCTGTATGTAAGTATAAAAATTCTAGTTTCTCTATGTGTGAATCAGATGGTGATATATATTCGTAAATATAAGTATGTATGTTTAGTAGGCGTTGTTGTTTTTATGTATGTTGAATTAGCAACATTGCTGCATTGATACCGTTTGTTTTAAATAAACATACATTAGATTCTTTAATGTCCCATGTGAACGATAAAACAATAAAAGATCTGCAGAACTTTCCAAATGCCCCCGAGGTGATCTCACTAATTCGTAATACAGGGAGAAATCTGAAAGTGTGGGATCACCTAGCGGGGGTTATGCCTACGCAAATATCAGGATGGCTTAAATAGAGTTTCAAGAAATTTAAAAAATGGCACAACTCTATGCAGGGAGGGTTCCCGTAATTTTCCACCCCTCTTTGTATAGGGTTTTAAAACTTACTTATTCGACGGACGTCGGTGGTATTGTCGTAGACGGACGCATTACGTCCGAAATTGGTACCGGCAGTATACAACGACCCGTCGGGGTCCTGACTCCAGCAAATTTCCGTCCATTATGGGAATAAGGGGTTACACTTAGAAAATGTCTATCAAGCTAGTCAGCTTGAATGCGAGGGGCCTGAGTGAGAAGGGTAAGGCTGTCCACCTGCTTCGTGATTTTTTGTCCTTCGGGGTGGATGTAACTGCGATCCAGCAGACACACTTTGTTTGCGAAGTTGATACTCGTGCTCTTTCTAGCGAATTTGTTGTTTGTTCAGCATACAGGGACAAGCAGGCCAGAGGTGTTTCCTTGTTGGTTAAACGTGGTTAAACGTACCCTTGGTGTGAGGGCGGGGGGTGGGGTCAGTTGACTGTGGCCGATATATCCGTGAAAGGTGGGTCGTTTTGTATCGTTGCGGTTTATGCGCTCAACGACCGGGAGGAGCGTGTCTCGTTTTTCCGTCAGTTGGGGCCGTTCCTGGTGGATTCTTCGCACCTAGTCTTAGTGGGGGATTGGAATGCCATCATGGATCCCAAGTTAGATAGGGAACGGGGAGCTAGCGAGAGGACGCGTGATCGTAGCCTGGATGATCTGATCGACAAGTTCGGTCCGGGGAAGATGTGGACGTGGTCACTTAAGTGGCCGTACTCCCAAGTAGACAGAATGTTAGCGAGAAGGGTCGATCTAGATTTGCTAGATTGTCCCAGGTTTTACTGGTTAGACTCGTTTGGGCTCGAGTAGCGTTAGATAGTAGGCCTAATTTGGCTGGACACTGGAAGTTCAACGTGTCTTTACTTCCGGCAACAGCTAATTAAACGTGCAGCGTAAATTAGTGAAGGCGGTTGTTGGAAATAGGCGGTGGAAGAGGCTTAAAAAAAGATTAGGTCTTTCACCGCTGACTATAGCCGTCGATTCCCTCTAGCTAAGGCTAACAAGATAGTCTTTCCCGGATGGAATCACCGTACCTGTTGGGGCTCAAGCCAGGGTTTCTGCGTACGCCGATGACATCCATTTTGTGTCGTTCCAGGATGACATGGAGGTGGTACAGAAGATGATTGAGCAGTACGAAATGGTGACGGCAGTCAAAATTAATCGCAGCATGTATTCCGCCTTGCGGTTAGACGCCTGGAAGAAGGTCGCACTTCTGGGGAGTTTCAGTTGGTCTGATGGACCCGTCCGCATTCTTGGAGTGTGGTTCGGGCTGGATCTCCAGCTAGAGAAGAATTGGTCGAAGATACTGGCAAAAGTCAGAGCGTCGGTCTAGACTTGGCTTCGGTGACGGTTGTCCGTGAAGAGGAGGGCTGAGGTGTGTGTTACATACATTTTTCCTCTCACCCTTTACCAGTTATTGGTACTCCCTTTCTGTAAGCACCATAAGAAGGCGGTTGTTGTCCACTCTTTTGTTGGGTGTACGCTTGCATCAATTTAACAGAAATGTCTGCTTCAAACGTCCGTGTCGTAGGGGCTGGGGATGCCACACATGGTGAGTCATCGACGCCTCGAGTTTGGCTTTTCTATGTCACGTATTAACAAAGAATTCAATTTTGGCGGATAGTGTTAGGGGCGTCTTCTCTATCAATCCTCTAATTTTGAGGGTTGAGCGCTGATGTAAGCTCCGAAATCAATCGAAATTCTTACTCGTGTGTTGAAGGGCCTTGCGAGGGTCATTCCTTGATTTATTGAGCTTTCTTGGCCTCGGAAGCACTCGTATCGTATATTATTAGAGCGGGTCACGACTAAAGACCCTCTAAGTGATCGGCTCGTCCGAGTCGTGCTCCTTTTAGTCTTGGGCGCCAGTGGCGAATTACCTCAACAACCCTGAGTTTTCGTTTACCTGGTGATTGATTCTGAACGGGCTATCTCTCAATGACTTCAGATGGGTCCGGGGGAATTTTCCCGACTGTCAGCGATGTGACCTTGGTTTAGAAGAAAGGGCTCCGTACGCCTTCAACCATTGTACACAGGTGCGCCCTTTCTGGACAATGGTGGCTCGTATCGCTCCCGATCAGCTCGTGTCTATTGATCTCGTGTACGCGTGTGATAAAGTGCTTAAAGATATGATAATCAGTGGATGAAAGATCAAGAGAATATGAAGGATATGGTAAATGCTCGTATACCAAGTCTGTGAATTTTTACAACATATGGCCCCCTTTTATCTTGGACCAGAATTGGACCACATCGATTTACCAATGTAGTCTCATTTTTTTTGTAGACATGCATGCATTTCAGTAAGTTGGTTGCAGTAAAGTTCTGCATTAATGTTCTGATTGGCATCGAGAAAGCTAAAGTAGATAGCATCAGATGCAAATCATTAGACAGTCACCATAACATTTTGCTGATGCAACTTTTGCTTTGGGAAATGTTTGGGAGTAGTCATTACGATCAAGCCACTGACCTGATCGTTTACGGTTATCGTAAAGGATCCACTTTTCATCGCAAGTGACTATTCGGTCAAGAAAGGGATTATTGGTGTTACGCAGAAAGAGCATCGTGCAGAAACTTCAAAACACCTGCTTTTTTTTCATTGAGATCATGAGGAACCCATTTACCGAGTTTTTTTTACCTTGCCAATACTCTGCAAATGGCGCGAGACTGCTGCAATTAGACACCAAGCATCCGAGACATTTCCCTGACATTCTGATGTATGTTTTGCTCGGCCACTAATTGCAATTGTTCGTTATCACAACTGCATTGCCGTTCTCTACCTTCTTCATCTTCAAGGCTATCATCAGAACAAAATTTCTGGAACCACCTTAGTACTGTCTGATCACTTGTGGACACATTTGTTGATATTGGAAGAAACTTGGGAGGCACTGTTCCCAAGTTTGAACTCATGCAAGAAAAATAAACGAAGATCATGTTTTTTAATTTCATAATTAAGGGCTTCTATGCTTCAAGAATATTTCTGTCTGAAAATAATTTAAAAATTATTAAAGAGCACACATTAATTATTATGTATACCAAAATTCACTTAATATATACACCATGAATATTCTTAAAATGGCTTTTCAAAATAAAACACTTCGAGTGGCCATTATTTTTGTAACAACTTAATAACTGTTGTAGCCGGCCCAATAAACGATAGGATAATGCAATAAACCAGAAATGCCTGACTTCCAATCGATAATTCCTTATAGACCAGCATATATAAATAGTTGAGACACTGCACGATACACATGGCCTGAAGACTGCGTTAAAGCAAAAAACAGGTTTTTGCCACTCAGTGTTGAACTCAGTGTTCACTTATATATTTACACACACCCTAAGTAAGAGAGTCAAATCAAATGTCATAAATCATAACAATGGCTTCTGCTTTTAGTTCATTGATTGTTGCTAAACATTAGTCGCGTCTCCTGTAAAAAAATAATTAAGTAGGTATGATGTTTGTTGAACACATGGAATCTGTTGCTTAATGCATCTGTTCGATAGATTTTCTGGTAGAGCCTTTCATCGTAAGGACCATGATCTTTTTTTCATCGTAAGGACCATGATCTTTATTGAAGGAGTGCACTGATCGGTTTCAAAGATCACAGGTTTAACATATTTTTATTTTGAAATCAAGGTTCCTGCATAGTGTCTACTTTTGGGATTCGTGGGTGCATTTGGACGTTTTGAACAATTCTGTCTGCTTTAAACGAATCTCCAATACGGACAATAGTAAGATGCGCTAAAGTCGTTTTTTGAAACCCCTTTTTAAACTGTCTTTCTGCTTCATTTACGTTATCTCACTGTGACACTTTTGTTGTGGATTCCGGTTGAGAAACAACACAAAATAATAAATAACAAAACGAATATGAAGATAGAAAATGTAGTTATATTGAACAAAACTGGAACACGGGTTAGTCAATTCAGGAATACTAGGAATACTGTCAGTAGGAATCAATATATACAATCTTGTAGTGAAGAAGTATGTCCGGATAATGAGTCTATATCCTTACTAACCAACTAGCGGCGGTACAACTATATTTAGTTGTCCCTCCCAGTAAGGGCAACATGTGACACATGTTCAGTTATGACTGGGATTTCCGGGCTATATGGCCCGGCCAAAATATGTCTGTCTATTTTTGCCCAGTCGTGCTTCTACCCTTCGGTGGAATCACGACTGGGTTATTGCTCTCTGCTCGGAAGCAGAGAGCGCCCTCTACCCGAAAGCAGAGAGCTGACAGTATCGTAGTAACAGCGGCAAAGCGGCTGTACAACTACTCTATATTTAGTTGTCCCTCCCAGTAAGGGCAACATGTGACACATGGTCAGTTTATAACTGGGAATATCCGGGCTATATGGCCCGGCCAAAAAATGTCTGTCTATTTTTGCCCAGTCGTGCTTCTACCCTTCGGCGGAACCACGACTGGGTTAGAAGCAGAGAGCGCCTTCTACCCGAAGGCAGAATGCTGACAGTATCATAGCAGAGTGCAACTACTCAACTCCTGCTATACTCTGTACCCATCAGGCGAGTCCATTCTTATGTGCAAAAAGGGGTACTCCCCAACAACTTTAAAATAAGTTTTTTTTGTCTATACTTCTGGGATGAGGTAGTATTTACATTATTTACATTGTTCAGCCTATTGTCCTTATCTTTATTGCCATGTTTACGATGTTTCACTCGAAGACATATAGCCCAGTGGATATAGGCTTTGGTTAGTTTCAATGACTTGACCCAAAAGAGTTGTGAATTCAATACCAGGTTACAACAGTGGTGAACAAATAACTTAGTGAGTCAAAAGGTGATAACTACATGCCTCATCGTTGCATCGCTCATGGAATAAGAATGATAGACCCCAGTGATCGAAATAAAATGTTTGGTTCGAAATTCCTAGCACCTGAAGAAGGCTACATTTAGTAAAAGCATTCCACCAGATATCAGTGGCCAAGAAATAAAACAGCGATAACTAATCCTTTTGGGTTACACGAATTCGTGAAAATGCCATTTGGTCTGATAAACGTTGCTAAATCTTTCCAACAATTTATAGATGAAGTACTTAGAGGTTTACCTTTCACCTTTGCCTACATTGATGACATCCTGATCGCCAGTAGAAACAAGACCAAACATCGTCATCGCGTTGAGCAAGTATTCCAGCGTCTGCAGCATTTTGGTCTTAAAATAAATGCAAGGAAATGTAATATATTTTTAGGGTACGTCATAGATGAGAAAGGAATAACGCCCTTACCTGAGAAAATAGCGTCTGTGACAAATTTCCCGCAAACAACTTCACTTCGGGTGTTACGCCGATTTTTAGGCCTAATTAATTACTACCGGAGGTTAATTCCTGTTTCTTTGCGGATACTGATTCCCCTCACAAACTCCCCTGCAACAACAACGTCATAGGAACTCAAAGATTACATTGAGGGACGAGACACTGACTCCTTTTCACAGAGCTAAAGACGCCCTCGCCAATTTTAAAAAGTTATCGTATATATCTGATCAGGAGACGCAATAAGGGCTGTTCTTCACCAGGAACGAAAAATGTTCAAAATATTTCTTTCTTCTCAGTTAAGCCTAACGCGGCACAGAGAAAGCACATTTTACTGGCAACGTATTTGACAAACCGTCATTTCTGTCACCTTTTATGGAAGAACGGAATTTTTTGGTGTATGCTAATCATAAGGCATTAATGTATGCTTTGCACGTCAAGTTGAACAAATATACCTCAAAGGACATCCGGTAATTAGAACTTACACAATTTACGTCCTATATCCGCTATGTTAAAGGCACTGACAATGTAGTAGCTAATACTTTATCGCGATCAAAGATATTGTCGATCGACATACAGCCGTTGAACTTCGAACCCTTAGCAGAAGAACAAAAAATTACATTATCATGGACACAGTAAATGAAAACACGTCGCCACATTTAAAGAAACACCCTTATCATTCAGGTAACACTACTGTATATTGTGATATAAGCCCAGGATATTCTAGGCCCTTTGTACCATTTTCTATGAGAATAAAAATATTTGACCATTTCCATTCTCTTTCGCACCTTAATCGATAAGCAAAAACCAAGATAATTATCGATCGTTTCGTTTGGACAAATATATCCAGTGACATAAAACACTAGACGCAGATTCGCAGATTGCTAGCAAACTAAAGTACAACGACATACCAAGTCTCCTCCTAAAGCAATTCTTTAAGCCTGATGGAAGATTCCCCGACATCCACGTTGATTTAGTGGGTCCCTTGTACGACATCGATGGGTACTAACACTTATTGATAATAATCGATCGCTTTACTCGTTGGCCATTTGCCGTTCCTTTAAAAAATATTTCAAGTTGTATTCTTCGAGGGTTGATCTCTATCTTTGAATGTGTCCTTTGCTAATCACCCACTGATCGAGGTTCACTGTTACAGTTCTTTTCAAACTTGCTAGACGTGAAGCACACTTCTACAACCGTCTATCATCCGTGTGCAGACGGCCTCGTGGAAAGATTTCATAGGCAACTTAAGACAGAACTAGCAGCAAGTGACGACTCAGGACTTGGCTTGAAAACCTACCGCTACTTTTACTCTCTTTAAGAAACGTAGTCAACGAGGGCTTGGAATACATTCCGGTAGAAAGTGTTTTGGGGAGTACGTTAACAATACCTGGACAGGTCGAGGAAAAGCATACTCCCATCAGACGGACTACCTATTTCGCCAAAATTTTAAACAAAAATTGGAAAACCTAGCTTTTACGCTTTATTAAAAGTGGATGACAGCTAAGTATTCTCCCTTTGGGCTAAACCCATTAAAATAGGCTCCAGAGTTCATTTACGAAAGAACGTTTTCTAATTGGATAGCAAATAGTAATAATCATATTTCCATTCATCCTTAACCTTGCATGTGTATCCTTAGTAGATAATAGTTTGCGCCAACTAATCTGGTGCCTCCCACGTGATCAAGAAAACTCAAAATCTAAGAAACTTTAACTCGATTTATTCAGTAGGTTCTTATAATCAACTTGTCGAGCGAATCTATGAAACTCAACTTCCTGGCTAAAAGTTAATTTTTATTAACGTCATATCGGCTTGTGAAATTCATTTTCTTCAGTAACTCCGTCAACTTTGATAGCTCGACACAGAAATTTCTGAAACTCAGCTTACTGGCTGAAAGTTAATTTTCTTTAACATCAGACAGCTTAATAAATTCACTTACTTTTCAACACATTAAATGACGAATTCAAGCAAAACGAGATTCCTAAATTCACTGAAGATCATCAACTAGGTTGAGAAAAACGGCACGAATACAGTCAAAACGAAACAACTAAAATTGTAAGTCGAGTGAACTATTACAAACAATTTTTCCACAAACTGTTTAATTTCTTAAATACCTCTTCAAATTAACTGATATTTACACACTTAATTTCTAAACACCAGATTTTTAACATAACATGTTCGATAATATTTTCGAATGCATAACAAAAACCTCTACAGTGTTATAAACAACTTCACTATACCATTTTGTATTTTTTGTCTTTGGTGTATTTGAGTTAGTAAAATTAGTTGATTTTCTAAGAGCCGCTTAGATGTGACACAAGGCCGAAAGTATGGGTTACCCAGTGAGGATCGAACTTAGTACTCAATTGTAATAGGTTCTGGCAAGACAGGCTTGCTAACAATTACACCATGCCGAGGTGCCCAAATTAGTAAAAATAGTAGAGAGTCAGTTTAAGTGCATTGGTCACCACTACAAATTGGCTAACCCACTACACCCTTGCTAAATCTAAGATTTCTTTTGTTTAGACCTTTTTCACTCTTGGTGAGTAAAAAAAAATTTTGTTGCGAAAATGAGACTTAAAATAGAAATTTGGGTCATAAAGAGAAATTGAATGGATATTGATAAATACTTAAATAGATCAATAAGTTAATCATGATAAAAGTATTTATTATACACAAGAAATCTTTAGCATATTTTAGCATAGAAGATTAAAATATGTTAAGACCAACCATCTCTGTTAATCACATATTTATACATTAAAAATTTCCGAGCAACCCTCAACTATTAAATACCTGTGAGGCTACGAACTCATATTGTTAAAGTTTTTTTTTTTTTTTGTTTTCTTTTGCGAAAGATCGATTTTAAAAACTTCACAATAATGACTTAGTTATGGTATAATTGGATGTGCGTTGTGGTGCATTGAATATCAACTGGGAAATTGATTCGAGTTCGAATTTCATTTGAATTCATTGCATTCACTTACGCGCAAATACCCTTGGGAAAGGTATTAATGCATCTCTTCCCTCTAGTTATGGGTTAAATAACAGAACAGAACAGACTGGGTTCTATAGCTTTGGCTGGCAACCAGTCTACCAGAGAAAGCAATGGCAACTTACTTCAGGATAACCTTCTATCCAGTCAGTCATGTCTCTTTCGAAACATGATCGCTCAAGCGTGTATCCCGTATGACACTTAACTGACTGACGGCGTAATCCGTTAGGTTATAGAAATCATAAGTTGTAAATGAAAACATTTTGTCTTGATGTGATACAGAAAACATATATTTTAGATATTTGCAGCAACCAGAATGAATGGAAAGAGTTTTACCTGTATTCGAAAAGATTTTCAATGGAAACATATACTTATAAATATTTTGGCAAATTGTTTTTGTTGCTTTTAATACAATTTTTAGAAGATTAATTCCCAAGTGCTGTCAATCAGAATAACGAAAGGGAAAACCGGAACTTTCATCCCATATCTAAGGAGTTCCTTTTCCATAGGCAATGCTGTAGCCAATTTGAATACATAAAAAAACACTATGATTAGACATGGTTCGCTTCGAGTTCTACCAGCAATTGTTTTCCAGTGTATTCTAAACTATGTTGTTGTATACTCAATAATCCTAATATTTTAAAGCCGCTTTAAGACGCTAAAAGATGCTTCCTGTATGATCATTGAAGTTAAACAACGTTGATCATAGTCAGTACCTAGATGGGGGACCGCTTCGGAATACCAAGTGCTTTCAATTTGGATGTGCGGGTGGTGTAATAGGTAATGGCTCGGAACTGTTTATCGGATAACCGAATTTCAGTTTCAATTGGATTCATTATACTCACGTAACCGTGGGAAATGTATGAATCCTCCTCTTCTCCCTCAGCTAAGGGATAATTAGTAAGAATTGTATCATTAAATCATTATTACCCACCCCCAACAAAAAAAATTTAAAAGTATTTTCTGGTTTTAAATAACCAGCAATGGGTTGATAAACCGTACAAAACGAATCAATCAATTCAGTTATAAGATGCAAGTGATGTATGAGTGACGTAAATGTTATCGGTGCAAGAAATTAAATCGGCAGTACGAGTTCACGTCACACATGGAACTATATTTTCACCTCTACAGCTAGTCACCCCTACAGCTAGTCACCTCTACAGCTAGTCACCCCTACAGCTAGTCACCCCCTACAGCTAGTCACCTCTACAGCTAGTCACCCCTACAGCTAGTCACCCCCTACAGCTAGTCACCCCCTACAGCTAGTCATGAGTAATAGAGATTAGCGAACTGGGAGAAATAGAGCATTGAATTCAAATATCTTAATCACATTTTACAGAATTAAATATCATTGTGTATGTGAAGAGTCAGTTTTCTTTCACTTACGCACAAATACCCTTGGGAAATGTATTCAGCCATCTCTTCTCCCTCCAACTATGGCTTGAATAGCAGGACCGATTGAGTTCTATTGCCTTGGTTGGCGACCAGTCTACCACAGATAATAATGGCTACCTACTACGGGAAAATCTTTTGCCTCATCAGTCATGTCTCAAAAGGGACATGATCGCTTAAGCGAGTACTATGTACGGCACTTAACTGACTTGTGTTTCAACAGCTGTTTTGTATCTAATTCATATATTTACTTGATTAGACAATCGTGAAAGTCTTACCTCAGACAGTTAAGTGCCATACATGATACACGCTTGGGCGATCATGTCCCGAAAGAGACATGACTGACTAGGCAGAAGATTATCACGCAGTAGGTTGCCATTACTTTCTGTGGTAGATTGGTTGCCAGCCAAGGCTATAGAACCCAATGTCCTATTATTTAACCCATAACAGAAGGGAAGGGATAGACTAATACCTTTCCCAATGGTATTTGCGCGTAAGTGAATGCAAGGAATTCAACTGGAATTCGAACTCGGCTCCCCGATTTCTCGTTTCGAGCCGATATCCGCTGCACCACAACGAATATCCAAATCGAGGAATTAACTTAGATGTTAGAGCGATCGCTTAGCATGCGAGAGGTACCGGGATCGATAACCGGATTCTCCAAGAAAAAAGTCTTACATGCAGGGGCAAATAAGGCTAGTCTCATCTGTCTTTATTTTAAGGAAGAAGTTTCAACGATTTCCATCTTAGATTTGAAACCATAAGTATAGCTGAAAACGAGCATTTTTCAAAATAGTTGTGGGACTTATCTAAAGTGTGGGCTAATAATATTGAAGGTCTTTTTGTTTAAAGTTCTTGAATTTAAGCAGAAAATTTATCATAACGGTAACAAGATTAGATCAAATGAGGGAATATATATATATATATATATATATATATATATATATATATATATATATATATATATATAAACATTTACACGATCGGTTTCTTTTCAACGGGCACATTTTTTTCCGGATTATTTACTTATACCGGCCACAGCCTCTTCCAATAAAACTTGCCACCCTTTTTATTTAACCTATTTATTTATTCTTTAAGTCATTCAGCTGCCAAGCGGGTCTGTCTTTTGTTCTCAATTAGTCAAACGATATCTGAATCGACGGTTTAACATTATTTTGAATCTGGGATTGCCAAAAGGCGGAGTGCATCACTTGCTGCTAACCTTCCCTATCCTATTCCCGTCTCGCTAGTTGCCTTGGCAAGAAGTCATGTCAGGCGTTTGATGATCATTAGACACGCGTCCATTAAAATATTAAATCAGTTGTGTCACAAAATGACACTTTGAAAAATATACATGACAGAATCGTTCAAGCTCAAAACGATTCGGAAGCAGAGGAAAGAAACACAGAAAAAAGATAGATTGAAATACATAGAATAAGAAACGCTGTCAGATATACTACTACTACTACTGCTAATAATAATAATAATAATAGTAATAATAATAATAATAAAATAAAAAGAAATGTTATTAGACGACGATATTATAGAAAACTATGCAATAAGTTTAAAATTACGTTTTTTTATTATGTAATGTAAGCTAAAATTATATGCGACATCCTCTATGTCTTTAATAACAATATTAAGAAAAACAGCAATAATAATAATAATAATAATAATAATAATAATAATAATAATAATAATGCTCCCATTCTATGGGATTACACCATCTACACAGACAGAAACATTGAAGCAAATAGGCCGGACATGATTGTCAAAAACCAAAAAGAAAAAAACTTGCCTACTAATTGATATGGCTTGTCCAGCGAATTGTAACATAGCAACCAAGGAATTCGAAAAACTGTAAAAATATAAAGACCTGGAAATTGAAATAAAAAAAAAATCTGGAAATTGAAAACAAGAATCGTACCAGTGATAGTGGGGCACTTGGAATGACAAAAAATGGAACAAAAAAACACATTGAAAGAAAATCTGGAAACCCCAGCTTAAGAGATATACAAAACCTGTCTTGTTAGATACAACCCACACACTAAGGAGAACTTTGTCTATGTAACGCTAGGGATGTTAGGGGAGATAGAAAAAACATGAAATGGAGCCATAACAACACACCACGACCTACCTTAGGTCTTCTCACATACTTGGTAGGTAGTGCAACCATAGCAGAAATTGAAATATGATGATAAATGGCATAATAATAACAGTGAAGTGTGAGTGATATCAAAACTTATATTTAATTAATAATGAATAACAATTCTAATTTGATAATGGTAAAAAAACTGAATTGCTTAGATACATTTAGAAGCAACTCAATCCCCACATCAACCAAAGTTAAATAATTAAACAAAAAGGAAATATTTAATAACCTCTGCGAACTGAGTCTTCATTTCTAATTGTGGATAAAGAAAAGCTGTCAGTGTTCACAATATTACTGGTAATTCCCCAGAACGTAGGATCATATTAATCAGCAAATAATTTTAACAAAAAGTAAACTCTAAAAGGAAACCTGTAGATTTTTTTTTATTGTTTTTATTGCTGTGCGGTACTTGGTTACAAATTCTGGAAGAGAACTCATAATCTCGTGCGATCAGCACTTTTAACAAGATTAACACACTCGGTCACGATGACACGTGATTTCGTGTTAACACAACCATTGACGTTTTCTGTAATATTTTCGTCTAACGAATTTCACTTATAAGGCTGGCGTCAGCTCATGATATAGTTTTCAGATACTTCCCAACGGTGTCACATGTTGGGATCGTCTTCTCGGGCCGATATTATCAGCTAGACAAGTCAAACATGGTGAAATTTGAACGCCACACTCATTGTCGTAGCGCTAACGTTTTAACTATTCTGATATTTATGTCAGATATATGGATATGTATATATGCGCTTACTTGTATGTGCGTGTGTGTGTTTTCGAAATGACGCACCTCACAGTAGTTTTCCATCTTGTCATTTCTTTATATATATATATATATATATATATATATATATATATATATATATAAAGTACAAAGAGTCCATCTCTTTAACAAAGCAGATTCATGCCGACTTCGAAGTTTCATGAGGACAAAACATACAAATAATATAAATATGAAACATGTACATACAAACACCCAACTACGACAAAAAAAAAACGATAATAATACAACAACTAATAAACGAAAAATAAAATAAATACATAATAAAAAACACATGTAAAGCCCACAAACACAAATATACACAAAAACACCCAACCATAACTCAGAAAAATAAACTATCTCGCGGCAAAATAAACCAACCCATTGAGAAAGGTCAAACCAATAAAAAAGGGCCAATACAACAAAAGAGCCCAACCCAGTTAAACAGTTATTCACGCATACAATAAAAAACAAACAATAAAAATAAGAAAAAAATCAAACAACGACACAATAAAAATTGAAAAAAAAAAGAAAAAGAAGAAAAATCAACCATTCAAAAAGAATAATCACCGAATTACAATCGAGACCACACCCACTCAATCATACAATATTTTATATAAACACGAAAAAACCTAACGGCAAACAGTCCTGACGAGTGAGGGCATCATAACGGTGTCCTCACGAAACTTCGAAGTCGCTATGTATCAGCTCTATTAAAGAAATAAACTCTTTGTACTTATCAACGCTCTATCTACCCCACGATATCGAGCACTTTACGATAAAAGACCTGCTTGCTACAATATATTTTTTGTCAGTAAAACCACTGAAAAATAACAACCTTGGCGCTAAATACTATCACAATTAAACGCTATATATACATGTGTGTGTGTGTGTGTGTGTGTGTGTGTGTGTGTGTGTGTGAATCTGTTTTCAAATGCATGTATTAGTCTTTAAGCAACGTCCCGTATGGTGTTTTTAAGATGGAATACCACGTCTGGTGTGGGCGAGGGATGAAAACGCAACTAGGAATCTGTACCGAAAAATTCTTGAACGATTAAGAAGAAAGTAAAAGAAAAAAAATAATGTTTGGTAATTTAGTCAGATTTTCAGAGGTGGATTGGAGCGGGAACATTTAAGTAGTTGGTAGATCCACTAGTTCGTTGTTTCTTTTAATGCCATCGGGAGGTGTACATGGGCGACGTACTAAGCTTAGCCTTCATACAATGATCTGTGTTTTTATTAAATAAAAAGGAATTAATTTCTTACGTCAAAATAAACCTTATTCATGAAATATTATAATGAACCGTATACAACTATTTTTATGTTAAATTTTGGTGAACAAGCTATTTTAAGAAAGCAATGTAGATGAATTAATGATGAAAATTCAAATCTCTTCACATACTTAATTTTCTTCTATGTGCCATGTCCTTTCAGTACGTAGGCGATCATGGTCTTCCACGTCTCCCTATCACTGGTGGCTCTTAACACGCTTTCTCCTGTAAGATCTTACAACCCCCGTTGTCATCCACCCGCTCAGGCCCTTCAAATGTTATCCGTTGTTTTCCCCTGTCTCTTTTTCCTTCTATCTGGCCAGTTAGTATCAAGTTCTCCAAGCTCTCTTTCCTCATTGCATGTCCCAGGAACTTTAGCTGTCTCTTCCTGATGCTCAGTATTAATTTCCTTTTCGTTTCCATTCTTTCCAAGACCTCGTCATTGCTCACATGCTTGGTCCATGATATCCGCAGTATCCTTCTGTAGAAACACGTTTCAGTTGCTTCAAGTTTTTCCTTCATCTTTAATTGTCCAACATTAACTGGCATTTTGAAGAACTGACATCACATAGGAATCTAGTACTCTCTTTTTTTGTTTCTAGTGAAAGTTTCTTAATACAGAACTTACACACACACACACACATATATATATATATATATATATATATATATATATATATATATATATATATATTCCATTTTTAAACGAGTTATTTTGCTATCCAGGTTTCTACCATGAGTGGTGTCTTCAGGCGACACTTCAGGCGCCTGAAGACACCACTCATTGTAGAAACCTGGGTAGCGAAATAACTCGTTTAAAAATGGAAAATATTCAAAAGTTCTACAATATAATTGTATCGAACACTTTTTAATACAAATGTGTACTGGTCTAAACCTATTATGACCAAAAACTAAGTATTAAACAATCAATATATATATATATATATATATATGAGAAAAATAAGATTAAAAAAAGAGAAATAAATGAGAAAAATAAGATTAAAAAAGAGAAATAAAAAAATAAAAGAATAAAAAACTTACAGAAATAAAAAAATAAGGGTTAAGATTTGAGAAATATACGTCACAAAAAACATTTTTTTGAAAATCAGTCTATTAATTTTCAAAAAAATTTTTAATCTTATTTTTCTCATTTTGATATGGACCGTCTGTTGCTGAGGATGCGTGAAATTTCTCTTAGGGATTTTATGTTGAAATGTTCATTCAGCATTTTTGAATTTTGAAAATTTATTTTAATTTATATTGGCTCTGTAATTTTAATTACATTGAGCTCTCCCCTGTATCATTTTTTAATATTAAAATTTTTAATATTAATTAGGATCAGGTTCTTGGGATTTACCTTCCTACTTTTCCGTTTTGGATTAATGTAATTTAATAAAATAATCTTACTGAAATTTCAGCGGTATATATTCATTGGCCAGGATACAACGGTTCCCGTCCGATCCCCGAAGTTAAGCAACATCGAGCCTGGTCAGCACTTAGATGGGTGACCGCTTGGGAATACCAGGTGCTGTAAGCGTCTATTTAGGATGTGCGTTGTGGTGCATTGGATATCGGTTCGGAACGAGAAATCGGGGAGCCTAGTTCGAATTCTAGCTGATTTCATTGCATTCACTTACGCGCAAATACCCTTGGGAAAGGTATTAATCCGTCTCTTCCTTCCAGTTATGGGTTAAATAACAAGACAGATTGGGTTCTATAGCCTTGGTCGGCAACCAGTCTACCGCAGAAAGCAATGGCAACCTACTGCGGAATAACTTTCTGCCCAGTCAGTCATGTCTCTTTCAAGACATGATCGCCCAAGCGTGTATCACGTATGGCACTTAACTGACTGACTGAATAAAATAATATATATATAATAAAATAATATATATATAAAATAATATATAAGAAAATAAAATTCCACAGCTGCATTACCAACATTTACTCACTTTCGTTTATTAAGCATTAAGTATTAAATTACATCATTTAACGTTCTCCATCGTTTACTTTGACTGACACAGCTTTAAGAATAGTTTAGAACGTTTTTAAATGAAAAAAACTGGAAACATATGTTTTAATACTGTTTATAAACGCGTCAATAAAGAAAAGTCTTCCTTTGTTTTTATTTATACATATTTATTAAATCAAATAAAAACTTAATCGCAGCACCTTGTTAGTCGGCTTTAACAATATATATATATATATATATATATATATATATATATATATATAACAAATTTCGATGTTCAAATTCGTTGAATGGCCATTTCTACGAGAAATTTCTACGACAATTTACCTACCTGCTTTTCCTTTTGGATTAAAGTTATAAAATTATAAAATTATATATATATATATATAATAAATTATTAAAAATCGCCTGAAGACACCACTCATGGTAAAAACCTGTGTAACTCGTTTAAAAATGGAAAATATTCAAAAGTTATACAGTATAATTCTATAGAACACGTTTTAATACAAATGTGTACTGGTCTAACCATATTAGAACCAAAAACTAAGTATTAAACAATCAATCAATCAATCAATATATATATATATATATATATATATATATATATATATATATATAGTACTGTGCTAAAGTATTAGGACAAGAACTATTTTATCTTTTATGAGGCATCAAAATAAAGTTTAAAATCAACGGTCCTAACACTTTTGCACACTTTTTGCATAAGTATTGGGAAAGGGTTAATTTTGTTAAAAACTTTATTGGAATTCAAATACAGGGTGAAAAGCCAAGCAAATTGCTAATAAATATTGATTATTTTAAAAATAGAAATATATTAAAAAGAAGTTACCTTTCATTTTTCCTATTTTCTATTAAACAAGTTATTTTGAAACTACTCATTATTCTATTATCCTTGGATATGACTGACTTTTTTCTTATTCCCGCCTCTTGAATTGATAAATCTAATGTTACTTCGCAAGACACACTTTGGGAACAAATACAAGATGCTTGGCAGGAGATACCATTAGATACATTGAAGAAACTTGTGATGTCAATGCCTGACAGAATGAAGGCTGTGATCAAAGCAAAAGGCTATTATACTAAATATTAAATTTATTTTGTAACAAGTATTTTTTCTTGTTAAAGCATTTGTTGAGTAAATAAAAAAATACTTTAAATAAATTGTTTATTTTCTGTCAATATACCTCATAAAAGATAAAATATTTCTTGTCCTAATACTTTTGCACACTAGTGTGTATATATATTTTTTTTAATCGTATCACCCCGAGCAAGGCGGTAACGCCACTGATTAGCAGGGGGCTACGTAATAGTGAAAAGATTGGAAAAGAGAAAGCCGGAAACCACATCCTAAACAGGGAACAAGGGATGAGCCTCTTAACCTGTTCAATAAACGTGGGTGGAGTGTGAACCGGGTGATAGATAGATCTATCTACTCCAATTGAAAAAAAAAGTTAGGAGATTGGAAAGAGAAAGCTGGAAACCACATCCTAAACAGTGAACAAGGGATGAGCCTCTTAACCTGTTCAATAGACGTGGGTGGAGTGTGAATCGGGCGATAGATAGATCTATCTACTCCAATTAAAAAAAAAAAACAAAACAAACAAACATGGTAGTAAAAGTAAAAAAAACAAAAACAAAAAAAAAACGGATCCTATAGAATTTAAAATGAACTTTTTTCTTTCCCCGTCTTCAGTCTAAGAAAAAAAAAGTTAACGTCCTTTCTCTCCTAGCAATCCTTTTCCTTCATCCCCCTTCCAAAAAAAAAACCCCCCCAAAAAAACGCACGTGTTCCTACCAGCACCGTATCAGTATATATATGATAGAACCAAAGAAAGTCAGAAGATGTCTGCCAAAATGTCGAATATGCATAATATTTCTTGTGACTACTGGTAAAGTATGCTGATTGTAATTACTGCTGCGAGGTTCTTAGAATTTAGACTAGCTAAAGAAAAGGTTCGTAATTCATGCTACGTATATTTTATTACATATATTTTCTTTCAGTGACTATGTTTTGAATTTTTTCTGTTTTTGTCTGTAGCTACCCTAAAAAAAACAAAAAAAACGGGTCCTATAGAATTTAAAATGAACTTTTTTCTCTCCCCGTCTTCAGTCTAAGAAAAAAAAAAGTTAACGTCCTTTCTCTCCTAGCAATCCTTTTCCTTTATCCCCCTTCCAAAAAAAAACAAAAAAAACCCACGTGTTCCTACCAGCACCGTATCAGTATATATATGATAGAACCAAAGAAAGTCAGAAGATGTCTGCCAAAATGTCGAATATGCATAATATTTCTTGTGACTACTGGTAAAGTATGCTGATTGTAATTACTGCTGCGAGGTTCTTAGAATTTAGACTATTTTGTATCTGTTTTCTTTTACCACTTAATTTTGTTTCATATAAATATACTAAATTTTTCTGTTGTCGGAACTCCATTTCGACTTATACTAAGTTAAAACTTAGTATACATTTTTTTTTTTTTTTTTACATCAACTATATGTATACTTAATTGGGACGTTAGCATCCCTGTAGGTAAAAAAAAAATATAAACCTACAAAGGGCGGAAGAACTCTCAAAGAGTCAACGGCCAGCTAACTAGAGGTGATGTCTCAATAAATCATCGTGGAGAAGGCAACGGGATACCACTCCACTATCTACCCCCGCTCAATCATGGATATTCACAATAAATATAAGAAAGCCAACAGCGTGAAGGGGGTTACTTCCCAAGGAAGCGACTCCTCGCTCGGTAAGGACCGGCATGGGCAACAGGTGCCACCTGACCGTCATCCGGCGACTGTTAGCACCAACGGCGTAAAGGGGACATTTTACTCCAAAATTTGTCCCTCGCCCGGGAAAGAACGACATGAGCAACAGGTGTCTCTGGACCGTTACCCTGCAACTGTGCGAATCAAAGACAAACTCACTATAGGAACATGGAACGTCAGGACACTGAACTGTGGACAACTAGAGAATGTCAAACAGGAGATGAACAGACTGAATATCAGCATCCTAGGAATATGTGAAACAAGATGGCCTAATAACGGAGATTTCAGTAGCGACACCCACAGGATAATCTATGCAGGAGGTAAAAAACACGAAAAAGGTGTCGCTTTAATACTAAACAAACAAGTGAAGAGATGTGTACTTGGATACTGGCAACTGTCAGAGAGAGTCCTCTTGGTTAAACTGCGGGGAAGGCCCCTCAATATAGCTATTATAGTAGTCTATGCGCCAACAACTCAAAGCTCGGAGGATGAAATAGAATCATTCTATTCAATACTGGACAGTGCTAAGGCTCAGTGCAAAAGCCAAGAAGTTAGGATAATAATGGGGGACTTAAGGTCATTACTAACACCTGGTTCCAAGAACACCCACGACGTTTATGGACATGGAAAAGCCCAGGAGGGGACACGAAGAACCAAATAGATTATATAACTATAAACAAGAGATTCAGGAACGCAGTAGTCCAATGCAAAACATACCCAGGTGCTGACTGCGGAAGTGACCACGTCCCAGTCATCTGCAAACTAAAAGTGAAACTCCGAAGACTGAAGAAGCCCAGCATATCACCAAGACTGCAATACGACACACTAGAGGACGATCTCACCCTGCAGAAAGAATATAATAACAGCGTGAGAAAGAAATATGAAGAACAAATTGGAAAAGGATACTCAAAATGGGACTTATTAAAAGAAGCAATGGTGACCTCAGCGAACAACATAGCCCCAAAGGAAATCAGACGCAGAAGAAAAAATGAGTGGATGACCGAAGAGATCCTCCACATGATGCAAAGGAGACAAAAAATAACGCCAAGACACGGAGCAGAGTACAAAAAACTTCACAGGGAGATAAGGAACAAATGCAGACAAGCCAAAGAGGAATGGCTCAACAACAAATGTGCAGAAGTAGAGAGACTGAGCAGGAACAACAAAGCAGAGATGCATAAAGAGATAAGAGAACTGACAGGACAAAAAACCTGTTCCTCAACAGAATGCATAAAATCCAAGGAAGGGACAATCATATTAGAGAAAGAGGAAATACTCCAGCGATGGGAAGAATACATAAAGGATCTCTTTTGCGACAAGAGAGAACAACCGAGAATACACAAGGAGATGGATGGACCGGAAATACTAAAATCCGAAGTGGAAGCTGCAATGGCCAAAATGAACAGAAACAAAGCACCTGGTCCAGATGGCATAGTGATAGAGCTACTGACAGCCTTAGAAGAATATGGCATAGAAAGGATTACCGGCATAATAAACGAAATTTATAGCAGCGGAATAATAACAGACGACCTATGCAAGTCGATATTTATAGCGCTGCCGAAGAAACCTGGTGCAAACGAGTGCGAACTACACAGAACTATCAGCTTAATGAGTCACATTACAAAACTGATTGTCAGAATCCTGATGAATAGAGCGAGAAGCAGAATCAGGCCAGAGATAGGGCAGGAACAGTGGAACAAGGAACGCCATATTCATGATTAGGATGCTCTCTGAAAGGGCATTACAAATGAAGAAAGACTTGTACCTATGCTTCATTGATTACGCGAAAGCATTCGACAAAATACGACACAAAGAATTGATGGAAATGCTAGGCAACCTCGACATTTTCGGCAAAGACATAATAATAATCAAGAATCTCTACTGGCAGCAAACGGCCTGCATACGGACAGGTAACGACCTCAGTAGATACACAAAAATAGAAAAAGGCGTAAGACAAGGATGTGTCTTTTCACCGGATTTGTTCAACCTATACAGCGAGAATATTTTGAGGACCCTAGATGACACACCAGGATTTGTTATTGGAGGCCACAACCTGAACAACATAAGATACGCGGACGATACAGTACTGATTGCGGACACGGAAATGAAACTGCAAGATCTCATACAGAAAGTAGCAGTGGAGAGCGACAAGAAGGGACTACAAATAAACTTTAAGAAAACTGAGTGCATGGTCATCAGCAAAAGATACAACCCAAAATGCCAAATACAGGTGGGGGATAACAGAATCAAACAAGTCCAAGAATTTAAGTACCTAGGAAGTGTTCTAACAGGAGATGGAAAGTGCGACACGGAGATCCGAAGGCGAATTGGCATGGCAAAGGACGCGTTCCAGAAGATGAGCAAAATACTAACACACAGGAAGATCTCAATAGAAACGAAGAAAAGAGTGCTAGACTGCTACGTGATGTCAGTTCTTCAATACGGCTGTGAATGCTGGACAATATCATCGAAAATGAGGACAAAACTGGAAGCGGCCGAAATGTGGTTATACAGAAGGATGCTACGGATATCGTGGACTGAGCATACAAGCAACGACGAAGTGTTAGAAAGAATGTCAACAAAAAGGAAATTGATGCTGAGCATCAGGAAGAGACAACTGAAGTTCCTAGGACATACAATGAGGAAGGAGAGCCTGGAGAACCTGATACTGACTGGACAGATAGAAGGAAGGAGAGACAGAGGAAGGCAGCGGATAACATATTTGCAGGGTCTGATCAGGTGGATGACGGAACGGGGGTTGCCAGGAGCAACAGGAGCAAACATACTAAGAACCACAAGGAATAGGGAGACGTGGAGATCCATGATCGCCTACGTCCTGAAGGGACAGGGCACATAGAAGAAGAAGAAGAAAAGTCCAGTCAAGAGATTTCTGCTAAAATCAAAAAAAAAAAAAAAAAAAGAATTAAAGAAAACCAATTAAACATGAAAAGTTTAGAATTTAAAATTAGGCAGAAGGGGGAACAAAAAAAGACTTACTTTAACGATATTTCAAATAAAAGATTCTCAACTCGACACGAGGGTCTTTTTTTGTTTCGACATTGAAGGAGCGATGTTTTATCAGGCAGTTAACGCTATTTAAAAAATTGTATTTGCTGACTGATTTATCATAAATACTCAGATCTATTTCTATATTGAGCATTGTTTTAAATTAATGTTTTGAACGTTGTTAATATTTTCTTCATTCCTTATACATTTGGATATATAAAATTACTAAGTTTTAACTTAGTATAAGTCGAAAATGGCTGAATTGAAAGATTAACGGTCTTCGAAATTCTTTCCTTGGAAGAGGTCACTAGCAGAATAACAAAAATTTCAAACTATCTGTATCGAACGACCTTTAAACAACCGGGCAATTTAGTATAATTTAGTAACAAAGAAATGAATAACAATTATAAGTGAATAAAATACAAATTCAGTCGAAGAAATTAAACAGAAACTCAAACTTACCACGTGCCGTTAACTGAAAAAGTTGATAAAATTTCTATCGGACATGCCTGATTTTACACTTGTTCTCCAGAATAATTTTGTCGGCGAGTCGCAGCCCGTAAAGTAAGCAGAGTATATATATATATATATATATATATATATATACTATATTTACATGAATATTCATATACACGGAAGAAAAACTTTTTATAATCTAAACACTATAATATATATATAATAATGAACATTCACATAAATACCACAATGACTTATACAAGAAACATATCAAAAACGCAAAATAGAAAAAGGACAGAAATGATAATCATTCACATTTTTTTTTAATAAGCGTTTCACCCCGAGCAAGGCATGTCATTGCCACTACTGCGCAGGGGGCTACATAGAGTGGAGAAAGGATGATTAAATATAGGAAATGTCAGAGGGTGGGTGATAGGCGGGTAGGGATACTGAGAATGAGGGTTGGGTAGATGAGAGTGTTCTGAGAATAATTGGGAGTTAGTGTGATAGGAGGTGTCTATTGACCCTATATTTAAACACCTGGAGATTGTAACTGTCGGGAAAGCAGACTTGTGGAAGGGGGTTCCACAGGCAGGAAGCGCGAGAAAAGAAGCTGTTGGAGTAGAATTTACGGTTACATCTTATTTGTTTAACTGTAAAAGGGTGGGACCTAGTTGCTAATCTAGTATCTCGTGTAAATTCATGCTTAGGCGGCACCAGTGATCTAAGCTCATCGGAGCAGTAGCCATGAAAGTACTTGTAGAAGAGGCACAGGAAAGCCACATCACGCCGGTGAGAGAGCGGCTGCAGCCGGTCTGCCAAGTCAGTATCAACCACTTTACAGATCCTCCTTTGTATTTTGTCAAGAAGCCCAAGGAGAGCAGCAGGGGCACCCGACCAAATATGGCAGCAATATTCAATACACGGGCGGATGGTAGATTTGTATATGTGCTGAATAGATTCAGGTGGGAAAAACTTCCGGGCCCTGCACAGGGAGCCGACTTTCATAGCAGCAGATTTGGCAATGGATTCAATATAGTCATTCCATTTGAGGTCCGCCGAAAGTGTAAGGCCAAGGAGGCGTAGTATTTTACTCTCTGGGAGGCTAGCCTGTCCCATGCTAATGGGAGGTAGATGCGATTGTCTATGGTGGTTAGTTGATAACAGCTTCGTTTTAGAGGCATTGAAATTTACCAGCCATTTCCTACCCCAGGCCACTACGGATTGGAGGTCCCTTTCAAGTACGCCAGCGAGGTTCACTTTGTCGTCCACACCTGGTTTCTGATCGATGCGAGAGTAGATTGTTGTGTTATCGGCATACATGCCAATTTGGGATCTAATGGTGTCGGGGAGATCATTAATGTAGATCAGAAAGAGCGTGGGACCTAGGATAGAACCTTGAGGGACGCCCGCGTTCGTATGGTAGTTTTGGGAGGCATGCCCATTTAATACCACCTTCAATGTGCGGTTAGAGAGGAAAGACTGGATGAGGTCAAACAGATGTCCAGTTATCCCATAGCTCCGCAGTTTGTACAAGAGGCCAGCATGCCAGACCCTGTCGAATGCTTTGGAGATATCCAAGGCAACGGTTCGGGCTTCACCATTGTTGTCGAGTGCCCGGTATATGTCCTCGGTAATGGTCGTTAGCATATCAGCAGTAGACCTGGTGAAGCGAAACCCGTACTGTTTGTCAGAGAGAAGCCCGCTGGCCATGACATTGGCTTCGAAAACTTTGCCAAAGATTGGAAGGAGACTAATAGGACGGTAATTGGCGGGGTCTGAGGGTTCGCCAGAATTCTTAAATATAGGAACTACGCAGGAGGACTTCCAACAGGCAGGAAAGCAGGAAGCAGATAGGCAGAGGTTATAGAGTTTAGAGAGGACAGAGGAGAGTTCTGGAGCACATTTCTTCAGTACTATGACTGGGATTCCGTCACCGCCGCTCGCTTTGTGTGGGTCAAGTTGCGCAATTATCTTGGCGACCAGCGAGGGTGTAATGTGGACGTTATTTAGTTGAGCTTTAGTTCTGGGTGGGAAGTCTGGTGTAGGTATTCCTAACGAGTCCAGTGTCGAATTGGTTGAGAATCTACGGGCAAAGCATTCAGCCTTGTCAGCTGGGTAGGTGAGAACTTCAAACTCATTGATTAGTGGGGGTATTGAAGTCTTGTTCCTGCTGAGCACGCTTTTGCAGAGACGCCAGTAATCTTTGGAACCAAACTTAGAGGATGCTATGCGTTGCCTAATTCTGGTATCAAACGCCCTCTTGGCTTCGTTCAGTACTTTTTTACACTTGTTCCGTGCTGAGGCGAAAAGGCGCCTGTTTTGGTTAAAGATGTAACCATATGGAGTTAGAATTAAAAATGGTGGTATAGTTAATAAAACCTGAACCATCATCTATACCACACACACACACACACACACACTTATATATATATATATATATATATATATATATATATATATATATATATATATATATAATTCCAAGTGAAGAGGACTCGAGGTTTTTTTTTATATCTTGAGTTCTCTGGCATTTATTTTATTATAAACAGTGCTCAATATAATGAGTATTATAGAGCTTAATATAATATAATATAATTATATGGTTATGTCAATTTTTGTCAATTTATGTCATATGGCTATGTCAAAAATTGACATAACCATATAATTATATTATATTATATTATATTATATATATATATATATATATATATATATATGTGTGTGTGTGTGTGTGTGTGTGTGTGTGTGTGGTATAGATGATGGTTCAGGTTTTATTAACTATACCACCATTTTTATTATATATTCTAACGTCGACTCAGTTTCATGCGTTACACAATCATCAGGTGCATATTTCAGACTGACAATTATAAAGTTAAGTTATGTTTTTTTTTTAATATTCTACGGTTACATGTGGATGTGCCTTGTGGTGCAGTGGGTATCGACTTGGAAAGAGAAATCGGTGAGCCGAGTTCGAATTCCAGTTGAGTACCCTGCATTCACTTCAGCACTGGTACCCTTGGTACCACTTCCCTCCAGTTATGGGTTAAATAACAGGATGGGCCTGGAGGCAACCCATCCAGTGATTGGTGTCACAATAAAAACACCCTTGGTAGCCCTGGCGAAGCATCAAGTATTCAGCTATTTGACAAGATTATGAACTTCGCTGCAAACTGCGCCAGGGTTCCAAATGCACAGGGAATACTCGAGGGGTGTAGTGAGTTCTATCTCGGCCAATGGCTGCAAGACGACGACGACATGTGGATAAAAATTTTAAATTTAAATTTAAAATTAAAATTAAAAATAAAAAAAAATAAAATAAAAATAATAAAAAGCAGGGAAAGGAAATCAAAGGGAAGTAAATCATGAGTGTAAAAAATTGAAATATTGAAATATTACATATACAGAAAAATGTAGGGAAAATTAAAATTTTTAAATTATAAAATTTTAAATAAAAATAAAAACTAGACATAGGATAATATGAATATATATATATATATATATATATATATATATATACGTATTCACGATGGTAGATTTTAACCATTACACTTAAAACTGATATTATCAGTTAACTTTTCTTCGAGAACGTGAAATCATATTAAATATGAACGTGAAAATGTCAGCTTGACTGAATTCAGTCGTTCTGTGATTTTGTATAGTGAAGTTAAATCCTAGTGTGATTGTTTGCCAACGTTGTAAATAAATGACTGAATGTGCTAGTATAGCTTTTCTAGAGTCGATTATTAAAAGTAGCTTGTAGTCTGTAAGTAGAATAAAGTGTTGACCATATCGCATTTTATGAAATTTTTTGCAAAAAATTCAGTGCAAGTGCCTCTTTTTCCACTTGCCTTTAATTAAATTCCGTTAAAGTCAGATATGCATGCATAATTACGTTTATCTGTACCATAAGCGTTAAGTGTTATTATAACCGAACCCAATCCGTGCTTGGATCTTCTACAACAATTTCGAAATATGTAAATTTGTACTAAGCAAGGATTTGATTTTTGAAAAAGATTACTGAAACTAACCAGACCAAAACTATCTTTTGCTACAGTCTATTGAGAAGTATTTTTGTTTGGTGTAATTATGAAAGAGAAGCTCCATAATGACCCGTTAAACTAAATAATGATCATCTGGTGAATGCATTCGTTGAATAGCTGCAATATTCTCCGGGTCTGGTTGGCGGTCTTGGCCAAATATGAATTGGAATCATTTGATTGATAAGAAAACTGTCATTTTCCATGTCGAAGATGAAAAGCGAATTCTTTGATACGATTCGAAACGCTTGCAATCCATTCAGACAACTCTTGTTTTGACCCACCAAAAACAACCAAGTTAGTGATCGCACCGCCTATGCCGTTCATGATCTGTTGAAAAATTGCAGGGGATGACTTCCCACCAAAAGTCAACCTGGTGCATTGAAAAAGTCCAGCTAACGTGTTAATAGTAAGTTGTTCCCTAAATGTGGGTTAGGCATCCGCGAGTTCAATTTTCGCGACGTAATTACTACCATTTATCATAGTAAATATGTCCTCGGTGACAGACAGTCGGTAATAATGATCTTCGAGTATTGAGTTGATGCCCATTGAAAAGTCTCCACAACCGAATGGAGCCATTTGATTTTTTAACTACCACAATTGATATGGTCCATTAAGAATAAGAGACTGGTGTGAGTACATTCATTTCTTCCAAGCGTTTTAAATCGTTGTTAACCAATCCTAATGCAGCGTATGAAACGGGTCATTTGGGTCGAAAGATAAGCTTAGCAGAATACTTTACTGTTAATTAAGCCTCAGTTTGAGTACATCGTCCCAGGTTGTTATTAGGCACAGTGGAAAAGCGTCCTGTCAAATGTTTGGAATGATCTGTGATGCATGAACGAACTTCCTGGTTGTTAGGTTTCAAACAGAAGTGTGGGACATTGAAAAGTGCAAGAGTTTCAATGAAGTTGATTTCCAGTTTTCTCATGGTTGATATTTGTCAATAATTAGGTGCCTGATGCATTTATTCATCAAAAATATTCCCAATATCAACACTTCGAATTTAGTTCGAACAGTTTTATTATACAATCGAACTTGCTGGTAATTTGAACGCCGTCTCCTTATATACTCCAGGCTGTGTATTTCATAGCTTTTAAAAGCTCAATAGTCGTTCATGATTTATGGGAAATTAAAATTATATTTGGCGCAGTATTCATCTGAAAAGGGATATAATGATCGTTGATATGAAGCGAGACATCTTTGCGTTTAGGTTGGGAATCAGGTCAAAATGATGCTATCAAACTTCTACATTGATAATGCGGACGAATAGAATGTTTCGGTTTGTGTAGTGGCGACCGACAGACCCTGTCCTTATGTCCTCTTTTGTATTTACGACAGCTGTTTTATTTAAATGGACAGTTTCAGACTAGTGTCACTGTCCACAGTTTCAACAAGCAGACGGAAGTGTGTGTTATGATGTTTCTGATATTTGAACGTTTGGTTGTATCTTGACAATTAATTGTATATACATTAGTGGCTTTTGAATTAACCGATTGCTAAGCCATACTCGAGTAAGGTTTCATATTTACAAAATGTAAAACAATAATTCAACAGAATACACGTCTGCTCGTTTTTATAAACATTAACTGTGTCTCTCAGCTCCATGTTTGGTCATCGCATAGTGAAAAACGTGTTCATGTTATTTAATGAAAAAGAAAAAAGCGTTCTGAACTGATAAAGCTCTATCAATAAACAGCCCCAGACGGCGGAGAAGGTAATGTATCAAAAGTTGGCAACTTCATATAAAAATTTTTTTGAAATGCCTCGAATCGCATATAGATATTTTACAATCGCTAGAGGGTCTTTGAAAAAAGAAAAACAAGAGCTAATGGCCCCGGATGTTGATAGTTATAACAGTGATAATATAATGACAAATTTAAATTGCAATAATTATCTTATTCTTGCATTTAGTCACAATAGAGTTTGTTTTTTTTAATTTGGCGAAGCAGTAACCTTTTCCCTCCTACCTACTAACCCAATAATCGAGCCACATGCCTACCACTACCGCAAAAGAAATTACTACTAAGATTTCTCTAGCTTAACCCTATAATAGCCAACATTCCCCCGCCCCTTCTTTTACCAACCTCTGTTTCCGGCATTACAAATTTTCCTCATTCTTTGATTAAACGGAGTTGACAATGCAGAGAGCACTCTGGCTAATGAGCGTGTATAATGATAATATACACGCTAAAAAGTTTGCTTTCTTCTACCGAGCGTTCATAGCCCAGTGGTAGAATCGCTGACTGAGTTTCAATCCTGGGTTAAAAGCAATTGGAGTCTAAACGTACTGATGAGCTGTGATACAGCGAAACAGGTCTGTCTGCGGATGACTATATATATATATATATATATATATATATATATATATATATATATATACACGAGAAAAAATCGCAAGATCGCCAAGACCTACCGCGGTTTCGCACAACGGCTCGTCAGTTTGCTCTACGTAACTGGCTCTTAGTTAATCCTTTTTGGTTAGTTTAGTATCGAGCACTTTTCTTTCTTTGTGGTTTGTTCCGTTTGAGGGTTTTTTTTTCTTTACTGTGAAGTGCTGTATGTATTGTCGGTGCTCCGCAGTTTTCTTTTTTTTCCCCTCGTTGTCCAAAGCTTTATAGCCGAGGGCGATAACGGAGTTAGATTCTGCCGGTTATTCGTGGTTCTTAAAAATTACTTGTGTAACATTTTAAGATTTGAATACGTACAGAGTCAATTTTATTATTATTATTATTATATATATATATATATATATATATATATATATATATATATATGAATTAAGTACGGTGAATTAATGGGTAACGACTCCGATTGAGGAATCGTAGAACCGAGTTTAAATTCCAGTTAAATTCATTAAATTTACTTACCTTGGGAAAGATATAAATCCATCTGTTCTCCCCCACCAGCTAGGAGTAAATAGGTTCTATAAGCAACCAGTCTAGGAGAAGGAAAACTCTGAATTCAGAAGCGGCCTGACGAGGGCTGGGTTATCTATATATGTTTACCGTTCATCCACGAATTGAATATTGGTATCACATATAGTCTGGTGCTTCCGCTATGTATTTAGAGATTTTACTCTCGCTTGTGGAACTTTCTTCCGGATTCTTACTTTCCACTCAACTTTGATCTTCCAAAATTTAAATGCAATATCAATCATTATCTTTTGTCTTCTTAATTCCTGTTCTTTTATTGTTCTCTCTCTTTAATAGTTTTCTTTCTCTCGTATTCTTTTACAATTATTAGTCTATTGCATCTTAGTAACTTTATTGCCTTGCTTATCTTATATTTATATCATTTTATTATGTCTAAAAACCGTACTATGTTCGTTTCAGGCTACGCTGATGCGTGATTGGGATATGAAAATTTGTTTTAGTTAATATTCTTTACAATGTGATTTCTAATTAATTATTTCCGAAGTTTATTTCTTTGCTCAGTTACTTCACCCTAGCCAAACTTCGCAACATTCATGAAAACCATTTTCGAAGAGGTTCAAAATTTCTCATTCGGTTATTCAAATACACGTGAAACATGAGAGGTGTAGAACAAAATTATTGAATTTATATAATTGAAAATAGCTAAATGATTTAATTGCATATGCTTCAAATAATTACATCCCTCTTTGGGATTAAATTTCATTCAACCAGGTACCAATTATTAAAGACATGAGTCGGTGAATCGGGAATATAAATACCTTTTTTTAATCATTTCGATCAAAGCAAGGCAATAAAGCCACTAAAACCCAAGGAGTTACTGAGCGTTGGGGAATATTAGATATATATGCTGTTAAAGAGAGAAGACAAACAGAGAACAAGGATTAAGAAGACAGAAGATAACGATTGACGTTGCATTTAAATTTTTGATGATAAAAGTTATCAGGGAAGCAAGAAACCGAAATAATTTCTACAAACGAGAAATGCGATGGAAAAACATGTTTTTATAGAACTTGCGGTTACCTTTAACCAATTCAACTTTCAAATGGTGAAAATTTGCCACCAATCTAGCACTGCAATTAAGTTCATAAAGTCTATGTACCATAGAGAAAAGTTATTCAAAATAATTACTATAGAAGTATTTATGGAAAAGATCCAAAAAATCTACATTACGACGGATGAAAAGAGACTTAAGGCGAGATACCAAGTCAGGACCAATAACATTGCAGATTCTTCTTTGGATTTTATTAAGAATCTCTAAATATATAGCAGGAGCAACAGACCAGGTGTGACACTAATGTTCAAAATACGGTCAAATGGTCAAATAAATATAATTTTGAAAAATAGATTTTCGTGAGAAAAATAGTCTAGATTGACACAGTGAACCATTTCCCTAGTTGCAGATTGAAGACTTAGCAGTTGATTCGATATACTCTTTTCACTTCATATCAGTGGAAAACTTTAGTCTAAGAATTCATTCTCCTGGAGATTAGCATCAGCCATGTTCAAGGAAGGTAAAAGAAAATCGTTCAAATTAGCAAGCCACTCATTGCCCCAGTTAACAATAGATTGTAGGTCATTTTTTTAAAATCAGCTGCCAATTGGATATTATAGAACCGATGAGACTTACTATTAAGACAGGAGTAAATAGTTGTTTCATCAGCATATATGACAAGCTGAGAACTGGTGACATCAAGTCGGTAACATGTGAAAATTAGGAACAACGAAGGTCGAAGAACAGAGGCCTGGAGAACACCTACATTCATGCAAAAGATCTAGAAAACCGGCCATTCAAATCAACTTCTTATTTCGCAATTTGATAAGAAAGACTGAATCAGTTAAAAAAATAGACCAGAAATGACTTAATCTTTAAACTTGTGCTAAATACCAGTATACCAAACACTGTCAAATGTCTTTGACTTGTACAAAGCAACAGCCTGAACTTCAGCATTCTTAACTAAAGCTTGATAAACTCTTTCAGCAATAATAGTTAATACACTAGCAGTTGACTTAGAGAAGCTATATTGCATATCTGAAAGAAGACCCGTGAGATTAGATGCTTAAATAATTCACAATTAATCAGAAGCCATTAGTACTTTGACAAAAGAGATAAAAGTAAAAAACAGTTCACCAGAGTTATTAAAGACTAGAACTACAGAAGAAGAATTCCAATAAGCAGGAAAGCAACAAGCAGCAAGGTATTTATTGTACAGAGCAGGAGACAGTTACGGAGCATATTTCTTAAGGACTATTGCCAGCATACCATCAAGTCTACATGCTTTGTAGTGATCGAGTTTAGAGATGATAGCAGAAACCGTGGACGGACTTATGAGCATATAACTCAATAGAGACTCAGCTCTAAGTAGAAATTCATGCAAAGATACTTCAGATTTAGTCTCTTTGAGGAGAGGGTCTACAATTATTTCGAGCAGATGCAAATAGACGGCTGTGGTGATCGGAATTATCCCGCTAGTACACGCGATAAAAGTGATTCTTGCGAGCTATAGCAGATGAAAAGGGGCCGCTGAGAACCCAGGAGAAGATTGTACTTTCACCTGGTATTTGCAAGAGGGTACAAATGTATCAATACCGTCTTTAACTTAATAAGAAACCTATAAGGCACAATTCTCCCTAGCCAAGTTAAGAATATCACTCCATAAAATAAAATAAAAAAATCTCTACCCCCAAAAAGCCTGAAACAAATAATTTTTCATTGGCGTCAATCGTCATAAATGCCATCATTGATTTTGTAATATGGCATTTGGAAAATATTAGCACACGAATTTGCTCATCTATAAGTGAACATTGTGATGCATCATGAAGTTAAATTGTCAAGAAAGTGAATTAACAAAAGCTGGACTTTATTTCGAATATTGACCATTAATGGTGGCGAGTCTGTCAATGTTAATATGTACGCAAAGCAGCACCCTTCTATATCTATGGATTGTTGGCATTTGATTTCGTCTGTATAGATGCAAATTAGTAGTCTACCTTCAGAGAGATATCAAGTTTCAGGGACAGAGAGATGAAAATCATCAATCATAATTCACTCGGTAAATAAAGCAGTTTTATAGTTATGAAAAATATTGCTGCAATTTAATTACAACTAACTTACTATGTAGCATATAACCTAGAAAACAACGATGACAATCGTCTTGACAGACAACCATGAACAAGAACACGTATTTATAAAAATATAATTTTTTATATTTTTGTTTTTCATCAATGACGTTTGTGTGGAGGAGGAGGGTAGCTGGAGAGAGATCACGCACACGCAAGAGTTGTCGGGGAATCGTTAGCCAGCGGGAGTTCTCTATCCCCTCTCTCTCTTTTTCTCTCTCTGTTCTTCTCTTCTCTTCGGCCAGAAATCCCAGACTTATATCACGCAAAATTCCTCTGCACTTTTTATTTTTTGGGTTGATGCTTAATTGATGTCATCTACGATCAGAGGCATCTGTCAATCATTTTCGCTTGTTATCGCCTTTCAAACCGGTTGTCGCCTGTGTTTGCTGCCTTGGATGTCAATCATATCTATCACCTTTTAAGCCTTTGTTGTTACACCCACTATGCACGGCCGGAATATATTTTTGCCGCTCAAGGTAATATATTACAGCTAATTACATTTAATGATGAACAACGCTTAAATTTTTTAAAAAGTCTATTAGAAAACCAACAGTAGTCAACCGACTGTGCAATGTCTACAAGATATTATAAAATGAGTTCTTCCTTTATTTAAATGGAAAAAGAGGAACAACTTATTTCTGGAACGTTTTAACTATGTAACAATTAACTAAACTTACCAGTGTGATGGATGCTTACAATGAGATATCGCCTCTATATTTTCAAACATTTTTCCTCTCTTACCAACAGTGGACAGACATGCTAATTATACCTGGAAGGAGGATAATCAACAGCAGCTAAAGCAAACCAGCGGGTCAGGACACGAATGTTCAAAAGCTGTGATTAACACTGATTGGACGACAACATCAATCAGAAGGCGGAATGGTGGTGCCAAATAAGAGCGACCACGGGAGAACATGAAATACAAGCAGTTACAGAAACGAGTTAAAACCATACTATCACCATCTATATAAGAAAATACCTAGCACAGTGAAAAGCTAGAGGCCCGATGTATTCTTACCACGAAAAGGAATCGAAGCGTGGCAGAATCGGGGAAGACGTATATCATGTCTGTCCCATGACAAGTCTGTCCCATGACAAGACGTATATCATGTCTGTCCCATGACAAGACGTATATCATGTCTGTCCCATGACAAGTCTGTCCCATGACAAGACGTATATCATGTCTGTCCCATGACAAGACGTATATCATGTCTGTCCCATGACAAGTCTGTCCCATGACAAGACGTATATCATGTCTGTCCCATGACAAGTCTGTCCCATGACAAGACGTATATCATGTCTGTCCCATGACAAGTCTGTCCCATGACAAGACGTATATCATGTCTGTCCCATGACAAGTGAATGAAGTTTATCTGAACAAAACAACAAAAAAACAAAAATCAAAACAAAACAAAAAAACCCCAAAAAAATACCTGTTTACCGAATGTAACTCCGGAGACCAACTAGGGCATCTTTCAATCAAGAAGAGACTTTTAAGCAGAACCGAATGAAAAAGAATTAAACCTCCCAGAAAGAATTATATTCAAAGCTCAATTCCAAAGGAACAGGCAAAAAAAAGGGGGGGGAGAAAAGAACTCACGCGCAGATAAGTTCAATTAATCCCATTCCGTAATGTTTCAGCATACATCCAGATAACCACAAAATGTTCAATGCCTTCAACATTACATAAATATCTTAAGGGCTCCACAAACTGTTATAATGTATTTGTTCATATAGCATTGCTAGATGCTATAACTAGGCTTCCTTTTAATCATCTACCCAGCTTTGGGTTATATATTTTGTTGTTTTCTTCTGCTGTTAATAAAATTGTTAGCTAATCAAAATTGTCATATATTGTTCATGTACCCACTCTGTTCAATTCGATATTTTCTCCATGTGTTATAAGTCGAATCCGGGAGTAGAGAGCTTCTACAATATTCTTATATTCTTTTTTTATTCTTGTGTTACGAACCTATGAAGAAATTCATTTACGGTCCAAAAGAGGCAACCCTGAATATCTTCGTCTAAATCCGTAACATCTATATTAAACAAAATTTAGTAAAATTCACCAACCAGGTCTATCTGTTTATTGCATTTCTTCAATTTCAATGTATGTTATCCCCTCCAAGTCTTCTGATTGGCCGCTTTTCATTATTGATAATACAACCTCGCCAGTTTGACAGCATTTCACCACTTTACCCTTGGCACTTTGATAAAATCCACGTGAATAATTTTCATAAAATCTGCACCCAGAGTTTTTGAATTGTTTACTCTTCAAGGTCGATTCATGATTTATGCTAATAATATTTATTTTAGTTGTCAGATTTTGACTTTGCATCATTCGATATTTGGTTGCACCTGTTTTCATATATTTGTGTTAGCGTTCTTTATTCATTTTTGTTTATAATTGCGACTTTTTCTCCATATTTTAAAAGAAATCCACAGTGACCGGCCACATAAAACTGTATGTAATTACTTGATAAATAGTTCCGAAAGTTCTCTTTTTGACAATGCTTTTGACGCTTGAGAAAAGTAGATCAGCAAAGTATTTATCTCTGAAATGTTTATTCAAAACTGTCAATACAAAAATATATTGTAAGACATGATTTACCAATGTAAAGTTGAATAGAAAGGAATTCATGCTGCCATTTATTTATTGATTCAGACACTAAATCTTTTAAATATACTAATAAACACATAAACTGTAGAAATTGAAATATGAAAAATATTGCAAATATACATGGTATTCACTGAGGAAAGTTCAAACACCAGTAGTGAGCTTTTAAGGAACCGGTGAGAATTGTTTATTTGTCTTTCTACTTGTCTTCGTCTTAGAGAAAAATCAGTTATTTTTCCTTGTTTCTATGCCATTTTGTTGGATGATAAAAATGACAAATGAATTTACTCACCATCTAATGTAACTAATCATTTAAGACACATTAGCCTTATTGCTGCTTTTTTTTTTTTTTTAATCATATCACCTCGAGCAAGGCGGTAAAGCCACTGATGTGCAGGGGGCTACATAGGAGTGAAAAGATTGGAAAAGAGAAAGCCGGAAACCACATCCTAAACAGGAAACAAGGGATGAGTCTCTTCACCTGTTCAATAAACGTGAGTGGAGTGTGAACCGGGCGATAGTTTAGTCTCATTTCCGTAAACCACTTCTTTTACCGTTCAATCGCTTTCCTCCCTGCACAATGGGAAGGAGGAAATGAAAAGAGGATAATCTGATTTTATCTCGCATATATAAACTAAAGAATTCACAAAGAGGCTCATCCCTTGTTTCCTGTTTAGGATGCGGTTTCCGGTTTTCTCTCTTCCAATCTTTTCACTCTTTTCTTTCTTTATTTTTTTTTCAATTGGAGTAGATAGACTAAACTATCGCCCGGTTCACACTCCACCCACGTCTATTGAACAGGTGAAGAGGCTCATCCCTTGTTTCCTGTTTAGGATGTGGTTTCCGGCTTTCTCTTTTCCATTCTTTTTACCCTTACGTAGCCCCCTGCGCATCAGTGGCATTATTGCCTTGCTTGGGGTGATATGATTAAAAAAAAAACAAAACGTTTCGAGTTAGCTATGAGAGCTTTAAAGTGTTGTGTTAGTATATGAATTCAAGCAGAGATATTTATAATTGTACTGCGTTTGTTGATTTTAAGAAATATAGTGAGATCAGTAATATGTTCCATATATGTCCAGTTTGGTTGAATCGGCTAATACAGGTAATAGTGGAGTACCTAGAAGTTATCAGAATGTTTATGTCCCTCGCACGTCGTCAGAAAATGCATTAATTTGCTCAAGAATACTGTTGGGGAATATGGTAAAAATTAAGAGTTGTAGACAGTCTGCAACAAGATCTGTTACACCTGTCATTAATCAGTGGTGATTCTTGTGAACTCCAACAGAACTCAACCATACTATTACAGAGCTATCACTCAGTCAGTTCTGCCATACTTTATACACGCTTTGGGCGATCATGTCTCGAAAGAGACATGACTGACTGGGCAGGAGATTATCCCACAGTAGGTTGCCATTGCTTTCTTCGGTAGACTGGTTGCCAGCCAAGGCTATAGAACCCAATCTGTCCTGTTATTTAACCCATAACTGGAGGAAAGAGACTGATTAATATCTTTCCCAAGGGTATTTCTGCGTAAGTGAATGCGAGGAATTCAACTGGAATTCGAACTCGTCACCCCCGATTTGTCGTTCCGAGTCGATATCCATTGCACTACAAAGCACAGAGTTAGCACAAATCTTAGTTGATAGGCTGAAAACAGTTGGAAATGTGACAGGTCTAACCAGAAACACGAACCCATATTTCCATAATCCAGTGGCAATATTCACTGGCCTTGGTCCGGTGTAGTAAGTGATACCGTACTTTCAGTAACTGTGCCTTTGTCATTTGAATGCAGTGTACACTACACTGAAAGTACGCTTAACTGAAAATTTGAGAATTGAGTTTGGGATGTGTTTTGATGCAATGCTTCTCTTCCTAGATGGTGGTGGGGGGGTTATCATCTTTGTTTGTCACCGGATGACCCGTCCTTGTATCAACTGCAGTTTTAACGTGAGACTGATATATGTCTTTATTTCACATGTTCTTTGTATAAAATTATTACTTGAACAGATGCACAATGTTTTTGGCCGTAACAATTATTCGGTAAGCTGTTTTAATTCCAGTTAGTGTTCTTTCTAAACGGAACAAGAGAAAAAAGCGAGGAAATTGATGTCCATTATTTTTCAGTGGCGATGTGCATTTGCTTAATGAGGAAAATAACAAAGATTGAACATTATTGAGTAATGTGTCTATTTGAAGGTCTTGGGTACTGCACAAGTTAATGAGGAAATGATTAAATGGGTTTCTGACAAGAGAACAAATATTGGAGTAGAAAAGTAAAAATTGAGATCCAAATAATTCTGGATATTTTAAGAAACAAACGAGAAGACTCTTAAACGAAATAATATGCACATAATCGCACAGAAGATATCTGAAGAGAGAAACGGGATTCTTGTCAATACCAAACTATAACAATTATATTAGAACTAAATATAAATACACATAACAAAATAATAAATGTCACCTGTGCAGATACAATTATATAATAAGGGAAACTAATAAACTGGCTTAGAAGTAGTACAAAAATAGACATGAGGGTGGGGGGGTAAACAGTGACGGACTAGGAATTTTGCAAGTGAATGAATTCTGTCTATTATAGTATATGCACTGACTAGAATCAGATCCAGAGAATGTAAAATTCTATGGGACTTGGAACGACAAATACATCGCCCTGTCTGCTAGTAAATCTAACTTGGACATCATGAATAAAAAGGAGAGTTCTCATATAAAAGATGTCGATGCCAATAATCCCAGAAGTATCGAGACATTGCGTGAGAACTGAAGAGATCATGGTACAGAAAAGTAGCAATCGTTATCGGCACGCTTGGAACTGTTCAGAAAAGCATTGCAAGATTAATTTATGTAGTTAGACAATTGAATTCTACATTAGATAGGTACCTGAAAAAATGGTATAACATTCATTTTACAAATGAAAAATGTTACTTGAACTTTTATTTAAAATTTAATTCCAAGCTAATAGATTAAACGGATTATTTCCAATAAAAAATACATTGGTGTCTTTTGGACCGAAGTTGAATTGATTGGAATGATTTTTAATAACTAAAATAGGCCACATTAACAGATCTGTCAACACAACATAATTTTCTTTATCAAAAAGTCTTTCAATAACATAAATATACATACCCGAAACGTTATTTCAGGAAGTGTAACTAATTCAAAATTTAATTAATCTGAATTAAAACAAATAATTCTTTCAGTTTCAAATGTAGTAGCGAAGCATTTTTGACACATTTTCCGATAACCTGACGATTGCGAGATTTAGGTGAGGGGAAAATAATTTTTTAACCGCTTAAAAACCTTAAAAATTATAAATATTAGACACATTCTAATATTTTATTGAATTTGAAGTATTTTAGCTTTATAGTCTTACTTACAAAGTCGCTTGTTGAAGAAATGTTAGAAAATTGCCAATAAATTTTAAATTTACTATAGTTACCGCTCTTATTTTCTGACAATGTCGTGTATGGACATCCGTAGGTACAAAAATCCGCACATTGTGCACACAAAAGAAATCAATTTTTTTTTAATTACTGGTGGTCACTGAATTGTAAGTTTTTCCATTTATGATTAGCAAATATTGTATATACTTAACAATATCATTCAGCCAATATAAATTAATACAAAATTTAATTTTATGAAGTATTATAAGTAATTTTTTTTATGAAAACAAATCTTGTAATTTTTAAAGTAATAGTGCCCATATTTTATTTTATTCATAAAATCAATTAAAAGCTTTTCAAATGAAATAATGTCTTAGTTTTATTGCATTTTTTATTTTATGATTTAGGGCAGATTTTTATAACTGTTGGTCCTGTTTAAGCAACCAAAAACAATTGATGATTTAAATCCTCCAAGGACTTGCTCTTATAACTAACAAAAATTAAGCGCTACAAAAATAAATTTCGCGAAATTTCATAAGATTAAATAACTGGTGATTAAAAAAAATATTACAAAGATTTTCCAATAAGAAACATTTTTAAAATAATTTTATTCATTTGTGGATAAGTTCAGAAAGTTTAATTAAATTCCGACAATTATCTGATTTTTACACCGTAAAAAAGACGCTGAAATTTTCCATATTAATTTATGGACCCCCGCTGACGCACGAAAAACAAACGTTTTAATCAAAATTTCGAATTTTCTCAAAAATAATTTTAAAAAATTGATAATAAAAATATTTTGATCTT
The DNA here is from genome assembly GCA_037127315.1 of Ascarosepion bandense. Lineage (NCBI taxonomy): Eukaryota > Metazoa > Mollusca > Cephalopoda > Sepiida > Sepiidae > Ascarosepion > Ascarosepion bandense. Next base: position 130,901 of record JBBBDQ010000207.1, read on the forward strand.
TCTTCTTAATAAAAACAACGATTTTGACGACAAAACTTTGTTTTTATTAAGTTTGGTGTATTTTTGCATCATGTATGCTCAATTTTTAGAGAATCTTTGGAGGTACCCACATTAGATGACGTGTATCAAGTATAAAATGTAATATAAACAAATTTCAAGATTAGTGCGAAAGTTGTAGTGTAATATATCAAATATAAAGTTTGTATCTGAGTGTTTAAGTTAGCTTAATTCAGTATTGAGGCTGTAAATATCTGCATATATCTGCATATATATACACATTGTCGTCGATGCGAACAACCATGCACAAAAAGCTAAAAAAAGAAAAAAAATGGCAGAGATGTCAAACATCGATGGTGTCTCACTGGCAGAAGGTGGTTAGTTGAAAAAATAATCTAAATAGACAACAATAAAGAGGAAGGAGTCAGAAAATATTGTTGAAGAAAAATATGAAAAACAAACAAAAAGAAAATAGGAAAAAAGAATAAAAAGATATTAAGTGACACAAAGAAAATGACAAGCAAAAATGACAGAGAAAGGAGATGACAAAAACGGGAAGATGAGAAAGAAGCAGCGATGTGTAGAAAAGGAATGAAAAAAAGAAATAAATAAGAAAGAGTAAAGATAAAAAGAAACAAAATGGTGTTAGGACGAGGTGAGTGGAAGCAAGTACTTGGTAATAATCAACAAGCCGCATTGATGTCGGTGGCGGTGGAGCTAAAGTTTGTAGTCTGAAGTATGCGCCAAATGTTGGCACCCAGATGTGAGTGTTAAGCGCCGAGAGGTGGTGCTGCCTTAGTCGGGGTGAGGTGGAAATTTGACTGCTGGTGGCGATTGTGACTGGCACGAGTCCCAGCCCCACACCGGTCACAATGCATGACACTTGTCAGCCAGACACTTCGCTTTCATATGTCACACAAACTGCGCCGTGTCAATTGAGGCGACCAAGTGGAACACGACATTCGGCAATTGTCGGCTATTTCCGACATGACTATCTCCTTGTACATAGTTTTTCATTGTATTTATTTTGGGATTTTTCGTCGTTATTTCTGAATGAACGATGAAGCAAAATTTTTTTTAAAATAGTTTAAATAAACTCTACGACACTAAAACTCTTTGACATGTTTCTGTCAGTATAGAGACGCATCTTAGAAACTATTTGATGATTTCCATGAACGCACATAAAGAATATTGTTTATCTGATGGTGTCAAATTAGAACAAAAAAATTGTACAGGAAATTTGAGGGTTTTTTACGATGAATAGCACATTGTTTTGAAAATTCTTGCAAATAATTTGATAATTGTCGGATTTAAATGACACATTCCGGATTTATTCACAAATGAATGAAATCATAGTTTAAACGTTTCTTTTTTTAGAAAATATTTGAAAAATTATTTGTTTTACATCTGTTAATCCTCACTCATTCAATTTTATGAAATTTCAAGAATTTTCTTTTTCTAGCAATTAATATTGAATATTTTAGGAATCTCCACTCATTCGCTGAAAAACATCATAGCATGTTAAAAGGACCCCAACATGATAAAAACAAAGTTTTATCGTCAAAATGTTTATGTTAGTATTAAGAGGAAAGATAAATCTATTTTTTAATTATTTTATTAACTTTTTAAAGCTTCCTAACATGACCTGTCGAAATATTGTTTAAATTCTTTTTTAATTTTTGTTAGTAAGTGACCAGATTTTTTACAAGAGTTAATACGACAAACGTAATGTTACACATTTTACTTTTTGCCGATGAAAAACACATTAATTTAGAAATTCTTGCAAAAATCAAATAATGGTCAGATTTTTATAAAACTTTTAGAACTCATTCACAAATAACTGAAATTAATTTTTAAAATCATTATTTTTATAAAACCTTTGCAAAAATATTTTTATTACATATGTTACCTCACACTGCGAGTAATTTCCTGAAATTTCTAGAAATTCTCTTATTTTTCATTTTTTTTTTATAGTTTGCTCCTTTTCAGAAAATCTGTCCCGAATATTAAAAACAAAAATGCAATAAAACTATGCCATTTTTTATTTAGATAAACTTGTTTTTATATGCAGTATATATTAAGGATATCATAATCTGAAGAGTAAGAAAACTTTCAATGAATAGTTAATCTTTACAAGAATTGTTTTCATTTTTATTTTAAGTTATAATAATTTATAAAGATTCAAAAATATCTTAAAATTTCTACCAGACATCGTCCCAATTAGGTTATTAAGTTAATAAGTGAAAACTATATTTACTAATCGAAGATTGAAAAGGTTAATGTGCGTTGTGGTGCAATGGATATCGACTCGGAATGACAAATCAGAGAGCCAAGTTCGAATTTCAGTTGAATTACTCGCATTCACTTACGCGCAAATACCCTGGGGAAAGTTATTAATCCGTCTCTTCCCTCCAGTTATGGGTTGAATAACAGGACAGATTGGGTTCTATAGCCTTGGCTGACAACCACTCTACCGCAGAAATCAAAGACAAACTACTGCTGGACAATCTTCTGCCCAGTCAGTCATGTCTCTTTCGCGAGACATGATCGCCCAAAGCGTATGGCTTTGGGTGATCATTGCACCTGACTAAAAAAAAAAAATATTACAAATCTTCACGCTCTAAGATTTTTAAAATAATGAAACATTTTTTGTGCGCAGATATCTGTCTTTTTTGTTTTTAAATTTTATTGTAGTCTATAAATGTCATATCACTAAAAGGTCATGTGTTTCAAGGGCTGTTCCCCTTATGAAACGTTCACGTAGGTTTCATAAATTTATGTCAATTCTGGTCAACCATACTTGGCCAGATGAGTAAAATGTTTGATGAAAGGTCAGCGAGTCACACCTCCGTGATTAAGAAATACTTTTACTCTAAATTTCACGTCATAAATAAGTATTTGTTTAAAATCAGATTAAATCAACTTTAAATTTGCTAATTTTTTTAAACTAACGTTTTACAGATGTATATCTTATATTTGCAAGACTTTAAAACCGAGAATAAACTTCTGTTTACAAAAGTGTTGATTATTAAAAAATGCCCGAAAATTTTTAAAATAATTAAAATCTCAAAATTTTAGATTCTAATCAATATAATTTGTTTAAAATCCACCTGAGTATTTTGCTTACTTGAAAGAGTAAATTTAATCATTTAGCTTTCAATTAAAACTAAAATAAATGTTTCCGAAAAAGTTTTTATTTTTATTTTTAAAAATTCAATTTAAAAGTTATGTATCGAAAATGAGTGGAGGTCAGTCAGTCAGTTAAGTGCCATACGCGATACACGCTTGGGCGATCATGTTTTGAAAGGGACATGACTGACTATGCAAAAGATTTTCCCGCAGTAGGTTGTCATTACTTTCTATGGTAGAATAGATAACATCCAAGGCTATAGAACCCATTCTGTCCTGTTATTTGACCCATAACCTGCCATAAAGTAGATGCCTTACTTGCCCCGAAAAAGTAAAAGGCAATAATTTGGTAATAATAGCAAACAGAATCACCGAGAAAGATGCAAACAGTACGTAGAAAGTTTTAATGGCGGATGTGTTTTAATGCAGGTCATGTTGTGGTAAACGTGATTTTATGGTAAAGATTTTATTTGGCTTTTATACTGAGCATCCACTTCAAAATTTAAGCAAACATTGGGATTCGAAAAAAGTTGAGAAAAGTACAGAAAGTTAGAAAGAGACTATGTACTCATGTGTACTCGTGCATATATATATATATATATATATATATATATATATATATATATATGTGTGTGTGTGTGTGTGTGTGTGTGTGTGTGTGTGTGAAATGCCAAAAACAAAATATTCCAATGGTATACCCTCGTCTATTGAACAGGAGTAGAGGCTCATCCCCTGTTCCCTGTTTAGGATGTGGTTTCCGGCCTTCTCTTTTCTAATCTTTTCACTCTTACGTAGCCCCCCTGCACATCAGTGGCGTTACCTCCTTGCTCGGGGTGATATGATTGAAAAAAATATATATATAGAGAATAAAGGCGGGCGAAAAAGAACACCGTGTTAAGATTCAGATTCAAAAGCAAGAATATTTTTCCTAGGCACTGACTTGAGTCTGTAAAGTTTTTTTGATCAATAATACAAAATAACGAACATGACATCTTGAATTTTTGTGCCCGAATAAAATGTAAATAAATGCAAATAGAATTAAAGTTTGCACTTATTTTCAGTATATAAACACCAGTATAATTTTTTAAACTACCGATGTTAAAGATTAGTGAACGTGTGCGTTTATGTGTAGAGGTGCATTTGAATGTGAGATAAACACACACGCTTATGGTGTGTGTGTGTGTGTGTGTGTGTATGTGTGCGTGTGTGTGTGTGTGTGTGTGTGTGTTTACATGAATGTCTCATTCTTACCGCTTATGTGTCAAGATGTGAACACATGTTTATTGATTTTACAAGTATATTAAAATACAGTCATACCTATGCATGTGTATGTTGTGTTGACATTGAATATTACGATCTCTAACATTATCATTTAAACTGTAGGATTAAGTCAACAAATCTTAACATTCTACTCTAAATATTTCCACCTTGACATCTCCACCCCCACCTCATGTTTGTTTTCAGTTTTCTATAAACCACATTCCCTCTGTCTTCCTATTTTTTAAATACTCAAAATACATGTACACAAAGGGACTTAGCGTACGCATAAAGTCATTGGCTGCTGAAAGAGGAAGTAAATACATATGAATTGATGTGTTTAATGCGCATGCATATATACATACACGAGACACATCTACTCCCACACACACACACACACACACACACACACACACACACACACACACACACACACACATATATATATATATATATATATATATATATACCTCGCGATCGATTTAGTTCATTTAGTCGAGAGATTTTGCACCGATTCCTCTTTCTCTCTACGGAATTATTCTACATTTCTCTCTTAATGTCTCTTGCTCACTATTTTATCTGCACAAAATCATTCCGTATTTTCTTTCTACTGCTATTTGTTGAAGTACCAACATCTTTATAATCCCACTCACCACAGTATGTGTTTATATTTGTCCAGTGAAAAAAAGAAAAAAGTACCCTGTAATTTTATACACTCATTTCACATTTCTCCTGTTAAACAATTAAGAGATCTTTAAAACAATATTGACCGATCAAAGAAGTATTACAATATCACATTCAGAGCAAGAAAGTAAGAAGTTAAAACGGGTTAAGTTTATGAGAAAAAATCTGGCTTAAACACAAAAAGTCTATACGTAAAGAGAAAAACAACGACGAATCGTAATTTACAATATTTTCTCCATAGAAATATTTTCATTATATTTATTATATTTTGCAACTTTTTCTTACACATTTTTGATGACATTTAAAATCGCAAGCTATCAATTTATTTACTAAAATCAAAGGTTAAAAAAACTGACCTTTATAAAGAATATAAATCGATTAATTACAGACGATTTGATAATTTTAATTTATTCAAATATAATTCTTTCACAGTAAACCTAAATCAATTGTGATGATGCTCACCTTAAGGAGCCTTTCGGAATTACTAATTTTGATGAATGTGTTTACAATTGGTATGTGTAATATCTGGACAATGTTGCAAAGTACTCACATACAAAGTCATTTAAGTCAACGCTTGAGCACCCACCCGAGGAATATACATGACATGGCCAATGAACAGGCTATTAACGCCGATACAGTAAGTACAAAAAAATATCATAATACGTCTTGTATATTTACTGTTAATTTTCAAATGCATTTCAATCATTAACTCAATAATTTCTTCTTTAGTTTCCAGTTTAACTAGTTTTGCTTGATAAGAGTGAAATAATTGACATTCTTATGAAGATCAAGTTTTAGATAATTTCTTAATAGCTACATTAATAGCTTAATATTTTACAATCTTCTCGTAACTCACAACACATTATTTTTGCGATATAAAGAGCTAAAATAATCCTCAAATTATTGTTCATTTTTCTGTCAAATTGTTTCGATAACTGTTTTGTCCTGTTATTCCATCTCTAAATCGCGTAAGTAAATCTTTCATCACAAATCTCACAGTCAAAAAAGGAATAAATGAAAACGCCAGACTGTTACTGCTTAATATAGTCACCATTTAGATGTGGAAAAATATCGTCTAGTTTTGTGCGATATATAGATACATAAGGCTGAAGTAAAGAATCGCACAAATTTACATAAGTAAAGAAAAATGCATGTCAAAATTAAATTCAAATTCCTGTAAAAATTCTTTTAGCATAGATTTGTTCAAGATGGACTTAGCCATGCTATTAAACTTTATACCTCTGCAAGTTAACTATTTGAAGTACACTTTTACATGGAACTGTTTTTTGCTTCTACGGTTTTTACAACATTTGATTACTTTGATTTTTTTCCTAATATTAACATGTTAACTCATCAATTAAAAGTTGTGTGTTTGATCTTGATAGCTAGATATGCTTTGATCTAATCGTTTAATAATATAAAAATAAAGCATTGATGAATTACTTAATCCGTATTATAGTTTAATATTATTTCAAATTAAGCACAGCAATATTTATCATTTTTAGAAGAGAGATTGACTGTTCTGGTTCTACTAGTCATTCAATAAAAGAAACAAAGCTTGATTTCTATAGAGATAGTGATTGACTCAGTCGATAAATTCGACTTGCTACTAGATGTTTGTATGCGAAAACATTAATATAAAATGAAACATAATTACATGTGAATATATAATTGATCTCTCTCCAACACACGTTTGTTTTTTGAATCAATATATTTTAAAATATTTGTGTATAATAAAGTAGTTTCAATTTAAAAATTTGTAAAATTATTTTATCCATGTATGTTTAAATTTTTTTTTTATATAGAAGCCATTATTTAAACAATTAAGTTATATTTGTTTTATGAAAGCGGTAACGTTAAACAATTAAAATAACGTTACTTATGAAAGCGGTAACGTTACTTATGAAAACGGTAACGTTACTTATGAAAGCGGTAACGTTACTTATGAAAACGGTAACGTTACTTATGAAAGCGGTAACGTTACTTATAAAAACGGTAACGTTACTTATGAAAGCGGTAACGTTACTTATGTAAAATATGGTAGCAAATATGGGTCCCTAACATTTACTTCCAAAATAGAAGTGCTAAATTGTATCCTAATTTCTTTAGGAGCTAACATTTTAATAACTTTCGTGTATAACAAATTTCTTTTATTTGTTTTGTGTGCATTTCAAATTTTAACAACTCCTATTAATGTTATAACTGATACACATTAAAGTAGAATTTGCATCATTGAAAGGAAAAATGAAACAGTTTTAAATTATGAACGAAAAGTTGAATTTGCAAGAAGCCTCTGAAGTAAGAACATGGTAAAACCACAGAAACGGATTTTGTAACTGCTTGTTGTTCAAATATAAGCGTTCTTCTTCATTGACTCATAAAATTAACATCATTTTATATACAGTTCAGAAATTCCAAAATGTATTGCATTGTAAGTCAAACGGGCAAAGTGCATTCAAATATTAACTCTAACAATTTGTTTTTGGTCACACTTATATAAACTTGTAGCTCTTTGTTTGAAACTTTTTTTTACTTAATCAGTTTTTCTTAAACTTTGAAATTTGAATACTACCCTTAGCTGCTGTCTTTATCTTCGTTATTTTCAAGACTCTTTTTATTGATTATTGAAAAACTTATTCATGATTTGTTGCGATAGAGTCAATGGCAACCTCTCTGTCATAATAAAAACTGTTTTGTATATATATATATATATATATATATATCCTTCCTGTCACATTCATGAAGAGAGAGATAATAGCGAGGCAGCGTCGGCTCATTTCATTCTCTTTATTACCAGTTATTAAAATTTATTGCCAGTTATGAAAGCTCTTGCCGAGTATTAGCTCTTTTAACAGGGCCATATTATTTTCTGTTTTTGCAATAATGATGTCGTCGAGTAGTGAAGAATATATCTATACCGTCTCTATCATAATAAAATTCATTATATATCTCTCATACCCTGATTGATCACCCTGGAAGAATGGTAGACTCTGAAAAACAGTAACCACTCTGGCATTTTCGCATCGTTCATTCAGCAATGAATTAGAACACTCTCAGCTATTGGGTATGTGCAATGGTAATATGCACTCTAAAAAGTCATCCTACTTCTACCGAGCGCCAGTAGCTCAGAGGTAGAATCGCCGAATGTCGCCAATTCGGTTGGGTTTCAATCCTGGGTAAAAAGCAATTGGCTGCCTGACCGTAGTAATGAGCTGTGACACAGCAAAACAGATCTGTCTGCAGATGACTATGTATATATATATATATATATATATATATATATATTGTAATGGTTGTTGCAATGGTTTATAAAAGCATAGTATCACTACATAAAAATCCTCACGTTTTGTGTAGTGATACTACGCTTTTATAAACCATTGTAACAACTATTACAATATAAAGCTCTACTTTGTATCGAGCACTCTTTATAAAAGTAAATGCTTGAACAGTGGGTTTAAAATCTACGTGTTCTGTCACTTTCTTACAATATATATATATATATATATATATATGTGTGTGTGTGTGTGTGTGTGTGTGTGTGTGTGTGTGTGTGTCGGTCCTGCCACGCTCACGAGAGGGGTTATTTTGTTTTTTTTCTTATGTGTTACTGTAGGATGCTCAATAGTAGGCACATCAATTTTGCCATCATTTTAGACGGCATATCGATATAAATATATTGCCTTCATTTTTGACGACACGGACCCACTCTTATTCTTAATATTTCTTTAAATATCGCATAAATTCTAATCTTAGTGTTTTTGTTAATCAATAATTAACTTGTTGATATCCGTGATGCTATGAAAAGCTTTTACAGTAAACAAGTACTTCAAAACGTTCATTTTTTTTTATTAAGATATATATATATATATATATATATATATATATATATATATATATATATAGGGGTCGCAGGTTTGAATCCTGCCGAATAACACACATTTTCGTAACAAAATTTGACCGGTAGAAATAAATATATAATAATACTGTTTGATTAAAACAGAATATCTACTCAAAAAATTATTAAAAATAAAGTTAAAACAAATAAATTAAATATGTCTGTTGTTTAAACCATTTCGTTAATCTTCGGGATTTTCCGTAACACAGATATGTATGCTCAAGTTATCACAAATCTTTGAAGGTCCCTATATGATAATATATTATATATATTGTCATAAATGAGAAAAGTCTTATTGTAACTTTAGAGTTTAAAAAGAAAAATAAATAACTTAAAAATTACATGTCATCTGCTAGAATACTTTTGCAAAATATTAAATATTTGCAGTTGTACTTATAAAATAAAAAAAATAATGATTAAAAACAAGACTAAACAAAGGTCAGAAAGTTATCATTTTAACAGAAAAGAATTATATATATATATATATATATATATATATATATATATATATATATATATATATATACATATAATCATACAATTTTGAATTAATTGTACATTACGACACGGAAATTTCTGTGTTTCGAGATAGATTCTCTTCATCAGGCAATGTTTGATGTTGGTTGTACAAATGATTTACATTTAAATACAAAAACTTTCGCTTTGCCGTTTATGAATATGAGAAAATATAGAAATTACGTGTGTGTTCCTTTTAACGAATCAGAGCCAAGATTCATTTGGGAATTTCGCCCCAAGCTCTACAACATTTATTATATTGAGTACAGTTTACAATAAAATAAATGCCGGTGCACTGAAAATAGTAAAACCTTGAGTCCTCTTCATCTGGATTTATATATATATATATATATATATATATATATATATATTATAAATTATGTTTTAGAACATGTACTTAATTTTCTCTACAATCATATGTTTGTTTCAATGTTGGGTCCCCAATGTTGGGGTTTTCTTTTGTGAGTGTGATTAAAAACCCCCACACAAACACACAAAACTGACCAAGTAATCAAACACATCCACACGCCGCTTCCTTCGAAATTCTAACCAAAAGATATACCCGACCTATAAAAACGTATATTCCAACAGATAATACCATTAATCAACAATTTCGCACTTACACACCAAGTTCTTCAAAAGTCTAACGGTCAAAACGAGAGACACATTCCCTTAATTATCAATAACCCCAACCAACCCCACAACAACAACGAACCAAATATAAACAGAGGATGATTCCAACTCTTGCTCTTTCTTCCTGATGAAATGTTGGAATCCCAACATTGAAACAAACATATGATTGTAGAGAAGAGAACATATATAGAGAAAATTATGTACATGTTCTAAAACATAATTTATAATAAATATTCACAGCTCTATACATCATATATTGACCACTGTTTTAAATTAATGTTTTGGACGGGAAAAAAACTTTCTTTCCTCGTTCTGTTCTCACTCGGATATATATATATATATATATATATAATTGCAAACTATTTTAGTGAATAAAAAATGTCATGATGCCATGTTTTTTGGCGTAAATAAACATAAAAACTGGTAGAATGTCTGATAATGAAAAGAGAAATAAATAAATAAATAAAATTCAAAATTTTAAGCATTTGAAATGATAATCGGGAAATGTATAATCTTGATGAAACATAATGAATAACTGAAACGAATTTATATTTTTTGTTTGGGAAAATTAACTTAATTGAATTTGCAAAATATTTGTACAGTTCTCTTTATTCAATGTTTTGATGATTTTGTTTTATATTGATTTTTTAAAATTTTATTTTAGATATGTAAGTCCCATAAAGATTGTTCGGCTGGTAAATTCTGCGACAAACATTACAGCCTTTGCGACACATACCGAAAACTTGGAGAACCGTGCCGAGAGGACAGCCATTGTCAGGGCAACACTATTTGTTTATATGGACAATGCGAAAAAATGCCTAAAAAGGCAAGTAAAGGTGAGCTAGCAACTTTAGTCACTTTATAATTTACCGAATTTGCTGAAAAGTATTAGATTCTCTTGTTTCCAAAACAGGGGATATATAATCAGTCTAAATGCCTCAGTAACGTAAATAATGTTTACGATAGCTGCCTCTTCAACTTTAGAATTTTATTATGACTACATCGTTTTCTTTGAGATGAAAGTCATTTAAAAAGGATTTATTAGTTCGAAGAAACCCAAATTTCTGGTTCTTGAGCCTAAGTACAAAAAAATAAAATAAGATAAAATAAAACTAAATAAATAAAAACATAAAGACGTACACAGCAAAACTTGTACAGTCACCCAATCTTTGACATTAACATCTGTATACTTTTCTGGCAATGATGAGACTTTCTGTTAAGATATCTACCCCCAACCTCTCTTTTAAGAGAGAGAAAAAGAAAGAAAGAGAATTACATGTTTATTGAAAAAAGTACATATTAAATTAGATTAAACATAAAATGATTATTCAAGAGTTTCGATAACATCAACATTCAGTTCATAACTGCATATTTACTGACTATGTTATAATTTCCACTTAAATCTTATAAACTCATTATTTCTATTTTCAGGTGCCCGTTGTAACAGTGATTCTGATTGTGAACTTGATATGTGCTGCGCCCGGCGACACGGTGAAAAGATTTGCCAGCTAAAACTGAAACTTGGACAGAAATGCTATGTTCCTAAGGGGGGACTTGACTACAGTCTTAACCAACAATGCCCTTGTTCCGAGGGCCTAATTTGTAGACATTCTAGCAGAAACAATCCTCAAATGTAAGTTTTAGTGTTTATTATTATTTATATTTTATTATTTCAGCAACCGTAAGACGCTTAAATCTAAAATTTCTTTCACTACAAATGTCAAAAATAATTAAGATACCCAATGTTTCTAAAGCAAAATGTCTGTGTGAATAAAAGTGTATCTATTTTAGGTGCCGCAATGCATGTGGACGTACGTATTTAGTTAATGTGTGCTCATCGTCTTTCTGAACAACATTTAAAGCTAATCAACGAGTTCAAGCTGCTAATAAAAAATGTTATACATGTTTTTTGCGTGTGAAGATTTACATTTTGTTTGAAGATTTTGATAAGCATATTCGAGCAATATTTATGCTTAACCTCTCACCAGAGACTCATATTAAAATATCCTTCATGAACTAATGACAAACATTAAAATAAAAGATAAGCTAAAAAGTTTCAGAATGAATTCTAACGAAGCAAACGCGTCTGCATGATGTCCTCCGAGATTTTCGCTCGGCAAACCTTGTCTTTTTAATTTATCCATCATCTTGAATAACAATGCAACCGGAATGTATATGATGCTTCATATATCCTCTTGGATCTCTTGAATCATCATTTCTGGTGGCTGGTAATTTATCGATGTATCTCTGGAAGTCAGCCAGTTAAGTGCCATACGTGATTCACGCTTTGGGCGATCATGTCTCGAAAGAGACATGACTGACTGGGCAGAAGATTATCCCGCAATAGGTTGTCATTGCTTTCTACGGTAGACTGGTTACCGACCAAGGCTACAGAACCCAATCTGTCCTGTTATTTAACCCATAACTGGAAGGAAGAGACGGATTAATACATTTCCCAAGGGTATTTGCGCATAAATGAATACAATGAATTCAACTGGAATTCGAACTCAGCTTCCCGATTTCTCGTTCCGAGCTGATATCCACTGCACAACAACGCACATCCTGGAAGTAAATTTGCCAAAATTGTTGTTATTATTTCTAGCCAAACAGGCATTTATTTCTGGTTTTTTTTTTTATTAATTTAGTATTCTTTTATCGAATTATAATTTGAGGTGCTGAGATTTATTCTTAATATTTTGAAAATTTCTAGAAGTTTTCATTTTTATTTTAACAGTCAAGTCCAACTTCGAATTTGTTCAAATAAATCATATATCGATTAGCAACTGCGAAAGCAAATATAAACTTTAATTGCTGACATAATTTATTTTACCGATTAGCCCTTTTTATAAGAGTGTTAAAATTAAATAGTCACTGAAAACTTTTGCATGACTAAAATTTTAAAAACATTTTTACAAATATTCATCAATATATATATATATATATATATATTATGGACTCTCCTGTAGATTTCAACGTATGAGCATCTAACTCAGTTAGACTGCCACACAAAGAATTGTTTAAAGTGGTAAAGACTTGTGTAGCACCATCCATCCTTTTTGGAACTGCTGATAACAAACAATCTGTGCAGAAGTCTGACACAGATCGCATGAACAACAGACCCCAGTTATTTAACCCATGACTGGAAGGAAGGGACGGTTTAAAACCTTTCCCAAGAGTACCAGTGCGTAAGTGAATGCAGAGTGTTCGACTGGAATTGGAACTCGGCTCACCGATTTACCCCACCGAGCCGACATCCACTGCACCACAACGCACATCCATCAATAAAGCTTACAGCACCTGGTATTCCCAAGCAGTCACCTATCTAAGTACTGACCAGGCTCAACGTTGCTTAACTTCGATATATATATATATATAACAAAAAAATTAGACAGGCATGTTATTTCATGGTAAATCGGCCTGTCTAAATTTTTAAATTTTTTCTTATATTTGCTCTATATGCATTTATATATATATATATATATATATATATATATATATATATATATATATATATATAGCTCTCTTAGAGAGTTATCCTACCACTGTATGTACAGGATACACCTTTGAGATCTTGTATGGTTATATAATTTTGCTCCAATTTTGTTAGACCAGCAAAATTTTTAAAATTATTTCACGGTACTTGTTGGTCTTAGAAATATTTCGCTTTCATAGTTTTAATTACAATATTTTAAATGAATTTTGTTAATATTTTTCATTTATGTTTCTCTTTTATTTAATCTTTACAGTCGTAAATCTGGCTGGCGCTACAACAGCTTTCTGGAACATTTAAGATGCACAACGTAATCTGATGTAAAGAAGGACAAGCCTGAAAAAAATAATCACGCAAAAAATCACAGCGTAAGGAGAAATGTTGTGACTATTCAATCTGGACACTTGATTTTTCATTCCAGGAAAAATCAGAACATATATTCCGATTAAATCATTCTCAGATCAGAATGGGCAAAATTAATTTTTAAAGCCAGAGATGCTGCGGTTAGAAATGGGTTAAATTATTATTAAACTTATCATTATTCTAATATATATATATATATACCATATATGATATATATATGATATATCTATATCATATATATATCATATATATATATATCATATGTATATATTACATATATCATATATATATATATATATATATATATATATACACATACACTTTTCACATAAATCTTATTTATATCCTTTGCATGTATATATTATGAATACTAGCCAATACATATACATAAGTGTGATCTATCTATTTTGTCGTTTCAATTTTTGTTTCGAAATATCAGCCAAAATAAAATTCATATTTCTGTTTTTTGTTATTTATACTATATCTTGTGTTGTTATTTCATCTACAAAAGAGAATCCAAGTTGTGGCTATAGAAATTCAAAACATTATTGTCTTTCATTATTAAATTTTAAGTTCCAACAAAAAATAATGCAGTGTTTTTATGTATGTATATCGGAATAAACATATCAATGTTTTTCCTACTCATTTTGACGCCCCTTTTCAGCTACATTTCTTACTTTTTAATAGACTGGAGAAATGTTTAGAAAAATCTCTTTTTTCTTGTTCATGTTATAAGGAAAATACAACTTTTGTTTCATCTTCTTCGATTTTACGTTAAAAGACAATCTTTAATAAACAGGATATTTTAGTTACTTTTATTATGCATAATTCACAGAATGTAAAATATTATTTTATAAAATTTTACTTCAACTCCCCAAAAAAGTAAAAGTATTCACAGGGACAAGAATGTTAGTATATTATACATAAGTATGAATAACCAGCATTCTTGTTCATTTTGGAAAAAAAACTTTCTCAATGTTGTAGTAATAATTTTCATAATCAGCGCAGTTGTACAAAATATACACATATACAGGTAAATGTAATATTCGTGCATAACTGTAGATACACACACAAACATTTTAATGGTAATAATAATATTAGGAAACATTCGGTATCGACCGAGCAGCCAGTACTGCTTTCGGTTGAAATTTATAAAATGTTTCTCTTAAAACATTTGTTCACAAAAAATAAGTTTCACAAGCCCAAAAGCTGTTATCATTCTTTTTAGTATTGACGGGCGTTTCCTTCTGAATACCTTCTGTTTGAAGTGTTAGACTAGGAACTTTTCAGCATCTCGCACATCAACAACCAATTTCGAAGGTTAATACTTCATAGAATAAATGATTTTTTTTGGTACCATCAAAATGGATGTCTTTTTCCGAAATGAAAGCAAAATTTCGCTACCCAATGTTTTAAAATATTTGCTAAGTTTTCATTAATGAATTTTTTTTTTCATCTCATCTCACCCCAAGTAAGGCATTCCACTGCCACTATTGCGCATGGGGCTACATAGGGGAAGGTAAAGAGAAGGAGTGGTTAAACATAGAGAATGTCAGGAGGAAGGTGACAGATGAGTAAGGATACCGAGGATGAGGGTTGGGCAGATGGGAAGAGTGTTTGATAGAATGGGAGCAGGTTAGTGTGTTAGGAGGTGTCTATTGACCTTACATTTAAACTCCTGGAGATTGTAGCCGTCGGGGAAGCAATCGTTTGAAAGAGAATTCCACAGTCGGGAAGTGCGAGGAAAGAAACTGTTGGAGTAGAAGTTACGGCTGCATTTTATCGGTTTCACTGTAAAAGGGTGGGATCTAGTTGCTAATCTAGTATCTCGTTCAAATACGTATTTAGGGGGCACTAGTAATCTAAGTTCATCGGAGCAGAAGCCGTGAAAGTATTTATAGAAGAGACACAGGGAAGCCACGTCGCGCCGGTGGGAGAGAGACTGCAGGCGGTCTGCCAAGTCGGTATCTATCACATTACAGACCCTCCTCTGAACCTTATCGAGAAGCCCGAGGAGAACAGCAGGGGCACCCGACCAGATATGGCAGCAGTATTCAATGCACGGGCGGATGGTAGATTTATAAATGTGCAGGATAGATTCAGACGGAAAAAACTTCCGGGCCCTACACAGAGAACCGACTTTCATAGCAGCGGATTTAGCAATGGATTCGATATAGTCATTCCATTTGAGGTCCGCTGAAAGTGTGAGACCAAGGAGGCGCAGTGTTTTACTCTCTGGGAGGTAAGCCTGGTCCATGCTAATGGGAGGTAGGTGAGATTGTCGATGATGGTTAATTGAGAGTAGCTTCGTTTTAGAAGCATTAAAATTTACTAACCATTTCTTACCCCAGTCCAATATGGATTGGAGGTCTTTTTCAATCTCGGCTGCGAGGTTAGCTTTGACGCCTACACCAGATGTTTGTAGGAGGCGAGAGTAAACTGTGCTGTCATCGGTGTATAAACCTACTTGGGCTCTTATGGAATTAGGGAGATCATTAATGTATATCAGGAAGAGTGTAGGACCTAAGATGGAGCCTTGGGGGACACCTGCGTTTGTATGGTAGTTCTGAGAGGCATGTCCGTTTAATATCACCTTCATTGTGCGGTTAGAGAGGAATGACTGCATTAGCTCAAACAAATGTCCAGTTATACCATAGCTCCGCAGTTTACATAGAAGGCCAGCATGCCAAACTCTGTCGAACGCCTTAGATATATCCAATGCAACGGTTCGGGCTTCGCCATTCCTGTCGAGTGCCTGGTTTATGTACTCGAAATGCATGGTTTTACTGAATACATTATTTTATTAAATTAATTAATCCTTAAATTTACTAATACACTTTGATGCACATCGAAGCAATTTAGATTTTAAATAGATATTTAAATTTGTTGTTTTTATTTTTCATATACAATGGCAGTTTGATGAATTTATGAATGAAAAACGTGCCAGTATTTTAAACATACCTAATGGTTTATTTATATACAAAAATTACTTTATATTTTATTTCGGATTAGCTTTAGGCTATTATATTTCAAATATAACCAAAATTTAAGTTAAAAAGCCATTTAAATTGTTATAAAAGCGTTTTCAAATTCCCTGACGGTAACTGATTATCACTTACAATTGATTTAAATATTGAATGACGATAAGATGCGCATTGTCTTATGAATTTCCTTCCCTTCTCATCTTTTTTAGTTATGCGAATGGAAGAAAATTCATAAGACTGTGCATATTAACTGAGCTTATGTGGAAGTACTACATTTTTAAAACTATATTAACTAAGTCATTTACTGGAAAGCAGAATTCACTATTAAAGAGGACAATAAATTAGGTACCTCCACTCATTTTTAAGTTATATTGAATGGAATCTACAATTTTGAGATTTAAAATTTTCTTTTCAATTTTTCGGCTATTTCTTAGCGATCGACACATTTGTAAACAAAATTCTCGGTTTTAAAAGTCTTGCAAAAATAAAATATACATCTGTGACAAAATATTTTTAAAAAATTTACAAATTCAATGTTAAATTAATCTGATTTACACAAGTATTACTTATTTATAGCATGAAATCTAGAATTAAACTATTTCTAAACCACAGAATGTTTATCTTTCTGACCTTTTCCGTATGTTTTGACATGTGACGACTTCCAGATGCAAGATAAGCTAAGTGTCTATGGTGATCACAAGTGACATAATTGTCCAAATTTTTTCCTGTAAGTGGAAGAAATCGTAAAACACATGACCTTTTCATGTACATACAGAAATTATCACATACAAAATATTCAAATACACACACACACACACACACACACACACACACACACACACACACACACACACACACACACACACACACACACACAAAATTAAAAATTATTTTAAAAATATGATGGCTCGATGATATGAATTAAACTTTTCAATTTTCTATTAGTAATTATAGTCTTCACTTAATAACTTAATAATCTAACGTCGACAAGTCTTTGAGATATTAAAAAATATTTTTGAAACTTTATAAGTTATTATAATTAAAAATAAAGAAAAACAATTCCTTTAAAATTTCATTATTAACCGAAGTTTTGTTTCTTCAGACTATAATTTTCTTACTTTATATTATTTTTTAAAGCGATTAAAAGCTTATATAATTAAATAATTTCATAGTTTTATTAAACATATTTTTGTTTTTATATTGCGGCAGATTTTCATCAGAAGAGTGAAATGGTTGAAAAATATAATACATGATTTACATTCCCCAATGAGTTCTGCCTTTAGCTAATAAAACCAAGTTTTTTAAATTTCATGAATTCACGTGGAGTGGGGGATAACAGATGTAAAAAATATTTTTACCAAAGATTTTTTTTTCAAATAATAATTTCAAAAATAATTTAGTTCGTTCTTGAATAAGTCCTGAAAGTTTCAATAAAATCCGACAATTATTTGATTTTGTAAAAATTTCCAAATGAATGTGTTTTTCACCGGAAAAAAACTAAGTTACGTAATATAATATATTCCATTGTAAATTCTCGTAGCGATTTGGTTATCCGCTAACTAAATTCAAAACATTGATTTTTCACCCAAATTTTGAACGTGTAAGAAAGGATTAAAAGTTTTTTTTAAAAATAACTGAAAAATAATATGATCTTTCTTCTTAATAATAGCATAAACATTTTGATGGTAAAAGTTCATTTTATTAAGTTTGAGGCCTTTTTTCTTCATATGCTGTTTTTCAGCAATTTAGTGGAGGTACCTACAATAAATGCATTATTATTAAGCTATGTCAATAAAATAGGTACATCCACAGCATATTATGATGTAAAAAAACTGCATAGTATGATGTTAAAAGGCCCTAAACTTAATAAAAGCAAAGTTTTACCGTTAAAATGTTTATTATTATTAAGAAGAAAGAGCAAAATATTTTTTTCATATTTTTTTTAAAAATTTTGTATTCTTTCTAATACGTTCGGAAATTTGGTTAAAATCTTTTTTCTTTTTTAGAGCTGCTTTTCTGGTGAAAAATATTAAAATGGAAATTCTTGAAAAAATTAAATAATAGTCGGATTTTGATGAAGCTTTCAAACCTATTTATAAATGACTGAAGTTATTTTTAAAATTATTATTTTTATAAAATCTTGGTAAAAGTTTATTTTTACATATGTTACTCACTCTTCAATTAATTTCGTGAAAAATTCTAGAAATTCTTTTTTAAATGAAGGACTTCATGGGAAATGTAAATCATCTTTTTTTTCTTGCAGCTGCTCCTTTTCAGAAAATTTGCTCCAAATAGTGAAAACAAAATTACAATAAAACTATGACGCATTTTAGATAAACTTTTAATTGCTTTTACAAAAATATATATTAAAGAGATCATACTGTGAAGAGAAAAACATTTAATGAATAATGAATTTTTATGAGAATTGTTTTCATTTTTTTTATTATAATAATATATAAAGTTTAAAAAATCTTTTAACATTTCTTCCAATTATCATACCTATTAGGTTATTAAGTTAATAAGTGAAGTCTATATTTAATAATCGAAAATTCAAAAGTTTAATACAAATCTTCACGCACGAAGATTTTAAAAATAGTTAAAACATTTTTCGTGTGCAAATATTTGGTTATTTCTTCATTATGGTAGGCCGTAAGTGCCATATCATTAAAAGGTAACTTGTTTCAATGCTTACCCCTTATATAAATTTTTTCTTTCATTTCGATTCCGTGTTTCGTGTGTACGCTTCAACACTCAACAGACTTCTCAAATCACACTTTTAAAATTTCAAGTAAGTTTTATTTTTTAATTCTTATTTTCATCATTTTTTTTAAATGCATTGTGAATTAAGTACCTCTACTCATTCGTGATATTAGCGGTTTAAAAAAATTGAAAAAGCTTTCATCTTTTTTTTAGATTTTTGTTAGGATATTGGATTATAATGAAATAAAATAATAGTGCAAACAATTATGTAGTTTAATAATAAAATGTATAATACTAAAAACATGTAATAATTAAGATGACCTGACCATCTCATAAACATCATGATGACAATTATCAGAAAGAATAATATGAAAAATAGATATTAAAATATAAATTAATATCTACTATAACATTTTTATAAATTATTGAGTTACCTGTCATGTTAGATAATTTCATTTTCTGTTATTAAATTTTAAAATTAATTTAAAAGAAAATTTTATATTATTTTAATGTTTATTTTTCAGAAACGATCTACAAACGTAAGGCTAAATTAAACTAAGCTAAAATAACTAAAAATCAATAAAATAAAAGATAATTGCTGAAAATATTATGTTCATTTTTTTTAATTACTTGGTAGTTAAAACCTAAAAACGAAACGTTCACTTAGGTTTCATAAATTTATTTCAGTTCTGGTCCACCATACTTAATCAGACATTTCAAGTGAATGATGAAAAGTTGTCATCAATCGGTTCACAAATCAGAAAGATAAGTCCTCCGTGAGTAAGAAATACTTTTATTCTAAATTTCATGCTATAAACAATTAATATTTGTTTCAAATCAGATTAATTTAACTTTATATTTGCTAATTATCCAAAAATGACGTGTTACAGATGTACATTTTATTTTTGCAAGATTTTTAAAATGGAGAATTAACTTTTCTTTACAAATGTGTTGATCACTCAAACAATGACCAAAAAATCGAAAATTTGTTAAAATCTCAAAATTTTAGATTCCAATCAATATAATTTCTGACTGAAATCCACTGAGTATTTTGATTTCTGGAAATAGTAAATTCAATCATTTAGTTTTTCAATTAAGCTAAAAACAAAGCTTAAAATTAAATCTTTTTTATTTTTGAAAATTCAATTTAAAAGTTAGGTATCTGAAATGAGTGGAGGTAACTATAATAAAATATATACGCAATTTTAACATATACCCTAAATAATATTTCTCAATATCCTTTACTTAAATCTCAAAATATTGCAGTGCGTTTCTAGCAATAAAAAAGAACCATAATTAAAACTTGAAATTTTTTTCTCAACAAGTCATTTAATGCCATTTGTGCAAACGCTTATAACAAATAAATTTCCAAATACATTCTCGTCGTATTATAAAGAAAGAAAAGATATGCTATAAACAAATACATTCTCGTCGTATTATAAAGAAAGAAAAGATATGCTATAAACTATCGGTTGTGCCAAAACATTGTCACTATTTTGAGCTCAAAAATATGCGTTCACTTATTTTGTGTTTTGTTTTTTAGCAAAAATAATTAAGTAAATTTTATGAATCATTTTAAACGATATCTCATTTATGTTTCGATAATGATTTTAGATAGTTAGGTGCATTTTAGAATATGCTCTAATTTTTATGAATATATATGCTCTTATAAAAGTTTAACTGAAATGTACTTTGGTAAAATTCGACGATGTGCCGTGATATCACTTCTTGATTATGACTACGATTGATATAACACTTTGAAAACTGAAATGCATTTATTTTGCCCTTGTCTTTTTATTATTTGAAAAAAAAAATACACTTTTTTCATGTGAATAACATTTTCTCATGTTAAAATTCTAAAATTGATATTTGTGACATTTATTTTTTATGGGTACTATTCTGATAATACTGTGCCGAAAGAACTGACGCAGGTAAAAACACGAGATGATGTAAGCTTAGATGCACAAAAGCGAAAATATGTGGCACCCAATGAGGATCGAATTCACTATTCAGTCGATAGAAAATCTACGAAGATGAACGGTGAAATTTTGTAAGAACCTGGATACAAATTTATTGTGGATTATTATTTTGATTAAAGCAGTTTCTATCTTTCGTCTAAGTAAATTGCTTTCTCTTTTAGTTAGAGCAGAATTTTTTAAATAAAAATTATGACCAGACTCATTATGATTAGCAACTAATGCATTGAATATTCTGTTTTATGTTCATATAATCTTTTATTTAAATTCCTCGAGATTTCCTTCATGTATTCCTTGTAGAAATCATTTCAGGTGATAAAGTAAATTCCTCCTTCAAGATTTTGGCTTATTCTTTTGTATGAAGTCATTTATTGTTTTAGAAGTAGGTGTAACAATTTTTATGTTAAGCTTAATTAAATTATTTTCAATTTTTGCTGTGATAGAGTTGATAGGTAGAATAATATATTTTGATTAGTTGGGTTTATCAGAATGGTCCACACTATTTTGAAATATTTTACGAGCCTTCTGCTTTGCATTGGATATGAAATAAATAGGGTATTGGAAGAATTTAAAAATATTTTCAATGTATTTCTCCTTTTCATATGAGGGCTATCAATTCTGTGTGTTCTTAAATAGCATCCGATAATTATTAGGGATTTTATTTTGTTGTTATGGTGAAAAAAGAAATTTATGAAATCATTTTTATTAGTTTATTTGCGATGGACACTTAGTTTTACGTAATCGTCCTAATATTTAAGAAAGTTCACTTACGCGCAAATACCCTTGAGAAAGGTATTAATTGGTCACTTCCCTTCAGTTATGGGTTAAGTAATAGGACAAATTGGGTTCTATAGCCTTGGCTGACAACCAGTCTACCAAAGAAAGCAATGGCAACCTACTGCGGGATAATCTTCTTCCAAGTTAGTCATGTCTCTATCGAGACATGATCGCCGAAAGCGTGTATCTCGTATGGAACTTAACTGACTGACTGAATATAATAGTTGAAAACGCGATTAATGCTTCTAATGGCCATAAAGTGGGGGATCAGTTTTATATTGTTATAAAGTAATAAACTGATCCGCCACTAATTACTACTTAGTAATATAATAAATGTCTTCCTCCTCTAGCTATGAGTCAAATAATAGGGCAGATTGGGTTCTATAGCCTTGGATGGCAACCAGTCTACCACAGAAAGCAATGGCAACCTACTGCGGGATAAACTTCTGTCCAGTCAGTCATGTCTCTTTTGAGACATGATCGCCCAAAGCGTGTATCACATATGGCGCTTAACTACCTGACTGAAAGTGTTATTTGTTTTTTTGTTTTTTTTTTCGTAAGTAAATTTTATCGTATGTTCAACTATTTTTAGTTTATCTACAAGGTTATGTAACGTAGTTTTGCGGATAATTATTAATAGAGCGTCATCGATATATCGTAAATTATATCGCTCGATTGGATAGTCTGCTTTAATCGGCAGCAACAGACATAATGATGCTTTAAGTTTTTCCCACCAATTATTCCCAACTCCAGCCACTACAATTCGAGCTTTATCATTAGTAGCTGCTAGTCCTGAAAACTTTTCATATTCAATGTGTTGAATTTCAAGTCACCATGCGTCTTAGGGTTAGGACTATCGAAATTCATTCGAACCTCGACCAGCCTGTGGTCCGAATAAACTGCTATACTATGAAAACTTCTGAATTTATCGACCAGATTATTTTCTTCTTTCACCCTTAACCCCTAAAGGAGACGTTGGGATGTCGGCGTCTCATCTTGTCTGTTTCACTGTAAAAGGGTGGGACCTAGTTGCTAATCTAGTATCTCGTGTATATTCGTACCTAGGCGGCACCAATGACCTAAGTTCATCGGAGCAGAAGCCGTGAAAGTACTTATAGAAGAGGCTCAGGGAAGTCAAGTCACGCCGGTGAGAGAGTGGTTGCAGCCGGTCCGCCAAGTCAGGATCGATCACGTTACAGATTCTCCGTTGTATTTTGTCAAGAAGCCCGAGTAGCAGGGGCACCCGACCAGATGTGGCAGCAGTATTCAATACACGGGCGGATGGTAGATTTATATATGTGCAGGATAGATTCAGACGGGAAAAATTTCCGGGCCCATCACAGAGAACTGACTTTCATAGCAGCGGAATTAGCAATGGATTCGATATAGTCATTCCATTTTAGGCCCGCCGAGAGTGTAAGGCCAAGGAGGCGTAGTGCTTTATTCCCAGGGAGGCAAGCCTGTTCCATGCTAATGGGAGGTAGCTGCGATTGTCTGTGATGATTAATTGATAGCAGCTTCGTTTTGGAAGCATTGAAATTCACGAGTCATTTCCTACCCCAGTCCACTACGGATTGGAGGTCCTTTTCAAGCTCGGCAGCGAGGTTCGCTTTGTCGCCCACACCGAGTTTATGATCGAGGCGAGAGTTTCATCGGCGTACACGCCTACTTGGAATCTAATGGCATCTGGGAGATCATTAATGTAGATCAGAAATAGCGTGGAACCTAGGATAGAGCCTTGAGGGACGCCAGTGTTGGTATGGTAGTTTTGAGAGGCATGTCCGTTTAATACTACCTTCAATGTGCGGTTAGAGAGGAATGACTGGATTAGGTCAAACAAATGTCCAGTTATACCGTAGCTCCGCAGTTTGCATAAAAGACCAGCATGCCAGACTCTGTCGAACACTTTGGAGATATCCAAGGCAACGGTTCGTACTTCGCCATTCTTGTCGAGAGCCTGGTCTATGTACTCGGTGTGGAAGAGATCTCCGATATACTCCTCTCATCGCTGAAGTATTTTTTCTTTCTCTAATATGAGCTTTCCATCCTTTGATCTTATACAGCCTGTTGCTGAGCATGTCATTTGTCCAGTTCTTTTATTCTTTATTTGTCGCGTTCTGTCTCTTTATTTCTACACATTTGTTTTTGCGCCATCTTTCTTTAGCCTGTCTGCATTTGCTCCTTATTTTCTTGTGTAGTTTCCTGCATTCCGTTCGATGTTTTGGCCCTGTTTACTGTCTCCTTTGCATCATGTTGAGAACCTCTTCAGTGATCCTCTACTACTCAATGTTGAGGTGTTGTACTCTAAATTTCAACAGGGGCGAGGTAAATATGTTATGCAAGAACAAACATTCGGATTAGAAACTTTAATAACTATATGCTTAACGCAGAGTTAAAGATTTTGGCCAAGTTTTGACAAACCGATTGCTAGTTGTTTTGAACAGGATTTTGCTGTAAAAGGTATGACGATACAAGATAATCTTCATTTGAAGTCGGCTTTCTCTATGTTACTAAGAAGAAATTTCTGGTTCGAGATGCGGGCACTCGGATGGAGACATGATCCGTCATTGCCCCGAAATGAGCGCACCTTCTCTCATGAATACTATTATGAATCATGTTCTTCCTACAGTGAATGCAGGTCTATCTGATACCCGGCTGTTGGCGAGAAAAGCATTATACTGTTAATTAGTAGGCTGAATGGTTAGTATCACTTCTAATGGCAGCTGACGGCTGTGTTAAGACGTTCACTAAAAACGAAATGCGTTCTGGGTTAAAGATAATTCTATCCCAGCGGGAACGGCTATTTCGACAGAATGCGTTCGTTACGGTGAAATGGAGGGGAATCTATTGAATACGTTTTTTCACTGCCTGGTTGTGTGCATATTGTGGGAATTTATTGAAAGTTACGAGTCTCATTCAATAAATAAGGTGAATTTTTCTAAGGTAAGTTTTTCAAATACAGATAGAAGCTTACTTTCTTTTTTCAACGTAGTCTCCCATCAGCGTCACACACTTTTCCCATCTGTGCATAAGCTTCCGTATTTTCTCAGCGTAAAATTGTTTGGACTGATGCCTCAGCCAATCGCTCACAGCACTTTTGACTTCATCGTCACATTCAAAGTTCTTTAAACAATTTAGCCCACTTGTAGACATTTTTAGACTGAAACATGTGGCACCATACACAGTTGACATTCTCCATTCAGCAACTAAAAACATGATAACTGACCTCTGTTCAATCCTGGAGCATGCTTCTTGGTTGGCCATCTTTGTTAATCTTCAAAACTCTCATAGTTTTTTTTTCAATCTGCAAAAAAAAAAAAAAAAAAAAAATTAAATACCTATAAAAAAGAAGTAAAGGAAAAAATTTTTAAAAAGTAAGCTTCTATCTCTATTAGAAGTTCTTATACTGAAAAATTCACCTTATTTATTGAATGACTCTCATAAATGGCCCGCATGTTGCGTAAACAAATTTTCTCTTGTAAGCTAGTTCCGGTTGTAACAATGTGGGTCCATCGCTGGACAAAATACATTGTGTTTGTGTGCTTGCTAATGATGGTATTGACGACTAGGATGAATGAGGTTCACAGATAGTTGCTTCTTTTGCCACCTGGTTGCGTACTTCAAGCATCAACTGAAGGTTAAGATCTAAAGATAGAAAGAGAGAGATAGAGGGAGAGAGAGATGGGTGGGAGAGAGAGAGAGAATATTTAAAATGTGACAAGAAGCATTGTTCTCTGTAGTGATTTTCTTAGTGCAGTTTAGTTGAGGCACAAGACCGAAAGTATGGGGCACCCAGTGAGAATCAAACTCACTACTCAATTGTAATGAAACTCACTACTCAATTGTAATGATTCTAGCGAGGCAAACTTGCTAACCATTATATCACATCGTTCTCTGTAGTGGTGGAAACAGTTCGCTTTTTGATTTTCTTACAAGTTGCCACTTTTTTTTCGCCTAGTTGAATTGTTTTTCTGCCTATTAAGATTCGTGAAAACTAATCCAATTCCAACTCATTTTCATTCTTGTCGACTTTCATTATTTTCATTTCAAGTCAAATCACGTGGTTTACTGTTAAATTGTAAATTTAGATTATGCACTTTTATACTCAATCCCACTTGATAGTAAATATATTAATTAAAATATCATTGGGAAAAATGTTTTCTATTGGTAATTATTGTATGAAAGTGATAATACAAATGCGAAATTATAATGGAAGGACCATCAAAGTTTCATCGGGTCGGTGAATGCAACGAGCTAAGCTAAAGTTAGAATAGTAATAACCGGTTCATGACCTTCACCCCCCTATTTTTGACCTTGTACTACAATTTAGTATTTTTGTAGAAATAAATATTCTCAGTATTTACATTATTCGGGCTATTGTCTTCATCTTTGTTGCCATTTGTACGACGTTTCGGCTGTTGTACGCTCCGACCTTCGTCAGGCGCTAGGAATTTCGAACCGAACCCTTTATTACAATCACTGGGTATATCATTCTCATTCCTTCCGTAGTGATGGCTCGATTAGGAGTCATGAGTCATATAACCCTGAAAGTTACTTGTTCACAACTCGTTGGATCAAGTCACATGAACTAACAAACGTCTATATCCACTAGGCCACGTGTCCTTCAGGACAAAAACAACTGAATTTTGGGGACTTATAAACTTAATGTTTAGCAATGTTCATATTATTTTCACCAGAGCTCATATTGCAATTTTTGACACTAATGATTTTCTCTGGTACTCCGTATTACTGGTTCACATATTGTATTCATTTCTATGCTTGGCCGGCTTAGGAGATTTTTGAAGCCGAGCAGATGTGCTGATTCCTTAAGTTTACGTAGTTTCCAGTGGCGTTCTCTATCTATTTTTTTACCTTCGTCCCATAGGGGGAGGTGATCCTCTTTCTCCCTTCATATGTGGGCAGCTACGCCTGATTTTTCTATCTCCCCTCGGGTTATGGCCTTGCGATGTTCTTGTAGCCTTACCTTAAGGAGACGGCCCTTCTCTCCTTTATAATTCTTTCCACAGCTACATGGAATGGCGTACACACGGTCCTTAGTCATGTCCTCCTCTGTTGGGGGGCCTTACTCGAGAGAGGTACCTGCGAAGTGTAGAACCACTTCTGAAGATCGTCCTGATGTCATATGGACCACAGATCCTTTGTATTTTCTCCGATAACCTCGTCACATAGAGTAGACAGACCGAGGCTGTTTTCTGAGAGTTATACTCATGCATCCTCCCTTCCATATATGTTGGAGTTGTTGTCATGTACTCTGGACAACAAATTTCTCTCTCTCTCTCTCTCTCTCTCTCTCTCTATATATATATATATATATATATATATATATATATATATATATATGAAATGATTTGTTTGAGCATTATTTTTTATCAATACTCGTATTTAAGTAGATATTCTGTTTTTAATCAAACAGTATTATATATTTATTTCTACCAGCCTGATTATTTACGATAAATTTTTGTTAAGAAATTTTGTGTGTCATTCGTTTAGACTGATGGTCATTCGTGGTCGAGAGATCTAAGACGCGCCATATCTCATGGTGGCTTCCTCTATGTGGATAGGAGTCGCAGGTTCGAATCCTGCCGAATGACACACATTTTCGTAACAAAAATTTATCGTAAATAATGAGGCCGGTAGAAATGAATATATAATACTGTTTGATTATAAACAGAATATCTACTTAAATACGAGTATCGACCAAAAATTAATGTTCAAACAAATCATTTCAAATTGTCGGTTGTGTATAACCAAGTTTCGTTAATCTTCGTTAATTTCCGTAATATATAACTATGCGTGTGTGTGTGTGTGTGTGTGTGTGTGTGTGTGTGTGTGTGTGTGTGTTAGAAATTTATTTGTTTATTCAGTAGGTGAATTTCTTCTAATAAAACATGTGCGCTAATAATTACTTACTAAAAAAAACTCCTTTTACACCTTTGCAAGGCATTTGTTTTAATGTTTAAATTATGGTTTCCTAGTAATTCTTTTAAAGTCAAATCTTTACCTATTCAACAGTTAGCAATTTCAGTTCTGCAATTTCATTTAGATTTGATAATTCTAAAATTACTTCGATTATGTAAAAACAGAATTTTTAAAACTACAACATACTTGAGACATTTGATTTCACAGTTTTGTGTAACTTCATCAAGTTTGTCAGTTTGTATATTGCCAGTTTTTTCATTATTGTTAATTTTTAAATTCAAGTCATTGTATATTTTTGTTATATTTTTCCTACATCACCAATTGTTTTGGAATTTGCCTTATTTTGTTCCTCGTCAGTTTCATATTTTTTCATTTATTTGTTAAGTTTTATTTGTACTCTTGAAATCTTTTAAATTTTACTTTCTTAGCTAAAATTATTTTTAGCACAGTTTTCTTTTCTGCTGTATTTGGTTTGCAATGTTTTTCATTCTTATAATTTATTTATGCAAATTCTTATTTATTTTGCTCAAGCCTCATTTCTCATCCTATTTTTGATTTTTTTTGTGTCTCTTTGAAGAGATTAATTCCATTTCGTGTATCTTTTGTTTACTTTGTTATATTGCACGATTGTATTTTTAAGAACCGTTATTTGCTATTAATATAATCAGTCTTTCATGCTATTATAAATTGTTAATACCTATTTTTTCATCAAAACTGTTAAGTGGTTACTATCGAAAATCAATTTTAATTTTAATTTCAATTTCCTTGTTCTAATTATAATAGTCCCTGCTACTTTTAATCTTTACCTCTATCACGTATGCGCATGAAAATAAAATTGCGTTCATTATAAATAATGATGAATGGATGAAATTTCAGATGTGAAGAAAATAAGAAATAGATTCAAATTAATGTAACCTTACAGATTTTTACTGTCTACGATTACTTTTATGTTTAACGCTGATCATTTTCATTCAGAAGATATTTTCTTTTATATCAACATAAACATAAATAAATATATTTTTTGTCCAAATTTGTATAAACAGTCTTATATGTTTGTGCATATTATTGCATTCACTTTTGTTTCCTTTTGTCTAGGCTTTTACTCATCAAATACTTTTGTCTAGGCTTTTACTCATCAAATACTTTTGTCTAGGCTTTTACTCATCAAATACTTTTGTCTAGGCTTTTACTTTTCATCAAATACTTTTGTCTAGGCTTTTACTCATCAAATACTTTTGTCTAGGCTTTTACTCATCAAATACTTTTGTCTAGGCTTTTACTCATCAAATACTTTTGTCTAGGCTTTTACTCATCAAATACTTTTGTCTAGGCTTTTACTCATCAAATACTTTTGTCTAGGCTTTTACTCATCAAATACTTTTGTCTAGGCTTTTACTCATCAAATACTTTTGTCTAGGCTTTTACTCATCAAATACTTTTGTCTAGGCTTTTACTCATCAAATACTTTTGTCTAGGCTTTTACTCATCAAATACTTTTGTCTAGGCTTTTACTCATCAAATACTTTTGTCTAGGCTTTTACTCATCAAATACTTTTGTCTAGGCTTTTACTCATCAAATACTTTTGTCTAGGCTTTTACTCATCAAATACTTTTGTCTAGGCTTTTACTCATCAAATACTTTTGTCTAGGCTTTTACTCATCAAATACTTTTGTCTAGGCTTTTACTCATCAAATACTTTTGTCTAGGCTTTTACTCATCAAATACAAGAAATAAAATCTGCGTATATCTCAGTCTTGGAAATATGTGACTATGCGATAAGGAGAAATTCGTTAAGATCATTAAAGACGTTTGTCATTTTTAATCTATGATTGTAAGATGATGAATAATACATTTATTTCAGAAATCCATCAAGAAACGCAATAAAATGATTATAAAACCTATCAGACATGTCTACAAAAATCAAAACAATGTTTTTCATTCTTATAATTTATTTATGCAAATTCTTATTTATTTTGCTCAAGCCTCATTTCTCATCCTATTTTTGATTTTTTTTGTGTCTCTTTGAAGAGATTAATTCCATTTCGTATATCAGTACGGTTAGACATCCAATTGCTTTTTACCCAGGATTGAAACCCGACCGAATTCTACCTCTGAGCTATGGGCGCTCAGTAGAAGGAGGCAAACTTTTCAGCGTATGATGTATCATTTAGCGTATGATGATATATAGATGTGCATGTGCGCGCTTCTTGGATTAACAAAATTAGAATGTGCGTGTAGCGTAACGGTTGTCGGCGTGGAAAGTGGAATCGGCGATCAAAGTTCAAGTTCCTACCTAGTTTGTTGCTCTCACTTTCTCAAAATTCTATGTTAAATGGCAAAACTGTGGGGGGGGGGAGATTCAGTGAGAAACAACTTAATAATTAACCCAAGAAGTCATAGCAATTCACAGATAATAAAGAAAATGAATCTGCAGAAAGTAATGATTGTCGACATTCTGAACGGACATGAAATTAAAAAAAAAAGACTTCTTTTGTTCTATTGGTCCTGGGCACGACGGTAAACTGCATCTGGCAGCAAGGCCTCTGATTAGGAGGTTGTGAGGAGCACGAAACCACCTCTTAATTGATGTTGTTCTCAGGTCTACTCTGACCCGGAGTGGTAGCACCTGTTAGGGTCCCAGGTATGAGCAAATACTTAACCCCCAAACTGGGGTCAAAACGTTTTGAAAGTATAAAAATACACTTTTATAGAAATATATACATAAAAATAGACTTTTATAGAAAAATACACATTTTTTTAAGAAAAATTATTGCCATAACACATTTTTGAAGGAAAAAGTTTTTCTCAGCAAAACATTTTTTAATACAAAACTAAAAGATATTTTCAGTTTTCTAAAATAAGAAAGAATAAAAAAACAAAAAAAAACAAAACATTTCGTTAAAATCTCAAATTCTTTTTTCTATAGTTTGTATCAAGATTTCATGTGAGTGTCGTCAATATCTTAAAGCACTTCAACAAAGGCTCTTTATTTGAATCAAATTCATCTTTCCAAATAAGATATATATTCAGAAACTATAAAATTTATATGTAGATATTGTTATCACTTCATCTTTATGTTATCTTTACGATGAAGTAGTAAAGATAACGTAATGAAGTAAAAATAGTAAAAATAGTAATGAAGTAGTAAAAAAGGGCAGCCTAAAATGCCAAATAAAGGTAGGGCATAAACAGGTACAAAAAACAAAAAAAACAAAAACAAAAAAAACAAAACAAAACAGAAGACAGGAAGTGTGACACAGAGATCCGAAGGCGAATTGGTATGGCAAAGGACGCGTTCCAGAAGCTGAGTAGAGTATTAAGAGACAGGAGAATTTCACTAGAAACAAAGACGAACTGAATTGCTATGTGATGTCAGCCGTCCAATATGGCATAATGAAAAGACTGAAATAGATAGATAGATAGATAGATAGATAGATAGATAGATAGATAGATAGATAGACCATTATAAATACACATTAACATCCAATGCTCACTTAGACATAGTAAATTTTTACAAACTTACATACAGAATTATCAACGGCAATAAAGCACGTGATACATGAATGACCAATGAGAATCAACCTAAACGAAATTTAAAATTCCAATTTTCTGTTCTTTATCTGTTTTTTTCTCAATCTCTGACGAAATTTAATAAAGGTAAAATATGTTAAATTGATAAAAGGTTCGTATTTCTTCTTTATCTCATATATATATATTCATTTATAAACGAGTTATTTCGCTCATTTAACGAACGAAATAATAAATTTAACGAGCGAAATAACTCGCTTATAAATGAAAAATATTCAACAGTTCTACAATATAATTGTATAGATCATTTTTTAATACAAATGTGGATTGGTCTAACCCTATTAGGACCAAAACCGAAATATTAAACAATCAATATATATATATATATATGTGTGTGTGTGTGTGTGTGTATAGATTAGTCAATTGAGTAGATCATATAGCCATTTAGTTAATTATTTATTGTAATTAGCCCATCGATTTATTTTAGTCGGTAATGGACAAAACGGAGATAGAAATCAAGATAAATTAGTATGAGTCAATTAAGATTTTAGGATAGTTGTGGGTTGGGATACTGCAAGAAAACCGAATGCATGGTCATCAGTAAAAAGGGCAGCCCAATATGCCAAATACAAGACGAAGATACTAAAATCAAGCAGGTACAAAAATTCAAATACCTGGGAAGTGTTCTAACAGAAGATGGAAAGTGCGACACTGAGATCCGAAGGCGAATTGGCATGGCGAAGGAAGCATTCCAGAAGTTGAGTAAAGTATTATGAAACAGGATAATTTTGCTAGAAACAAAGACGAGAGTACTGGATTGCTATGTGATGTCAGTTCTTCAATATAGCAGTAAATGCTGGGCAATATCGTCAAAGATGAAGGAAAAACCTCAAGCAACTGAAATGTGGTTCTATAGAAGGATGCTGCGAATATCATGGATCGAGCATGAGAACAATGATGAGGTCTTGGAAATGATGGAAACGAAAAGGAAATTAATACTGAGCATCAGGAAGAGACAGCTGAAGTTCCTGGGACATGCAATGTGGAAAGAGGGTTTGGAGAACCTGATACTAACAGGCCAGATAGAGGGGAAAAGGGACAGGGGAAAGCAACAGACAACATATTTGAAGGGAACATAGAAGAAGAAGAAGTAAAGATGAGAAAATATTGGATATTCAACTATGTCTACTTAACGAAACTGTCAACATGAAAATTCGTTACGAGAAGTACGATAATTTTTAATAATGACGATATGGTAGTAAATGGTAAATGGTACTGATATTCATGTTGGCGATCATAGTGATCACGATGATGGCGACAACAACTGCAGTAATCGTAACAGTGTTCAGCTGCGGTATTTGTTGCTTCAGGAGTTATAGTATTAGCAGATCAAGTTATTCATTGATTGAACATTGTATTCATTTGGGTTTTTTAGACTTACAGGCACCAAGCACAGTTGACGATATTGTAAATGCATGTTGAATTGTCGTCGCCAAAATGTCCTTCTGCACAAAGATTGATTGAAATATCAGAGAAAGAAATCACTCAATAGTTAAGTAAAAGTCAAGCGTTCTTTTCTAGCAAAGCCAATGGTGCTATTTTCCGTCTTTCACTTGAAAGCAATAGTGGCATAGAACGGGCGCGTATATATTGAAGAAAAAGGTGATTGACACATGAACTGAAGAATGAATGCATAGGCGTATATAAGATATACTGTAAAAGAAAATAGGATATGCACATTTCGTAAGGGATAACATGAAAAGATTATCAAAATATTTGCGCATGTACGTAACGTCAATGTATAGAAAATGCAGTCGTTGATGAAAATCGATTACATATCTATCTCTTATTTCAGTTTCTGTAAAAGTCATTTGATCTATAATCATATGTAGGTATGCACACTTAAAGAATAACACAAATGCATATACAAGGGCTTCAATAAGTCATTTGTTCATACCGATAAACAGTTATTGATAGACCAACAAATAAATAGTTATTGATAGACCAACAAACTTAAGTATTAAATTCGACTGAGAAAGTCTATCTACTGCCTTTTTTTAATTGCATTTTCTAATGTTTGAATAAGTTGTCACAAAATCAGAAGAAAACTTTGGATAAACTGACCAGAATTCATGCTTCGTTTGAGTTCAGTCTCGGTCATTATCAGGAAATAAATGTTGTCAATATCGTAGGCAGGATTTATTATCTATATATTGGTATTTTTAGAAAGTTACACTTCAAATTACTTAGGACATTTGTGCGTAAGTAAATGCAAGAAATTCAACTGGAATTCGAAATCGGGGAGCCGAGTTCGAATTCCAGTTGAATTCCTTGCATTCACTTACGCGTAAGCACCCTTGGAAAAGGTAATATTCCGTCTCTTCCCTCCAGTTATGGGTTAAATAACAGGACAGATATAATCTTGGCTGGCAACCAGTCTACCGCAGAAAGTAATGGCAACCTACTGCGGGATAAACTTCTGCCCAATCAATCATGTCTCTTTTGAGACATGATCGCCCAAAGCGTGTATCATGTATGGCACTTAATTGACTAACACTTCAAATTCAATTATACGTGTATTACATAAGTGTAGTTATTTATAGAACAGTCTTTTCAAAGCGTGATAACAACATGACTATATTAACTATTTTATACTTATTTTAAATATATTACATACATTTTAAAATATCGTATCTATCATGGAAAATGTTTATATTTTCTTACCGTGTCCGTTGTAAAGAATTTTGGTATTATTGAATAACATTTGTTATATAGTCGTTGGATTTTAATGTGATCTGATGTTGGATATATGCACAGATTTTCGATAAGTGACAAATTACGAGATTTTATGATGATTGTTTGACCAATGCAGGTAGTTAGTGTTGTTTTAGGTTTATGGGATATTGGACCAACCAATCAAATGACACGAGAATTCTTATTCGACATTTTTACCAATTGTTAAATTTTAATGTTTTTTTTTTTCTTTATAGTTCGGGTGCATCTGGTGATAGTTAATGATATTTTATATTTCTTTATATCAGAATGCTTGCTCGTATTTTTTGCCAAATTTCTTTAGAGGTATTTTTATTTACTCGTTAACAATGTGTTCAATAAAAGTATTGTTAATAAGATAAATTTATTCAATTTCTTATATTGTGTGCAAAGAAAATCTGTTTTGCCGATTAATCATGTTTTCTGTTGTTTTGTAATTGCGAGGATTTTGTAATTAATAACGCAAAAAAATTTCTATTTGATAAGGTACTGCGTTTTTCTAGTTGTTAAGGTACTGCTTTATGTTTCTAGTTGATAAGGTACTGCTTTAATTTTCTAGTTGATAAGTTACTGCTTTATCTAGTTAAAAGTTACTGCTTTTTCTAGTTGATAAGGTACTGCTTTTTTCTAGTTGATAAGGTACTGCTTTATTTTTTAGTTGATAAGGTACTGCTTTATTTTTCTAGATGATAAGGTACAGCTTTATTTTTCTAGTTGATAAGGTACTGCTTTTTTCTAGTTGATAAGGTGTTGATTTTTTCTAATTGATAAGGTACTGCTTTTTTCTAGTCGATAAGGTACTGCTTTTTTTCCTAGTTGATAAGCTACTGCTTTTTTCTAGCTGATGAGGTCTTGCTTTATTTTTCTAGATGATAAGTTACAGATTTATTTTTGTAGTTGATAAGGTACTGCTTTTTTCTCGTTGATAAGGTACTGCTTTTTTATTTGATAAGGTACTGCTTTATTTTTCTAGTTGATCAGGTACAGTTTTTTTTCTAGTTTATAAAGTACTGTGTTTTTCTAGTTGATAAGGTACTGCTTTATTTTTCATTTGATAAATGCTGTGGGGGAGTTACCTATTTAATAATGGACTCTTCTTTGCCTGTATTAACCGAGAGTTAATTACCCTCGAGGACGTGTGCAGGAGTGAGAGAGACTCTCGTGATGACTCTCATGTGAAGTGAGCAAGGGCGACAAAGACTCTGGTTCCCAGTCCGACTTCAGTTCAGCGCAACCTATTATTACTTTCCTCTTTATATCTCTTTGTATTTGTTTGCATTTCTTATTGACATATGTTCTTGACCTACCACCTGGCGAGGACTCTCATGTGGAGTGAACAAGGGCTACAGAGACTCTGGTTCCCAGTACGACTTCAGTTCAGCGCAACCTATTATTACTTTCCTCTTTATATCTCTTTGTATTTGTTTGTAAATATATTTGTTGACATATGTTCTTGACCTACCACCTGGTGAGGACTCTCATGTGGAGTGAACAACGGCTACAGAGACTCTGGTTCCCAGTCCGACTTCGAAGTTCAGCGCAACCTATTGTTGCTTTCCATCTTTATATCTCTTTTGTGATTTGTTGGCAAATGTCATTGTTGACATATGTTCTTGACCACCAACCACGGTGAGGACTCTCAGGTGGGTGGGTGAACAACGGCGATTTCATGGGGACTCCGGTTCCCAGTCAGCCTCTGATTCAGCGCAACCTATTATTGCTTGCATGCTTTCCTCTTTATATCTCTTTGTATTTGTTTGTATCTGGTGTTGACATGTGTTCTTGACCTACCACCTGGTGAGGACTCTCATGTGGAGTGAACAACATTTCTAGGACTCTGGGTTCTTAGTCCGACTTCAGTTCAGCGCAACCTATTATTACTTTCCTCTTTATATCTCTTTGTATTTGTTTGTATCTCTTGTTGACATATGTTCTTGACCTACCACCTTGGTGGGGCTCTCATGTGGAGTGAACAAGGGCTACAGAGACTCTGGTTCCCAGTCCGACTTCAGTTCAGCGCAACCTATTATTACTTTCCTCTTTATATCTCTTTGTGGCCGTTTGGCAATCTCCTTGGGTGACAGCCAGTTTATTGACCACCTTCACCATGGTGGGGCTTAATAGACAGGATTGAACAAGGGCTACAGAGACTCTGGTTCCCAGTCCGACTTCAGTTCAACTTTCTTCTCTGTTCTTTCTCTTTATATCTCTTTGTATTTGTTTGCATTTCTTATTGACATATGTTCTTGACCTACCTGGGAAGCAGAGGACTCTCATGTGGAGTGAACAGCAGCTACAGGGCTCTGAGTTCCCAATTACGACTTCAGTTCAGCATAACCTATTATTACTCATCTTTGTAATCTCTTTGTATTTGTTTGTATCTTCTTGTTGACATATGTTCTTGACCTACCACCTGGTGAGGACTCTCATGTGGGTGAACAAGGGCTACAGAGACTCTGGTTCCACAGTCCGACTTCAGTTCAGCGCAACCTATTATTACTTTCCTCTTTATATCTCTTTGTATTTGTTTGTATCTCTTGTTGACATATGTTCTTGACCTACCACCTGGTGAGGACTCTCATGTGGAGTGAACAAAGGCTACAGAGACTCTGGTTCCAATTTTGACTTCAGTTCAGCGCAACCTATTATTACTTTCCTCTTTATATCTCTTTGTATTTGTTTGTATCTCTTGTTGACATATGTTCTTGACCTACCACCTGGTGAGGACTCTCATGTGGAGTGAACAACGGCTACAGAGACTCTGGTTCCCAGTCCGACTTCAGTTCAGCGCAACCTATTATTACTTTCCTCTTTATATCTGTTTGTATTTGTTTGTATCTCTTGTTGACATATGTTCTTTATTTCTACCACCTGGTGAGGACTCTCATGGATTGAACAACGGCTACAGAGACTCTGGTTCCCAGTCCGACTTCAGTTCAGCGCAACCTATTATTACTTTCCTCTTTATATCTCTTTTGTATTTGTTTGTATCTGGTGTTGACATATGTTCTTGACCTACCACCTGGTGAGGACTCTCATGTGGAGTGAACAACGGCTACAGAGACTCACGGTTCCCAGTCCGACTTCAGTTCAGCGCAACCTATTATTACTTTCCTCTTTATATCTCTTTGTATTTGTTTGTATCTCTTGTTGACATATGTTCTTGACCTACCACCTGGTGAGGACTCTCATGTGGAGTGAACAAGGGCTACAGAGACTCTGGTTCCCAGTCCGACTTCAGTTCAGCGCAACCTATTATTACTTTCATCTTTATATCTCTTTGTATTTGTTTAATCTCTTGGATGACATATGTTCTTGACCTACCACCTGGTGAGTTCTCATGGTAGGGTGAACAACAACTCTGGGGACATCTGGTTCCCAGTCAACACTGTTCAGTATGACCTACATTATTACTTTCCTCTTTATATCTCTTTGTATTTGTTTGTATCTCTTGTTGACATGTAGTTCTTGACAGCATACCACCTGGTGAGGCTGTAAATGTGGGAATTGAACAACGGCTACAGAGACTCTGGTTCCCAGTCCGACTTCAGTTCAGCGCAACCTATTATTACTTTCCTCTTTATATCTCTTTGTATTTGTTTGTATCTCTTGCTGACATATGTTCTTGACCTACCACCTGGTGAGGACTCTCATGTGGAGTGAACAACGGCTACAGAGACTCTGGTTCCCAGTCCGACTTCAGTTCAGCGCAACCTGATCCGGTGCCTTCCTCTTTATATCTCTTTGTATTTGTTTGTATCTCTTGTTGACATATGTTCTTGACCGCTTACCACCTGGTGAGGACTCTCATGTGGAGTGAACAACGGCTACAGAGACTCTGGTTCCCAGTCCGACTTCAGTTCAGCGCAACCTATTATTACTTTCTCTTTATATCTCTTTGTATTTGTTTGTATCTCTTGTTGACATATGTTCTTGACCTACCACCTGGCGAGGACTCTCATGTGGAGTGAACAACGGCTACAGAGACTCTGGTTCTAAGTCCGACTTCAGTTCAGCGCAACCTATTATTACTTTCCTCTTTATATCTCTTTGTATTTGTTTGTATCTCTTGTTGACATATGTTCTTGACCTACCACCTGGCGAGGACTCTCATGTGGAGTGAACAACGGCTACAGGAGACTCTGGTTCCCAGTCCAACATAAGTTCAGCGCAACCTATTGCCTCTTTATATCTCTTTGTATTTGTTTGTATCTTGTTGACATATGTTCTTGACCTACCACCTGGTGAGGACTCTCATGTGGAGTGAACAACGGCTACAGAGACTCTGGTTCCCAGTCCGACTTCAGTTCAGCGCAACCTATTATTACTTTCCTCTTTATATCTCTTTGTATTTGTTTGTATCTCTTGTTGACATATGTTCATTTTCCTTTTATGGTGAGGACTCTCATGTGGGTGAACAACCCATTTCTGAGGACTCTGGTTTCGGATCCGACTTCAGTTCGAGCGTAACCTGTTATTACTTTCCTCTTTATATCTCTTTGTATTTGTTTGTATCTCTTGCTGACATGTTTCTTGACCTACCACCTGGTGAGGACTCTCATGTGGAGTGAACAACATTTCTGGGGCCTCTGGTTCCCAGTCCGACTTCAGTTCAGCGCAACCTATTATTACTTTCCTCTTTATATCTCTTTGTATTTGTTTGTATCTTGTTGACATATGTTCTTGACCTACCACCTGGTGAGGACTCTCATGTGGAGTGAACAACGGCTACAGAGACTCTGGTTCCCAGTCCGACTTCAGTTCAGCGCAGCTTATTATTACTTTCCTCTTTATATCTCTTTGTATTTGTTTGTATCTCTTGCTGACATATGTTCTTGACCTACCACCTGGTGAGGACTCTCATGTGGAGTGAACAACAGCTACAGAGACTCTGGTTCCCAGTCCGACTGCAGTTCAGCGCAACCTATTATTACTTTCCTCTTTATATCTCTTTGTATTTGTTTGTATCTCTTGTTGACATATGTTCTTGACCTACCACCTGGTGAGGACTCTCATGTGGAGTGAACAACGGCTACAGAGACTCTGGTTCCAGTCCGACTTCAGTTCAGCGCAACCTATTATTACTTTCCTCTTTATATCTCCTTTGTATTTGTTTGTATCTCTTGTTGACATATGTTCTTGACCTACCACCTGGCGAGGACTCTCATGTGGAGTGAACAGCTTTAGAACTCTGGTTCCCAGTCCGACTTCAGTTCAGCGCAACCTATTATTACTTTCCTCTTTACCTTAATCTCTTTGTCATTTGTTTGTATCTCTTGTTGACATATGTTCTTGACCTACCACACTGGCGAGGACTCTCATGTGGAGTGAACAGCAGCTACAGAGACTCTGGTTCCCAGTCCGACTTCAGTTCAGCGCAACCTATTATTACTTTCCTCTTTATATCTCTTTGTATTTGTTTGTATCTCTTGTTGACATATGTTCTTGACCTACCACCTGGTGAGGACTCTCATGTGGAGTGAACAACGGCTACAGAGACTCTGGTTCCCAGTCCAGAAGCAGTTCAGCATAGCCTATTATTACTTTCCTCTTTATATCTCTTTGTATTTGTTTGTATCTCTTGTTGACATATGTTGTGACCTACCACCTGGCGAGGACTCTCATGTGGAACTGAACAACGAATACAGGAACTCTGGTTCCCAGTCCGACTTCAGTTCAGCTTAAACCTATTATTACTTTTCCTCTTTATATCTCTTTGTGATTTGTTTGTATCTCTTGTTGACATATGTTCTTGACCTACCACCTGGTGAGGACTCTCATGTGGAATTAACAACGGCTTCAGGAACTCTGGTTCCCAGTACGACTTCAGTTCAGCGCAACCTATTATTACTTTCCTCTTTATATCTCTTTGTATTTGTTTGTATCTCTTGTTGACATATGTTCTTGACCTACCACCTGGTGAGGACTCTCATGTGGAGTGAACAACGGCTACAGAGACTCTGGTTCCCAGTCCGACTTCAGTTCAGCGCAACCTATTATTACTTTCCTCTTTATATCTCTTTGTATTTGTTTGCATTTCTTATTGACCTAATATATGTTCTTGAACCTACCAACTTGTTGGCTTTTTATATTATGGTCCCATACCGGGTCCATATCAACTGGCGACGAAGATTCGAACAATTCACGTAGCTAAAGAAAATCTTTTTCTTTGACCAGTCGCCATATCAACTAGCGACGAAGATTCGAAAAATTCACGCATGGAAGGGAAACCTTTTTTGACCAGTTGCCATATTAATTGGCGACGAAGATTCGAACAATTCACGTGGATAGGAAAAATACGTTTTTTCAAGTCAGTCGCCATATCAACGAGCGACAAATATATAGGAATTCACGCAAGAAAAGAAAACCTTTTCTCTTTGACCACTACCGCCACATATCAATTAGCAAATACAGAAATTGCGAACATCAGCGGTCGAACGTGGATTTCAAGTACCAATGGATAGCCCCCCCCCCCCCACAAATAATCGGTCGAAAAAACGTGAAGCATAAAGAAAGGAAGAGTATTTACTCCATCTAAAATAACCTCCAGCTAATAAAGGAAAAAAAGAGAAGGAAAGAATTCAGAGTCAAAAAGAAAAATTCTCTACAAGCCCGGAACGGCGTCACAGAAAAATCTGTAAGTAGATCTCTTTTGAGCCTATCTCTTTCTTTCGGACGTACGTCTGTAGTGATACCACCGACCGAGCAAAAGTGAGCAAACTGGATGTTGGCTCTATGCCGACCAGAAAGCTAATGAATAAAAAGTCGTCGTACGCAAGTGGTTCCGCGCAGATGTTCCGGTTGAAAAATAAAAATTAATCAAATATCAAATTACCATTTTTATTTATCAGCCAATGAGAAACCGGAACCAAATACAAGGATGAAATGCGAAACGACCAGCGTTTTGAGCCAGAAGGCAAAATATGAAAGCCGTGACAAAAGGCACCCAGACAGACAGGCACAGACAGAGGAGAAGAGTGTAATTAGTTTCTTCCTTAACATATATCGATCGGCTACTATGTTCGCCTCCTTCTTCCTGCCCTGTTCTCAAAGTACTAACTGACCTTAGATAAGGTCATTCCACAAACCAACTTGCTGACCTACTGACCTTAGAAACGGCAACTTGATAATGAACATTAATCATACTACCCAGCTTTTTACCTTTCAGCGTTATATCTTCCTTGAACATTCTTTTATCTCCTTCAGCTCATTATTATCCTCCATAAACTCTTTCTAACATCGTTGGACCTTTATTCCAAGTATTGTTTTAATTGTAAAGCATTAATTGAAATGTATATATGCATAAATGTTATTTTACACTCAAAATTGCCTTTCTTGATTTTATAATCATTTTTTAATTATAGTGGGCTATCTTCCCACAAGACCAAATTCCGTTAACATGCTACGGAATCCTACTACTCCTCACTACAAATGAAATAAGAGAAGAGATACCCGCTATACGTCTTACGAAAAAAACCTGTAAATGCAGTTAATGTTTTGTTTTTTCTCTGGTGTTTACAAAAAATTGGTCGTGTTGAGTTTGAAAAAAATGGAAGACTTACAAAAATTGATAATTCAATTAATGAAAACTCAGTTGAATCAACAACAAAAAAGCGGCGAGCAATTACAACAACAACAACAATTATTTATGGCGATACATAAACAGCAGATGGTTTTGCAAGAACAATTCTTTAAAAGGACCGAGGGACGACAAAATAAAATTGAAGAGTTACTTTTTAAATCATTAAAAGACAAACAAACTGAGAACGATACTGCTTTTTCTCAAAGTGCTATCTGGAGCACTATGGAAATTTTTGAGTATGTACCAGAAGA
This sequence comes from Ascarosepion bandense, assembly GCA_037127315.1. NCBI lineage: Eukaryota > Metazoa > Mollusca > Cephalopoda > Sepiida > Sepiidae > Ascarosepion > Ascarosepion bandense. The sequence continues at coordinate 173,376 of JBBBDQ010000207.1, forward strand.
CGAAAAAACCTTTGACGCTTATTATAGGTGGTACGAGGATTTATTTAACGTCGACTGTAATAACTGGCCAAATTCTAAGAAAGTGCGGTTATTACTAAGGAAGTTACCGTCCAGCAGAGCACAGCAGGTTTGTAGATGTTATTCTCCCCAGAAAAACGACAGACCTGGAATTCTCAGAAACAGTCAAGCTACTGTCAGATTTGGGCCGAACACATCACTTTTTCATAAAAGATGGAAATGCCCTAATTTATTCAAAGAAGCTCAGCAGAACTATTTAAAATTTGCCGATACGGTAAATAAATACGTTAACAATTTCAAACTAACGGAATTATCTGCTGATGACTTTAAATGCCTAATTTTTGCTCAAGGTCTAGTCTCAGCCGCAGACGCGGACGTTAGACGTAGAGTTCTAACAAAACTAGAAAATAAGCCAGGTTTAACACTCTATAAATTAGCAGAAGACTGCCAGAGGGTCGTATCCGTAAAAAGTGACTCTAGGAATATCGAGGAGTCGGGAGTCGCTCATACATAAAAAAAAAAAAAAAAAAAATTGAACAGATCAAAACGCCACTCCTCGGAAAGAGAGGAAAGAAAATATCGTGACAAGCATACTATAAGACAAGAAAATTCACCATCATGTCCGTGTTACATTTGCGGAAAATTACACTGGTTGAGATTTTACCCGTCCGGAAAGAAAAAAAATATGTCAGAATTGCGGTAAATTTGACCATATAACATCAAGTTGCTGGTATGAGAAAAAATACAGAAGAACAAAAATAAAGTAAGGCAGACGCAGTCAAGCGATAAGGAAGATGGAAATTTGCGCAAATATGTAAGCGTGCAAATAAAACAATTAAATTCCGGCTGGATAGTGAGTCTGACTTGAATATCATAAATTTGCATACGTGGAGGCGACTAAAAAAGCCAACATTATTGAGAACTAACAAAACGACACGCTCGGTGACAGGTGAAAAAATAAACATTTTAGGAGGCGTATTTGTTAGAGTAACTTTAAATGGAACAATTAAAAAGTTGAGGGCATATGTGATGAAAAATACTGAAAATTTGTTCAGTACAGATTGGATCCAAAAGTTCAATTTGTGTGACTGTCCAATAAATATGTTCTGTCAAAAAATAGAAACTACAACGTCCAAAATTGAAGAACTGAAACTGGAACTAAAGGAAAAATTCCCGGAAGTGTTTTCAGGCGGCTTAAGGAAATGCACTAAAATAAAAGCTCAATTCAAGTTAAAGGATAATGTACAGCCCGCGTTCAAAAAGAAGAGAAACGTCCCGTTCGCAGCGTTAAACCAAATAGACGAAGAATTAGATAGATTAGTAAATGCTGGTATACTGTCTAAAATTGATTTTTCGGAATGGGCTGCTCCAGTGGTATATGTTAAAAAGAAGTCAAATCAAATCAGAGTATGCTCTGATTTTCCAACGTTAAAAGACCATCATTATCCTCTACCTAGCCCCGAAGAAGTATTCAACAAATTAAACAGAGGCAAAATCTTTTCAAAAATCGATTTATCAGACGCTTACCTACAAATCCCGGTTGACAAAGAATGCGCCAAACTGCTGTGTATAAATACACATAGAGGTCTATATAAATCTAATAAATTGGCTGTTTGGGGTCAAGGTCGCGCCTGCTATTTTTCAACAGGTCATGGACATCATGCTGGGCAACCTTGATTTCGCAACTGCCTATCTTGACGACATTCTCGTTACGAGTGAATCAGTGAAAGACCATAGAGAGCATATAATACGCGTATTCGATAAAATCCAGGAATATGGTTTTAAAGTTAAAGAAGGTAAGTGCGAATTTTATTGAACCCAAATAAAATATTTAGGACACATTATTGAAAAAGACGGTCGACGACCGGATCCTGATAAGGCTACGGCGATTAAGGACATGCCGGCCCCGGATAATGTACAAGCACTGTAAAGCTTTGTAGGCCTAGCAAATTTCTATCAAGTATTTATAAAGAACATGCATAACTTGAGAGCTCCGTTAAATGATCTTTTAAAGAAAGATAAAATCTGGAAATGGACATCAGAATATCAAATAGCATTCGAGAAAATAAAAAATACACTTACGTCAGATCTTTCCCTCACCCACTATAACCCAAAATTGGATATTATAGTAGCGAACGATGCCAGTGCGTATGGCATTGGCACCAGTATACTATATAAACTTTCGGACATAACGAGAAAACCGATAGCGCATGTTTCCCGATCGTTGCTGCCAGCAGAAAGACAATATTCACAGATTGAAAAAGAGGCATTAAGTATAATTTTTGCTGTGATCAAATTCCATAGATACCTACAAGGCAGACATTTTACTCTACAAACCGATCACAAGCCACTGCTGACAATATATAGAAGCAGAAAAAGGATTGCCGGTGTACACCGTTAACAGACTCATTCGATGGGGAACAATATTGTTGAAATACAATTTCAAAATCGAGCATTTGTCTTCCAAAAATATTGGCCACGCGGACGGATTATCCAGACTCGTTCCTAAAAATAATCAGTTCTTCGAAGATTCAATAATTGCAACATTAAGAACGAGTTGCGAAATAAAAAACATGATCGCCAACACGATAAGAGAGCTCCCTGTTACATTATTCGACAGAAAACAGAAAGCTCTGAAAGACGAGTTCATTCCGTCTACTAAGAAGACAATCTACGAAAAAGACTCAAATGTACCTGAGGTTTTTTCTATTTGTGATGACGTACTATTATACAACGAAAGAGTGGTGATACCAAGAAGTTTACAAAAGAAAATCCTACTTGACTTTCACACGGGTCATCCGGGGAAAAACCGAACTAAAAGCCTAATGCGATGTTATGTCTATTGGCCTAACATGGACATAGACATGATTGACGCATGCAAAGTGTGTGCGTTTGCTGCTAAAGCTCCGCCAGTTACGTGCAAGCCTTGGCCAAAAACAGACCGGCCATGGCAGAGCATACATGTCGACTTCGCGGGACCATTGGAGGATCATTATTACCTCATTGTCGTAGACTGTCACACTAAATGGCCGGAAGTCCTCAGGTGTAAAAGACCAACCACAGGAAGCACGATAGCCTTTCTGCATTAACAATTTACACGTTTCGGCGTTGTGGACTGCGTAGTAACTGATAATGACACACAGTTCACATCTTGTGAATTCAAACAATTCTGCGAAACGTTTCAAGTGAAACATATCACGAACCCACAATATCACCCTAGGTCCAATGGGCAAGCGGAACGTTTCGTTGACACATTGAAACGAGTACTTAAGAAAGCACAAGGGACACCTACGGAGAAGGCCCTACAGTTTCTTCAGCTATACAGAATCACTCCAAATCCCAGTACACCAACCGGATCTTCACCGGCAGAAACGATGTTTGCGAGGAAAATCAGATCAGTTTTCGACAAGCTTATCCCCAAGCAAGCTAAATTCAAAAAGACAATCAAACTTCCTAGAAAACGTTACTTTTGTGGCGAAAAAGTACTTTTTAATGTATACAAAAATAATATGACGTTTTGGGAAGTGGGCACTATAAAACAAAGAGTGAGAGACCTGGTCTACATGATACAAGGTCCCAAGAATATACATAAGCGGCACCAAAATCAAATAAGAAAATGTCGGACAACTGACATAAATGATTCACCACCATCAAATGAAGAGCCAATAGATATCATAGTCGAAAAGCAGGAAAAGGAAGTACACAGATCCCGTGATCGTCGACCCTAAACGGAAAAAATAGTAAAACATCTTTTCGGGGGAAAAGTTCTCGGAAGGGGGCTTTTGTCTGGGAGTTACCTATTTAATAATGAACTCTTCTTTGTTTATATTAATCGAGAGTTCATTACTATCGAGCACGTGTTCAGGAGTGAGAGAGACTTTAGTGAGGACTCTCGTGTGGAGTGAGCAAGGGCGACAGAGACTCTGGTTCCAAGTACGACTTCAGTTCAGCACAAGCTATTATTACTTTCCTCTTTATATCTCTTTGTATCTCTTTGTATCTCTTTGTATTTCTTCTTGACGTAATATATGTTCGTGAACCTACCACTTTGTTGACTTATTATTTTATGGTCCCATACCCGGTCCATATCAATAAGGTACTGCTTTATTTTTCTAGTTGATAAAGTACTGCTTTTTTCTAGTTGATAAGGTACTGCATTTCCTAGTTGATAAGGTACTGCTTTTTTCTAGTTGATATGGTATTTCCTTGCTTTCTCTCTTGTCACTATTCCAACTTAGCGAATGAAATATTGTTCTTTTTCATTTTCGCCATTTTATTGTTCTTGATAGACTGCTACCAAGATAAACAAAATCATCAACCACGCCTATGAGCTTATTTTATGCAAATATATTTGGCTTTATGTGAGGTTTGTCTGATGCAGGCTCTTACATTACCACAGTTTTTAGGCTTATACTAAGTCTAAGTCCAGTGCTAGCACTAATAAAAGCATTCATGAGACGTTGGATATTATTGTCAGGGTGAGGCACAAGATAAAAGTCATCTGCAAATAAATCAGGTGATATAAAGATAACAGATAGTATCTTACATTTCCAGATGTGCAATATTTATCAAAATCCTTAATAGAACGTAAGTCATTGTCAAGTAAAGAACAAATAGTGTAGAGACCGAATATTTCCCCGCTTCACGCCATTCTTCACTTCAAATGGTTAAGAGAGCTTACCATCAACATTTACCTATGCTTACATGAAACAGATTCATGTTAATAAACTTCATGGACAAAGTTACCTTCTCAATATCTCCATAAAGCAATTCTATCGACTGTATTAAACGCTTTTTCTAAATCAGCAAAGGCATATCTATTCTCTACTTCTGAACTTGCAGTTGTTTTGCAGAAAAATAAATACGTGGACTCGGCCTCTTCGAAAACCACACTGAAATTCTGGAAGCACATCATTAGCAACATGTTTGAACAATCAACCCAAATTTTTACTAACTCAGAGAGTATTTACCACAAATATCTTTACTTGAACGAACCCTTTGAAGAGTAACAGTATTTGTGCATTACGCCAGGAACACATTCTTTTTTACCAATAATCTTGTAACAAAAGATTTACAGGGTTAGTGAAAATCTCTTCTCCACGCTTTAGTATGCATACCACCCAACCCAAATGACAATGCGCTATTTAGATTTCTATGGCTGTTTCTATTTCACCAAGTTTCTGTTCGTTGGTAGTTATGTTTGGAATACTGTTCAGAAACTCTAGTAAGATGATTCATCAAAGTGTTTACGCTATCTTTTCAAGATGCCATTGGGGTCAGAAATAAGACAATACCAGTCATTTGTGCCTAGAAGATTCATTGGATATGATAGTGGTTATAAAAACTGTTATAGATTCATTGGATATGATAGTGGTTATAAAAACTGTTATAGAGGGACATCTTATTCTACCCCCGCAATGGATATGGTCTAACCTATAAAAGACTGTGACTAGAGCGAACTGTGGGCATACAGACGGGCAACGCTCGCAGTTGACGGCTTTGCGCACTGTCAAGCCCTCTGCCTTCGGGCGGAGAGCGTTGACCCAGTCATGACTACGACGAAAGGTAAATTAGACAGAAATTTTTGGCCGGGCTATATGGCCCGGGGGATCCCACTTTAAAAAGGCCTTGTGCCGCATTTTGCCTTGAGTGGGAAGGCGAATAAATATTCATACGTCAGCAAACGCCACTAGACGGACGCATACGTCATAGGCGAAGACATTTGCTACTTGATTGTTATTCCTGTTACTATTCGTTGATTGTTCTTGTACGTCTATTGGTTTATTGTACTGTTGTATAATGAATCTCTTCTCTTCTATCTGCAGTGTTAAGTATTATTCTTACACTATTCGTTTCCCTGATATTCCTTCCCGGGATATATCATAAACATATTATGCAAAGAATTGTGAAATTGTCTAGGTTCTTTGATGTCTACTGCAGTCTGTATTTTACTAACTTTACCATCCTATCGTTTATAGTAAATTCTCCGTTTAACCCTTCCCTTCGCATCCTTGATCGCATTAGTCACCTTTCTTTTTTCATCATGTAACAGGTTGGCTCAAAGCAGACATAAGAGTGCCTTTTGTTTCCCTCACAAAATCGCTTCAATTTCTGCATCATTGTTATCGAACCAATCTTTATCGTTCCATAAAATAAAACGTTTCTCCATAAAACCTAAAACTTCACTTCTTATATATATATATATATATATATATATATATATATATATATATATATATATAGTCATCCGCAGACAGATCTGTTTCGCTGTATCACAGCTCATCAGTACGGTTAGACATCCGAATTCTTCTATCCAGGATTGAAGCCAGATCGAATTGACATAAGTCGGCGATTCTATCTCTGGGCTTGATTTGACTTCGGTTAGACTGTTGTTCCTTCGTGGTCGAGAGTTCTAAAACGCACCAGATCAATTGATGGCTTCCCCTATGTTGATAGGGGTCGCAGGTTTGAATCTTGCCGAATGATACACATTTTCGTAACAAACATTTATCGTAAATAATCAGGCCGGTAGAAATATATAATACTGTTTGTTTAAAAACAGATTATCTACTCAAATACGAGTATCGATTAAAAATCATTTTCAAACAAATAATTTTAGTAATTGCATATATATATATAGTTCGCTATGTGTTTTAACTGTTCACCTTGTCCAATTGATCTTCACGCTCTTTACACACTTGCACAATTCTCAAACGGATACATTGAGTGTCCTGCGAATGAACACATTTGAGGAACGAATTGTTGGCTTATTAACAAAGTTCAGCCTAACGCCTACTATTTTATAATCGGTTCAGCACTCAACATCGCTTATAGAATGAACACAATGGACATCTCATCGCCTCACAAATATACAGCACAGTTTTTTGAACCAGGTTGCATTCATGTTACCTTATACCTGTTCTTCATGGAACATAGTGCTAGCTATGAACAACTGGATAAGCACAGTATACCATTGCTGTTATCCTTACCCATGCGTTCTAAGTCCATTCAACGGATAGCAGACCCTACCCAACTTGCTATTAAAATCTCCATAAGCGACAACTTTATCAGCCTGGGTACCTTTCAGCAAAACACCTTTCCGCTCTTCATAAAAAAGACATATTTTCCTCTTCAGTTGCATTCATGGTTGTGCATATCACTGACTAAGGTATATTACTTCCTTTCACAACCTTGACATCAAGCGATCATTTATAACAGTAATTCTTTCAACCTTTGTTTAAGAAAGCACTTGACTACAAATGATATTCTAGATTCATCCCTTTTCAACCCTTCCTTTTTACACTTTTAATAAGGTGTGAAGCCCCCAGTTCTTCCAAATAAGCTACTATTGTTGCAATTTAGTCTCTGATAGGGGGACATATTTCAGGATTGCATCGCCGGGGATCTTTAGCTACAAACGTACACCTGCATTATCCATATCAGTATTCTTACATTCCAAAATTCATTAATCTTATTATAGTAACAGGGTGACGAGCAAGCGGAGATTACGATGCTCTAGGAGACTCATCAGGTCAGATTTCTTCATCTCATGATATTCCAGAGGCCATAATGTCTTTTATTGCAGCATTATTTTGAGCATTTATTGGTTATGATTGTCTTTCTTGGTTACGACTATCCATTCAGCATACAAAAACATCTTACGATATCAAGAAATGATTGTACTTGAAATTATACTGAGTTATTTCCACTCACTGTGAAAGAAAACCATGTGCCCAAAAAGAAGAATCAGTCAACATCAATCGATGTTATCAAGTCGCATGTGTTACGTCAGTTTTACTAGCTGAATATTTTAATGAAGGGTTCAGCAGTCCCAGTGTGCTTACAGCACACGTGGACGCCAACACAGCTATTTCTGTATCCACCACGCCTATTTACCATTGAAAGTGTGTATAAATAAAACGTTAGGAAATGTAACCTTTCACTGACTGAAGAAACTTTGTAGGGTGAAACCGCAGTAGCGAAGGAGGTTAGTATTCCTAATGCTTTAAATATTATAGATGTATAATATTAAAAACATTAAGAATACTAACCGCCTATATATATATATATTAATACGCAGTCCTGTTTCGCTGTATCGCAGCTCATCTGTACGGTTAGACATCCGATTGCTTCTAGCTAGCATTGAAACCCGACCGCGTTTTCAAAAAAGGCGGATTTTAGAGTGTGTTATATACACAATGTAAATACACGCCAGTAGCCTAGAGTGTTCAAATTAATTACTGAAAGAACTATGCGTAAATGCGTGAATAGCTACTGTTTTTCCAAAGTATAACATTTATCCATAGTGCTCAATCGGCGTGCGGGAGCGTATATATATATATATATATATATATATATATATATATAGTCATAAGGATAGAAAGAGAGTGAGATTGGGAGAGAGACGAGGGAGGTGCTAAATGCCTAGTATCGTGTAGGATCCTCTCCACTTGCCTGGCCGTCTTGACATGGATTCCAGAAGTCTTCGGAAGACATCTTCAGAAATATTGTCATGCCGTCTAGATATCTGTCGATGTAATCAACTAGATCTCGCCACCACAACCCATCAAAAAACCGATTCTAGGAAATGTGGGGCCCATGATATGGTGTATTATCATCCTCAAATAACGCATCTTTCCTAAAGCTCCATAGCTTCTTAAGTCTTTCGAACACCCAACACCTACCCTCAACCAGAAACAACTGGATCTATAATTCTTCAGACCATGCACCACGTTGCTAGTCCTTCAGGGTCTAATTAGCGACTGTTACACATTCATGTTAGATACTCATGGTGTCATGGTGGTTCATATCATGTTATCATTTATATAAACTAAGAAACTATGGTGCTCCAGTAGTTGCGTTCTCATGCCCCAAAAGATGGCTGCTTGACATGCGTTTAGTGCTTTTTTCATTGAATGTGAATGTAATTTAAGCCAGCATCTCATAATTTACTACATATAATTCTAGTTAGACGCTCCTGTTTACGACCTTTAAGTCCTCCTGGCCTATCACAGTGTGTGGTAATGCCTCCCATATCCCGAAAAATAAGTAATTAAATGAACCATTTATCTGGACTAGAACATTACGCACTGTTCAAACCAAGTGCAATTAACCCTTTAGATCACCATATATATATATATATATATATATATATATATATATATATATATATATATATTAGATCGTTGCAAAAATTCGTGTGCGATTAGAAAATTACAAAAATATTCGTGTGCGATTAGGAAATTAAAAAAAAATCATCGGCCCCATTGATTTAACTGCTTCACATCGTGCTACAAGATTGTTGATGCCATTTTTGCAAAAACTTCGTGTCGTTACCCCCAAAAAAGGTTGTGATATAGTTTTCGTTTGACTGTACAAATTTAAATTGTTTTTCCATAAAACTGTTCTGCAAAAATTTGAACAAAAAAAAATATACAAAGAAGCCACGTCAGAAAAATACGGTGTGTACTGGAGAGTTCCCATTTCAAATTTTAAGCTTCTTCTGTTTGGCAACATGCCGGTTTGAGTTGTCGTGATGGAAAACGACACCTTTACGATTTGCCAAACTCGATCATTTTTCTTGAATAGCCGCATCGAGATTAGTAAGGTGGCCGCAATACTTTACAGTTATTTCGCCAGCTGGAAACATTAAATTGAATTATCCCTGTCCATTCCCATCAAACGGATAGCAAGATCTTCATTGGATGAAAGCCTACTTTAGCTAGGGGTCGTGCACATTCGCAGGCTTGTTTCCAGCTACTTTTGCGTCAAACGATCAATTTGTCATCTCCTGCGACAGAAATAACGTGACAGAATTCTCCTGTTCAAGAATGACTCATTTTCGTGGCGTAAGAGCAAAGAAAACGCCGCAGAAACCCGATCAAGCTGGTTCTTTTTCGTCCGAGAACGTAGCAGATGTGTTTTGAAATTAAAAACGAATGGTGAGCTGTTGAAAGTAGTAGAGATATAGATTTTCAACATCTTAGAAATATTTTCTGTGGAAATCTTTATTTTATTCTCGATGACGTCTGGAAGTCGTCCAGAAGTCGTCCAGAACGTATTTAGGTTAAAACCACCCTCTTTTAATCTGCAAAACCACTTTTTGACGGTCTGAAGACCTGGAATACAATCCAAATAAACCTTTTGATTTTTTGTCACAGTTGCGACTTTCTGAAATTCATAGAGCATATTATAGCAAAAGTGTAACTTTTTATTCTCCATATTTAAGGTATTCATTTGTGGACAAAACGTCAACATTCAACAAAGAACTGGTAGAAACTTGATATTTTTCAATAAGCTGCCGGTGAATGGTGTCCGATCACAACTAAAAGTAAAATGCATTCTCATTCAATCAACAGACGGTCGTCAACAGTTATTTGGGACAATGGTCACGTTATATTACATTGGCAAGTTCAAGATAGTATAAGGGTAGCTAGGGCGTACATACTGTGCACACACCAATTAAACTCAGAGGTGGAGAAATATCCAATCGGGCTAGGAGGGAAATGCCGTAAAAGACAACAGAAATGTTCGCCTATGTACCGATAAAGTGCGCACTAAATCATGGGAAACAGTACGACCTCAACAAAGGCACATACTGCTAAAAGCAAAATATTTTTCAACAATCCTAGACCCTGAAATTCCCTCATGACAAAACATTTAATATATATGAAATGAGCAACCCCTAATGGAGTCTGATATATAGACACACCGAAAAAAAGAAATGTCATTTCCATGTTAAACTGGCAGAAGCCGTAACATGTTTTATTAGATTCCCGATGAACTGTATCTTCCCGCAACTAAAAGTTTCATGCGTTCTCAAGTTATCATCAAACCAGACAACCAGGGAGTCCAACGCGTTGGTAAAATCGTCTCCCAAAAAATAAAACTATAAGACGCTTATAGCAGTAGGCAAATTTTATTCGGTTTTAACCTGCTGTAGACGAGCAATGCATAAGTGAGGGTGGTTGAGCAGGTAAATCATCTTCCCTTAGCATGGCGCACTAGTGGGTCTCTTGTTCCTCTCTGTTCCCTTTGTTTGTTTCTTTTCTTAGGGGGATGCTGTCTTATAGAGTACATCGTTATTTGTCTTATCAGCTTTTTATCTAACAAGGTAATTAATCAAGAACTCATCTTAACTTCTTTCAGTGGCTCTTTTTGTCAGGATCGTTTGACATGTTTCTTGGGAGTTCCACTCCATAAAGCTGCCTTTCTTTGCCAAGACAGATAATTGTTAAAGTGATTTCAGTGAATAGATACAGGTGGGTTCTTAGAAAGATATCAGGTGACAGCTGATGTTGCTACAATAGTTATTTTTTAAAATTGACACTTCATACTCCCTTAGTAAGTTCAAGATCGTAGAAAGGTAGCTGTTGCGTACATACCATTCACGCGAACCAAACTTACCGAGGTGGGGAGAATGCTGTTAAATAACTGTTGCTGCCCAACTAATGATTAAGGTTAATGCTTATTTTTTACATTTTTTTTTATAATCATATCGCCCAAAGCAAGGCATTTTATTGCAACTGTTTTGCAGAGGGTTACATAGGAGGAAAGTTATGAGAAAGAGTGAGAGGTTATAGGGGGTGTCAGGAAGTGGGTAAGAGAAGGATGAGAATACTGATGAGAGTGGAGTGGATGGAGAAAGAAGCATGAGAGAGAGAGGATGCAGGTTAGTGAGATAGGAGATGACTATTGACTTTACATTTAAATTCTTGGAGATTATAGCTGTCGGGTAAGCAAGTAAATGAAAGGGAATTCCACAGGCGGGAAGTGCGAGAAAAAAAGCTGATAGAGTAGATTTTGCGTTTACAATTTATTGGTTTCACACTAAAAGGGTGGGACCTTGTTGCTAATCTTGTGGCTCGAGTAAATTCATATATGAGTGAGCTAAGTTCATTAATCTGTTAATTTGTTTTCACTTTTTTTTTACTTATTTTTATTCTCTCATCTGGCCACCTAACTCTAAAGATTGCAACACACTTGATCATTATGTGGGGGGGGGGGCAAAGTTGAGTGAGAGTCCAACGAAATTCCTTGTAAAACCAAAGATAAACTGAAATTGCTGAGATTAGAAAAAAAGACGATCAGGTAGTAGTCGGCAGGGTTAGGGTTAAGAAGTTAGTTAAGTGCCATACGTGATACACGCTTTAGACGATCATGTCTCGAAAGAGACATGACTGACTGGGCAAAAGATTATCCTGCAGTAGGTTGCCATTGCTTTCTGCGAAAGACTGGTTGCCAGTCAAGGCTATATAACTAATCTGTCCTATTATTTAACCCATAACTGGAGGAAAAAGACGGATTAATACACTGGGGCCATTCAATCCCTAATTAATCCTACAGGCGAGTATATAATAATCCACTGTGTGAATGGAAATTTTAATAGTGTTCCTCTCCACCGCGTCAACCTTTCCATGGATTTCGTCAGTGGACCTGTGTAAGTCGGGATAGTGCAGCACTTACCCATGAGAGGGATAGAAATGATATTCGGGAACGATCTAGTGGGTGGAAGAGTGACCCGGACCCTAAAATGAACCCAATTCCATAAACCATAGAAACTGTTGAGAAGGAAAGTCTAGAGATATTCCCTTCATGTGTGACCCGTGCACAAAAGATCAGAAAATAAGAAAAAAGATACAAGTGAACTTATTAACGAAACCATAGACCTATCTGAGACATTTATGAGGCAAGATTACACTTTCGAAGATAAGGACGAAATGGAAGCTGATACCCTTGATTTATCCCAGACACTTTTAAACTCTGAAAGGGATACAACAGATAGTTTCACAGGACTTCCGGATATAGTTGAACATAGAAATATAAATTTTACAAAAGATATCCAAGGGAGTAGGGAGTTTCACGCCACAGAGCAGATATTAGATCCTGAAATATGCATTACTCAAAGAGGAACTAGATAAAATCCCACGGGATATTACGTGCAAGACAAAATTCTAACGCGGAAATGGCGACCTCCTCATATTTCTGCATCTGAGGAGTTTTCCACAATTCGACAACTAGTCTTACCAAGACTGTATACGGCTGAAGTTTTTAAGACAGCCCACAACATCCTTTTAGGCGGCCATCTAGGCGTTGTCAAAACCGATAACAAAATTAGCAGATATTTATACTGGCCAGGAATCAAACGTGATTGGCCAAATATTGCTGAACATGTAATCCTTGGTAATTAGTGGGAAAGCAAAGACGAAAAATTCCTGTAGCCTCATTTTAACCTATCACCGCATATGAGCGAACATTCCATCGAGCACTAGTAGTTCGTGTAGGACCGATGCCTAAAACAGCAGAAGGAAATCAATACTTAGGAACGTTGATGTCTGCTTCCACAAGATTCTCTGAAGTTATACCCATCAGGACCATTTCGTCCAAGAAAGTGGCCAAGTTTTAATACAGTTCTTCACCATGGTGGAGTTACCTCGGATAGTACAAACTGACCAGGGAACCAGAAATAATACAAACTGACCAGGGAACCAGAAATAATACAAACTGACCAGGGAACCAGTTTTACATCCAAGTTATTCCAACAATTATTAGGAACACTTTAACGTAAAATCCGTTTACTCAAGTGCGTACCATCCACAGCTGCAGGGTGGGGGGCGTTGGCGAAATTTGACTTCACGCTCAAAAACGATACGAACCTTTTGCTTAGAAAATGAAAAGGACTCGGAAGAATGTCTACCGTTAGAGAAGTCCGTACAGGAGTCGACTGAATTTAGTCCGTTCAAACATGTGTTGGGCATCAAAATCATGTGAATTAACATGGAAAAACCTTAGATCCAAACAAAGCTTTATATATATATATATAATATAATAAAAAGTGTGAGAAGCCGTGAACGTTCACGGCTTCTCACACTTTTTATTTTATACTAATTACTCTCGTTGGAACAACCCTATTCCTTTATTCGTTATATATATATATGTATATCTGGTTATGTCTTGAAGGCTGTCATAATGCGTTTAGTAAAATAAAGGAAGGTAAAGAAGTTTTTGGGTATTACCTATTTATTATTCATTAATATTTTGAGATGAAAATCTCATCTTCAGAATGGCAGAGGAGCGTGTGTCTGTCTATCCGAGTGTGTTCCCGGCCTTTCAAAGAATGGACATTTCTAGCTGGCTGTCTGCTGCTGCTGCTGTCATTAATTTTTTTTCCCTTTTTACTGTGTTTATGTATGTGTGCGTGTGTGTGTGTCTTTTAAAATAACTGCTCGCTGAAATTTACCTATGAACTCATGGGCAATAACGAAATTCCCTTTCTTGATGTCACTATAAAACTAAAACCAACGAATTTACCATTTATCTGTAAAAAAAAAAAAAGAAAAAAAAAAGACCACGAACTCTTGTCTTCTTAATAGTTAATGCTCGGAAATGTATAAATTAGCAGGAATAACGAACTTCTTAAATAGAGAACATCAAAATTCTTCCTTCCAAAGAATATTTTCGAGTGAACTAAAACACGTAAAACAAGCATCAGTCAATAATAATTTTCCCAACTATATCATTGATTAACAAATAAAATTATTGTTACAAAAATACATAACACTAAACATCGATATATTTTATTGCAACAAATGCACATTAATTATAAACAAGACGAATTTTCTATATAAAAAATTATTAAACACAATATGTCTGCCATAATTCCTCAAAGACATGTAAAACTTATAATATTTTATAGAAAATGAAAATGAGACATTTGTTTCTAATAATAATAATAATAATAATAACACCATCAATTCTAAACTAGTGATAATTAATAATATGTATGAATTTTAATGCTCTGTACAGGATTGTCTTTCTTGTCATAAATAAATTACCTATATTGGCCATACTACCACTTCTCTGAGTAAACGCTTTACATGCCACTTATCTAATAATAATAGTGCAATAAAAAACATTTATTAACCCATAAATTACAAGAGCCTTTGAGAAAAATTTTGGGTGAAAATACAAAAATACTGTTTCAATCACAATATCAAAGATACCTCACTACAAGATAGGAACTATATATTAAACAATTTTCTCCTACCATCAACCTTATATTATTTTACAGTGGAAATGGAGTTTTGAAAGTTTTTAAAAAATAGATGTTCACACGATGATCAGCCGCACGCATCACGTGATAGCTTTAAAGAACTTTCCTTTTCAAAAACACAAAAAAATTACATTACAGTTAAATAAAAACAACGGGGGAAAATGACATCCTTGAAAATGGCCAGTGAAGTGTCTGAAAGCGCTTGAAAAGTCGAAAACTATGGAACATTTTACACTCCTTATTGCCATCAAAAAAGAAATATGAAAGAATATTGAAAACATTAAATAACAAATTAACATGTTTAAATGAAAGATTGCTGCCCAAATATATATATATATATATATATATATATATATATAGTTATGAATTAATTGTACATTGCGACACGGAAATTTCTATGTTTCGAGATAGATTCTCTTCATCAGGCAATATTTGATGTTGGTTGTGTTTAAATGTAAATCATCTGTACAACCAACATCAAATATTGCCTGATGAAGAGAATCTATTTTGAAACATAGAAATTTCTGTGTCGCAATGCACAATTAATTCATAACTATATAATTATATTAAGCTCTATAATATTTATTATATTGAGCACATTTCATAATAAAATAAATGCCGGGGCACTTAAAATAGTAAAACCCTTGAGTCCTATTCACCTGGATATATATATATATATATATATATATATATATATATATATATATATATATATATGAGAAAGAGAGATAAACGAGTATATTTGTACAGGAAGTAGATGGAATATCTACCTTAGACTCCTCACAAAAACTTACAAAATTAATATATGAAATCTTTAATTCGTAACCTGCATCATTACATTTCAATTATTCTTCTGTACGCTCATTTACTCTTTCATCGACGTCGAATGAATGGACATTCAAGCACGACACAATATTTTGAGCCGCAGGAAATTCGGCTTTGCTTGCCAAAGCGATGTTGGAAAGTTACAGAATTAAAGAAAATTATAAAGAAATTAATATTCCGACTGATATTTCGAACGCAAGTCATGTAATTTCTTTTCGTTTTCTCTTTGATTTATTTTTTAATTAATTTTTGGGTTTGTTCTCTGACGTTTTTTCTTTTTCTTATTCATTTTTTTTGCTTCGTTTTATTAATAATTTATTTCTTGTGAATTTTTTGCACTCCATTTTCTCCATTCTTTGTATCTTTTCTATCGTTTCTCGGTCTTTTTACTGTCATATTTTACATTCTTTTTATTAGTTTAATATCACTAACATTTGATAACCGATCTCCTCTTGTTTGTATCATTTTTATTTAAATTCAGTTTTATTCTATTTGTTAAGTGATAGTTACATATTCCTATCAAACGTGGATGGAAAGTATCATCCGATACAATTTCTTGATTCAATTGTTTTATATGTTAAAATAAAATTAATATTTATGGTTGATGGTAGGGCAGTGTAAAAGTAACTTATACCTCGGAACAACAGACAGAAAAAGCAAGAAAACTTATCCATAACTTTCATTCTATCTCATAAAAGTCGTTTCTTTTATTTTCTTTAGGCTTTAAACTTCTGTTGTAATAATTTTTACAGCTTTCAGTTATTTTTCTTGGCTTTTATGAAGATTTAAGGTTGGATTTTAAAATAAAAATTCCAATTCTACATTTTGGTCTGACATTCAATAACCTACTGGTATCTTTGCTTCAGTCCCAAATTCATTCACATACTGATAATGTGATGTATTAAATCATATCATTGTTATTATTTCTTACATGCCTTTAATACTATTAAATATAAAAAATGGCTTTATATATATTTTTTATCGATCCGATGTAATTTATTAGAATCTATATGTAAATTGACACCAATATCTCCAAGTAATGTCCTTAAAATATAAGAGAATCTATCATAAGTATACAGCAACAGAATTTACTTTCAATTCTGATGAAACAACTTTCGGGAAACAACGGCTGTAATATGTTCCCTGATAGTAGTCAAGTGGAATATACTTATTTATAAATGTAAATTGACTTCTCCATATTTTCTAGATATTTATATTATTTATAGTTGTGATAATTAAATAGTTAAAACAATGAGTTTTCGAAACAATAGTAGGATGATTTATAGAGGAAACTGTCTATTATTGAGAGTGAAAAAACGTAAAAGTTCTTAATCAATTTAGATGAACACGGGTTATTTCACTGTTTGCTAAGAGTTGTAAAAATTAAGCGTTCAGTTCAAGTATGGAAACATCTAAAATAACAACGAGCAGAAATATCAGAACAGAAATTAAATGAGCACAATTTTCCGAATTTATAAGAACAATTAAAATAAATATTTAATCCCTTTCAAATCTGATGAAAAATTTAACAACTTTTCTTGCTATTGAAATTGTTTATTCACTTGAGATATTCTTGTCAAAGCCATCATTTGTCAAAGCCATCATTTGTCAAAGCCATCATTTGTCAAAGCCATCATTTGTCAAAGCCATCATTTGTCATTATTCTTGTCAAAGCCATCATTTGTCAAAGCCATCATTTGTCAAAGCCATCATTTGTCAAAGCCATCATTTGTCATTATTCTTGTCAAAGCCATCATTTGTCAAAGCCATCATTTGTCAAAGCCATCATTTGTCAAAGCCATCATTTGTCAAAGCCATCATTTGTCAAAGCCATCATTTGTCAAAGCCATCATTTGTCATTATTCGTTCAAACCATTCATTTGTCAAAGCCATCATTTGTCAAAGCCATCATTTGTCAAAGCCATCATTTGTCAAAGCCATCATTTGTCATTATTCTTGTCAAAGCCATCATTTGTCAAAGCCATCATTTGTCAAAGCCATCATTTGTCATTATTCTTGTCAAAGCCATCATTTGTCAAAGTCATCATTTGTCAAAGCCATCATTTGTCAAAGCCATCATTTGTCAAAGCCATCATTTGTCATTATTCTTGTCAAAGCCATCATTTGTCAAAGCCATCATTTGTCAAAGCCATCATTTGTCAAAGCCATCATTTGTCATTATTCTTGTCAAAGCCATCATTTGTCAAAGCCATCATTTGTCAAAGCCATCATTTGTCAAAGCCATCATTTGTCATTATTCTTGTCAAAGCCATCATTTGTCAAAGCCATCATTTGTCAAAGCCATCATTTGTCAAAGCCATCATTTGTCAAAGCCATCATTTGTCATTATTCTTGTCAAAGCCATCATTTGTCAAAGCCATCATTTGTCAAAGCCATCATTTGTCATTATTCTTGTCAAAGCCATCATTTGTCAAAGCCATCATTTGTCAAAGCCATCATTTGTCAAAGCCATCATTTGTCAAAGCCATCATTTGTCATTATTCTTGTCAAAGCCATCATTTGTGGAAAAAATAAGAAAGAAATAAACGCCGTCATTTTAACAAACACATTGAAATCGCTAAAATAATTTTGAGAAATAGAATTCTACTAAATACAGATATCCAATTTTCTGCATGATTGAATCCATGTATATGGGAATGTCCATATTACACGTACTGAAATAATTAAAACTTTTAACAGCAATAACACGGTACAATTGCTTGGTTTGAACCACTCCGATAAAACCAACTGGCTTGAAACACTCCGCTAAGATCAACTGCAATATACCGCTCCAAATAGATCAATTGGCATGAACCATTCTGGAAAGATCAACTGGCATGAAACACTCCGCAAAGATCAACTCGCATGAAACACACCGATAAGATCAACTGGCATAAACAACTCCGATAAGATCAACTGGGTTGAATCACTCCGATAAGATCAACTGGCATAAACCACTCCGAAAAGATCATTTAGCTTGAACCACTCCAAAAAGATGAACTGGCTTGAAACACTCCGATAAGATCAACTGGCATGGACTACACCAAAATGATCAATTGGCATGAGCCACTCCGAAAAGATCAAGAGGCACAAAACACTCATATTAGGTCAATTAGCATAAACCATTCCGAAAATATCAACCGACTTGAACCACTCCGATAAGATCAACTGATTTGAACCACCCCGAAAAGATCAACTGGCACGAACCACTCCAAAAAGATCAACTGGCATGAACTAATCCGACAAGATCAACTGGTTTGAACCATTGCGAAAAGATCACCTGGTTTAAACCACTCCGAAAAGATAAACTGGCATGAACTCCTCCGAAAAGATAAACTGACATGAACCACACCGAAAACATCAACTGACATGAACCACACCGAAAAGATCAGCTAACTTGAACCACTGCAAAAAGATCAACTGGCATGAACCTCGACGAAAAGGTCAAGTGCCATGAACCACTCCTAAAAGATCAACTGCCATGAACCACTCCTAAAAGATCGACTGCCATGAACCACTCCTAAAAGATCAACTGCCATGAACCATTCCTAAAAGATCAACTGCCATGAACCACTTCTAAAAGATCAATTGGCATAGCCATTCCGAAGAGATCAACTGGTATGAACCTCTCCTAAAATTTCAACTGGCATGAAGCACTCCGAAAAGATCAACTGACTTGAACCACTCCGATAAGATCAACTGGCATGAAACACTCCTAAAAGATCAACTGGCATGAAACACTCCTAAAAGATCAACTGGCTTGAAACACTCCGCTAAGATCAACTGCAATATACCACTCCAAATAGATCAACTGGCTTGAACCACTCCGAAAAGATAAACTAGCACGAACCACTACAAAAGATCATTTGGCATGAACCATTCTGAAAAGATCAACTGGCTTGAATCACTCCGATAAGATCAACTGACTTGAACCACTCCAAAAAGATCAACTGGCACGAACCACTCCAAAAAGATCAATTGGCATGCACCATTCCGAAAAGACCAACTGGCATTAACCAATCCGAAAATATAAACTGGTAAGTAATTTTCCGAAAAGGTGAACTAATCTGACAAGATGAACTGACTTGAACCACTCCAAAAAGATTAATTGGCATGAACCACTCCGCAAAGATCAACTAGCATGAACCACTCCGAAAAGATCAATTGACATGAACCTCCCTCGAAAATATCGACTGGCATAAACCACTCCGAAAAGATCAACTGGCTTGATCCACTCCGATAAGATCAACTGGCTTGAAACACTCCGTTAAGATCAACTGGAATAAACCACTCCGAAAAGAACAACTGATTAGAACCACCCCGAAAATATCAATTGGCTTCATCCATTCCGAAAAGAGAAACAGGCATAAACCATTCCGTAAAGGTCAACTGGCGTAAACCACTCCGATATGATAAACTGGCTTGAAACACTCTGATAAGATCAACTAGATTGAAACATTCCCATAAGAGAAACTGGCATGGACCACTCCGATAAGATCAACTCGCATAAACCACTCCGATAAGATCAACTCGCATAAACCACTCCGAAAAGATCAACTGGCTTGAACCACTCCGAAAAGATCAACTGGCATGAATCACTCCGATAAGCGATCATATTTTAGTTAGCAGCCGGTCTCGCCACTGCTTCAGAGGTGAAAAGGTGTATTTAGCTTGAGATCCCAGACAATCCGGTAAAGAAGACGACGACTGTTTAAGTCTATTTGCCGTGAACGCGTTCTCCTGACAACATTCTAGCCTGTGCCGTTCCTGCCAGACGCTGTCGACGTTCTTATCGACGACCTTTCTCGATTTGCTACTGTTTACTCGTCGTTATTATAATAACAAAAATTGAAGTTGATAAATTCTACATGTTCGCCTCCATCTACTCATTTTCTTAACTCTTTTCACACATGCGATAAAAGTTTTTGGGGGTCGATATCCTTATCGAGGCTCCGCAACATGTGTGTATGTCCTTTTCGTCAGAGAGCGAGAGAGACAAAGAGAGAGACAGAGAGAGAGAGAGAGAGAAAAAGAGAGAGAGAGAGAGAGAGAGACTTTAAACTAAATTTATTTAGACTAAAGTTTACGAAGTCTGCGGAGTTTAATTTTATTATGTTTATAAGCGCATTGTAATATTAAGCCTGTGCCACACAAGTTCCTTTTTGCAAACACTCTGGCAACATGTACCCACAGACTGACTGCATCACGATGTCGTCTCATCTTGATTTGTATCATTACTGAATGTCACATCTCGAAAATTTACTTTTTAAGAAGTGAAGCAAATCTCCTTAATATGTAAGATACGTTGCTGATATTATTATATTAGCCAAAAAACAGAGCTTGAAGTAAATAATCTAAAATAAATTAAATAAATAATTCTGTCTCCTATTTTATTTAGGATATAACAACTACACTATCTAGGTTCTTTAATCCAGTTTGATAGAAACGCCTTTACTTTGTAAAAAATGATGCAAACTATTACTTTCTTAATTTTAATAAGGAAAGTCTACATAGAGACAAAATTTCCACAATTAAAAATATATAAACATCTCTATTAATCTGACATGTTATTTCTAAATTAATAAGATAACATCAAACACACTTAACAAAGAATTCTAAAACTATATTTTTTACGGTCAAATAAAAACTACTTTAAATAATATTAATTGGAATGATAATCTACACAATAATCATAACAAAAATATTAATAGAAAAATCATTTGAATGTAACCAGTTACACTATGATTATAATCAGGAAGAAATTAAGAATTAAGTATATTCTACCTCACGTTAATTCTAGTAATATCCGATTAATTATCTACTATAAATATTAAAAACATCAAATTTCATCATCATTGATATGTCCTAAAGGAAACTCAATGTAAGAAAACGTGATATAAAAACCTTTATGTTCAATAGGAAACAGCTACAAGATTAGCCTATATCTTAACCTATCTGACCAAATTGCAACAAGATAACATTTAAGGAAACATATTATTCATACCAATGTAAGATTTATAATTGTCGATAAAACTCGCATTCAGCATTAATTGTAAACAGATACTAAATTCTCGAACGATATTGAATATATTAAATAAGATAACCTTTAGTCTAGAAAATGAGTTTCAATATTTTCAGTAATTAATAATGAAAAAATATTAGCGGAATAATATTAAAACTTTCATGCTACATGGTTCATTATACTTGTAGTGACGGTTGCGTTTTTCTATATCGTGGTCATCATTATGTAGAGAAGGTCGGCCACGACTGGTACAAAGCCACTTCATTAACAGCTGACACTTCTCGAATTTAACAATACTGAATGTTGAACAATCATTGAAAAATAAAAATTATATGTTTGTATAAATACGTGTAAATTTATTTATCGAGAAGAGTGATGTCAATTGTTGTTTTGAGAAATTCATGTATAAAGTTTTTTTTTGTGAATGTGTGTTTTTAAGATTTCAATCTTTTTTTTGTGAAGAAAAAGCAAAATGGTGTCGTTGATATTTTTATGATGTCTTCGTTTTCTGATATCCTTAAGACATCATATTCTCTCACAGAATTGTCAATCCAACGTCAGTTTTGGTTTATTGCCTTTTCTCTTGCGAAATAAGCAAGTGCCTGGGAAAGATGCAGAATGGTCGTAAGTGCTAACGCCGATGAAGAGAAAATGCATAAAAATTACTGCATTTATTACATGTGACATTCACTAAATCTCATATATACAGTACTATGCAAAAATATTAGGACAAGAACTATTTTATCTTTTATGATGCATCAAAATAAAGTTTAAAATCACCCCTGTCCTAACACTTTTGCACACTACTGGTAGTGTGCAAAAGTATTAGAACAGGGGTGATTTTCCTAAAAACCTCACTGAAATTCAAATACAGGGTGAAAAACCAAGTAAATTGCTAATAAATATTGATTATTTAAAACTAGGTGTAAAAGAAATGTATTAAAAAGAAGTTATATTTAATTTTTCCTATTTTCTATTAAACAAGTTATTTTGAAACTACTCATTATTCTATTATCCTTGGACATGACTGACTTTTTTCTTATTCCTCCCTCTCAAATTGATAAATCTAATGTTACTTTGCAAGACACACCTTGGGAACAAATACAAGCTGCTTGGCAGGAGATACCATTAGATACATTGAAGAAATTTGTAATGTCAATGCCTGACAGAATGAAGGCTATGATCAAAGTGAAAAACTATTATACTAAATATTAAATTTATTTTTTAATACGTATTTTTTCTTGTTAAAGCATTTGTTGAGTAAATCAAATAAAGTGACTTTAATTAAATTGTTTATTTTCTGTCAATATACTTCATAAAAGATAAAATAGTTCTTGTTCTAATACTTTTGCACAGTACTGTATATGTAACTTACAATTTGCTACATTTATAGAGTCTCTAATCCCTCGTTTTAGTAAAATTGTTACTAAGCTGATTTCGTGTGTGATTACTATTAAAAATTGAACCTCATGGTGTGCCTCGTATTTGTATTAAAATAAGCTACACATTATTAATAAAAATACCTTTAATCCATATAAATACCTATGCATGTGTATATATTTGTGAGTTCGTCCGTGTGTAATTATTGATGTATGTTTTGTTCATTTGTATAATGAGTAAGGCAATTGCAAGCGATACTTCCCTTATTTAAAAAACTTTATTTATTTTACGATTATGAAGATATTACTAATGCTATGGTTTTGATATCTGAAAATCTAATTTTAAGCGTGACTCCCACTCGGCGTCACTCAAAACATGAAATTAATATATTTTATATGATTTAGGCTTCGTAATCAAGAGGATGCATGAAATCAAAAGCGTAAACGCTGATAATAGAAGCATAAAAATATCTAGAAGATAAAGCGAATGTCTAGGGGAACGCTAAAATGAGGGAAGCTGCAATACACAAAAATATGGACGGAACTAGAATATTAAAAATCTGAAGTGACATCAGCAATGGCAAAGATAAACCGGAACACAAAGCAGAAGATAAGATCGATTTTGATGGCGCTGTCTAATAGGTGCAAATGAATGCGGGTTCCATCGGACAATCAGCCGAATGATCCACATCACAGGACTTATCATCCAAATTCTAGTGAACAGGGAACAAATACAAGCTGCTTGGCAGGAGATATAGCAAGCAATATTTGATCCGAAATAAGACAAGGACTGTGTGGTTTTCTCAAAAACACTGGTCCAAGAAACGTTATATTTATGGCAATACAAGTGCAATTCTTTTTACAGATTATGCAAACCATTTGATAAGATACGGTAGCAAGAACGATTTAAAGTGAATTAGTGAGAAAAATATACGAATAAAATCCAAAACTCATGCTGGGAGCAAACCAGCTGTATCCACTAAATAAATAAACATAGAAAGCGGTGTGAAACAAGGATGTAACGTCTCACCAGACACTTTAAACTTTTACAGCGGCACAGTTTAAGAAACATAAGATATGCAGATGATAGTGTTTTTAGAAGGCACAAAACATAAAATGCAGGAATGTTTTGATAAGGTGGTAAAAGAAAGTGAGAAGAAAGGACTAATTTTCAATTGCAAGTAAATAGAATATATGGTTTACAGCCTAAACTTAAAAACTGTGAAATGGGATGCCAAATCAAGCAAGTACGAACATTTAAATATCTGGGAAGTGTTTCATTAGAGGCTAGAAAATGTGGCACCTAAATCCAAACGGACACTTGGATAGTGAAAGGTGCCTTCTGATATATTAGGAAATATGAAAATATTCTTAGAAACAAAGAAATTAAAGCTAAACTATTATGTAGTATCAATTCTTCTATATGGTAGTGAATGTTGGACAATCGTATCAGATAAAACAGAAACATGAAATAACAGAAAAATGGCTCTACATAAGGATACTTGGAATGTCATGGGCTGAACGAAGAAATTAAATGAAAATGGAGATCAAAACTGTACTTAGAGTCAGAAAGAGACAACTGACATTTCTAAGGCACATAATGAAGAAAGAAGGCTTGAAGAATTTGAAACTCACATATCAACACAAAAAGTAACACTAAAAAGATTATTTTAGCGACATATTCATAATCACATTCATCATCAAACAGAAAAATTACGATCGTTACTCTCCACAGTGAACTTGTTCTCAATATACAAATATTTGCTGTCATTGACTTGAATGTTAAGACGTATTTCCTAGTCAAATGTAATTAGCTAACTTCGTCTTTATCATCATAATGGCCAATAATGATAGTAATACTGTATTATCACTATAAATAATGATAGTAATACTGTATTATCACTATAAATAATGATAGTAATACTGTATTATCACTATAAATAATGATAGTAAATACTGTATTATCACTATAAATAATGATAGTAATACTGTATTATCACTATAAATAATGATAGTAATACTGTATTATCACTATAAATAATGATAGTAATACTGTATTATCACTATAAATAATGATAGTAATACTGTATTATCACTATAAATAATGATAGTAAATACTGTATTATCACTATAAATAATGATAGTAATACTGTATTATCACTATAAATAATGATAGTAATACTGTATTATCACTATAAATAATGATAGTGATACTGTATTATCACTATAAATAATGATAGTAAATACTGTATTATCACTATAAATAATGATAGTAATACTGTATTATCACTATAAACGTAAAGCAAAATAATATATACATTAAAACAAATATAATCAACACAAAGGTTTTATTGAAATAAATGGTGAACAGCAGGTGATACACTCACGATGAACTGTCATCACATATTTGAAGGAAAAATTGTTCTCGGCAAAACATTTTTGAATACAAAACTAGAATACATTTTCAGTTTTCTAAAATAAGAAATAATAACAAAGATTTCGTTAAAATCTGACAAAATCAACCTTCTCACTATAACTGAACATTAAAACCAAAAAACCCTAAAACCCCACTTTTTTGGCATTAAATGACCCACAGAGGTTGATATGCCGTTAAACAAAACTCAAACAAACAAATCAAACAAATTGTAGTTGCATCATAAGTACCATTGCTTTAGATATCTCAAAGAAATTTAACAAGAAATGCTATAGATTTTGCTATACATAATCGCTATTTCCACAACAAAAGTATAGATGAACTCCACTCTTTAGTTCCAACAGTTCTAACCTTTTACAGCCATAACTCGATATTTTACCCATAATCACACACATTTCCTTCGTATTCCATTCGTAAAAAGGAAATTCTGTGGCTTTTCTTCCGAGGTCTACTAATCTACTAATCTAGATCTACTAATCTGTACAACAAACTCCCGCGTTGATGTTTTCCTGTAGAACAATCCTAAGCGCTTCAGTCACAGATAATTCTGTCTTATTCTTATAAGCTTCACTGCCTTCTACTTCCGTCTAACTACAGTCTTCTAACACGAGTTCCTTCTGAGTCTTGTATTGAGTGAACCTTAATATAAAAGAATTCGTTAGAAGAAATCTCAAAGATAAATCTCAAATTAAATTCTCTTCTGAATTAATTATGTATGCTAGTCGAATTCTGAATCTGAAACCGACACTGTGCATGTGTACGCTATGTAATTGTAATATCCACATATCTCAAATCAAAAATAAATAGTATTGAATTGATTTATTTACTAGCAACCATATAGGCGTATAAAAGGCATGAACACTGGGTGATTATGTACATGCGCATAGGTTCTCAAGGATGCAATAGTTTAGATCAGTTCGTAAATTAACCCGAACAGAAATAATCTCATCTCCTTCAGTTTGGGTATCAGTACTTTTTATTATCGCTCCCGTCCCTAGCCTTACTGAAAACGGATACCAGTGTCATAATTATCCCTCTCTGCGCAGCGCGAAGATGTTGGGACGAAAGTCACATGTCTGAACACATCTCCTTCATTTATTTGTATTTTTAATTTTTTTAAGGAACGCAATACTCGATTCCTCTTTCCTCTGTAGCACTCTGTCTTGAAAATTACACACAATCCGAAATATGAGGTTCGAAGTCACAATTATTTTTTCTGTAATTTCAGATGCCTCGTGTAATCAAGAAAAAAAAACACTAATTATAATGATTGATAGAAGTGTTTTACATCAATTAAATTCACTTAGGCGTTTGGATTATTTATGTTATTCTTTTTCTTTAATTTGCATTGCTTGTGTATTTTGTTCTGAATTTATCATTGGTCAATTGTTGATAGAAAAATTTCCTCTGTAAATATGTATCTACTAATCCCCACCTACGCACAAATATTTGTAGTGCGGATAGAGAAGTATTTGGACATTCGAAAAATATATTTTTGATGCCTATATTTAATCTAAACTTTCACAGCTATTCTATTCTGACAAAAAATTAAAAACCACTAAGAAAATTGCGTATTTCCAAACATATAATGCAAATACAATACAGTATAAAACATTAAAAAGTATCTGGAAAAAGAAATCGGATAAAATGTTTGGAAGAAAATCTTCATTTTTTTTTCAAGAGGTGGTGTTTGAACGCGGGATTTCACTTCACAAGTAACTGGAATTTAAGACATTTACTTATATCTGAAAGATGACAGTTACATGCGTCTTTCTACACGAGTTGTGCGTAGACTATGAAAATTTTAAATATTTATCCAAGTGAAAATCGAAGAAAATGAGATACATTTCGTCACTTGATACTATTTTATTTCTGAAAAGAATAAAACACTGTAGAGCAGAATATACATGTACCGTTTACAGAGATAATGCAGTAGATGAAAATACTGTTTTTAATTGATTCGCTAGTTTTAAAAGTAGAAATTCTGATCTGAAATCCTGAGAACATTCTTGAAAATCTTAGTAACGGTCAAATTGAAAGGCCGATTAAAAACAAACCAGATAACAATACAAAAGACATTACAGACATTACAGTCTCGTGGAGAAAACACTTAATTTGAAAACACTTAATTAGTGAATCGCTACGACGTTTGGGTGCTTTACATATTGACAGAAAAACATTTAATAAGCAATTTCCATCTAAGATTTTCTGATCAAACGTAACAGAAATGACGCATTAATTTATACTAACAATCACAGGCAATGAAAAATTGATTTTTGTAACAATTTGGAATGAAAACGATCATGGGAAAAACGAAATGAGACACCGTTAACAACAAAAAGTTAGGTTGCATCCAAAGAATGTGATGTGTATCTGATGGGATTAGAAGGGTATCATATATTACCGTATCCTCCACAAAATAAGATGTTAAATTCTAATTTGTATCGATTAAAGGCATAAATCGATGAAAAGCATTTAGAATTGGCTAATCGAAAGCGTGTCTTATTCCATCACGTCTCTTTGTAGACAAAGAGAAATTGGTCCAGCTTGGCTAGGATGGAATTCCTAGACTCACAGTAGACGCCTAAAATTCCAGATTTAGATGACTACTTATCTTATGTCAATCCTTACGTTTTTCTGGAACTCTGTAAAACCATTTAGGCAAATTCTTCACCCAGAGAGATTTCAGGTTAAGGGACGGAAAACCCCTTTAAATGGCTTCAAATATTGCAAACGCAATGGAACAAAATGACAATTATCTGGTTGCATTAATCTATGTACAAATGTTTAATTAATATTTTTTAAGCGACATTTTTATTCCGACCGATTTTCCACTTAGAACCGAGTTTCTGTTGAGCGATACACATGTAACCCCTTCCATGCTTTCTTTGTAAAGTGACAGATAATAAATATAACTTCTTCGAAGACCTTTTTTCTTTTCTGAACACGTATGGTTATTATGTACCCATATATATATATATATATATATATATATATATATATATATATATATATATATATATATATTATTTTATAACGTCACGTGAGGTCGACTATGTTTGTTCTCTGGCGATCCGTGTTCAAACTCAAATATCGGCAGCGACACTTTATTCCTCTATGACATCTTCCCTTTAAGATGACTTTCTCTGGAGTCTATATTTCTTCAGCTTTGGTTCAACACTTTAAAATTCTGTTGCTGCTCTTTTTCTCTTAGCGTAAAACGTTTGTTCAACAATTTCTGATGGCGTGGGTACGTCAAAGTTATCATACAATATTTCCTTAAGTACATCTTTTCTTTGAGAAACATACAAATCATTCGGGCTTCCAGGGGCAAAGCCCAGTAGACAACCAGACACTGCGTCAACCAGTACTGGATAGAGATCAGTGAAAAAATTCAGATAGTAGCAATCACAGGGAATATCAGAGGAACGTATGATAGCATCAAGACAACTATGGGACCAGTAAATCTACTAGTGATGTAGTCATCACAAATAAAAGACAAGAGATGGAGGGATGGGTGAGACACTATTCCAACATCTACTCTCAACAAGAGTTGCGACGACTGCAGCCCTTGACGCCACTGAGTGCCTACCTGTCGTGGAAGAGCTAGACACTGAGCCGACGATAGAGGAACTCAGCGACACCATCAATAGTTTGGCCACAGGGAAAGCCCGAGGCAGTGATGGAATTCCACCTGATCTTATCAAGCACTGCAAGACTATCCTACTGCTTCCTCTGTATGAAGTCCTCTGCCAGCGCCGGAAAAAAGGGCTGTACCATAGGACATGAGGGGACGGTCTTCACTCTTTACAAGAACAAAGGCGAGCAAAGCGACTGCAACAGCTACAGAGGCATCTCTTTACTCTGCGTCGTGAGCAAAGTCTTTCCTCCGGTCTTCTTGTTTCGTCTGCAGAAACTTGCCGAACATATTTACCCAGAGTTGCAGTGCGGCTTTCGAACAGAACGATCAGCAATAGACATGATCTTTTCGCTCCCTCAGCTCTAGGAAAATTGCAGAGAACAGCAGATTCTCCTGTACGTTGCTTTCATCGATCTGACCAAGGCATTCGACCTCATTAATAGGGAGGACCTCTTCAGAATCCTGTCCAAGATTGGCTGCCCACCCAAGCTGCAGAGCTTCATTTAGTCCTTACAAGAGAGTTGGAGAAGCATCTACAACCATGCGCGCCTCACAACACGTGTTTGAACTAACTCCAAGCTGACAGTGGAGACAAAGATGGCAGTGTACACCGTACATTAGTACACTGCTATACGGCAGCAAGACAGAGACCACGTACGCCAGGCAAGAGAGGCGTGAGAAGTATCCGACGCTTATTGGGGATACCATGACAAGACAAGGTGCTAAATACTGATGTTCTGTCTCGCGTGGGTTTGCCCACCATAATAACACTCCTTAAACAGGGCAGACTCCGCTGGCTGCGCCATGTCCACTGTATGCCAGACGGTCTTGTTTGCCTTGTTGATCCACTTCATGGTTTGTTGCCTCATTTGTTTGTCTTGTTACTACTCGTGTTTGTCTCGCTGCTATTCTTGTATGCCATGTTGCTACTCCTGTTTGCCTTGTTAGTACTCTTGTTAATCTTGTTTGCCTTATTGCTACGCCTGTTTATCTGGTTGCTACTCTTGTTTGTCTTGTTTCGAATCTTGTTTCTTTTGTTTCTACTCGTGTTTGCCTTGTTGCTACTCTTGTTTATCTTGTCGCTACTCTTGTTTGCATCGGTGCTACTCTTACATGTCTTGTTGCTACCTTTGTTTTCTTGTTGCTACTCTTGTTTGCCTTGTGTTACGTTTGTTGGCGTTGTTGCTACTCTTGTTTGCTTTTTTGCTAATCATGTTTGCCTTGTTGATATCCCCGCTTGTCTTTTTGCTACTCTTGTTTGTCGTGTTGCTTGCTTTGCTGCTATTCTGGTTTGTCTTGATGATACTCTTGTTTGTCTTTTTGCTAATTTTGTTTGTTTTGATGCTACTTTTGGTTGCTTTTTTGCTAATTTTCTTTGCCTTGTTGCTACTCTGGTTTGACGTGTTGCTACTCTTTTTTTCTTGGAGCTACTTATGCTAGCTATTCTGGTATGACTTGTTGCTACAACTGTTTTTCATGTTGCTACTCTTGTTTTTCTTGCTACTATGGCTTATCCTGTTGTTACTCTTGTTTCCCTTGTTGCTACACTTGTTTTTGTTGCTACTCTAATTGGCTTTGTTGCTACTCTTGTTTGTCTTGATACTCTTGTTTGTCTTTCTGCTGATCTTGTTTGTCTTCATGAAACTCTTGGTTGCCTTTTTCCTACTCTTTTTTGTCTTGTTGCTCTTTTTGTTTGTCTTTTTGCTACTCCTCTTTTTCTTGATGCTACTATTGTTTGCTATTCTTGTATGACTTGTTGCTTCTTTTGTTTGCCTTGTTGCTACTCTTGTTTTTCTTGTAGCTACTCTTGTTTGCCTTGTTTTAATTCTTGTTTGCCTTGCTGCTACACTTTGTTTGTCTTGATGCTACTCTTGTTTTTTATTTTGCTAATCTTGCTTGTATTGTTGCTACTCATGTTTGCCTTATTGCTATTCCTGTTTTTATTGTTACTCATGATTGCCTTGTTGCTACTTTTGTTGGTTTTATTGTGACTCTTGTTTAATTTGTTGCTACTTCTGTTTGCCTTGTTGGTACTCTTGTTCGTCATGTTGCTACTATGGCTTATCTTTTTGCTACTCATGTTTGCCTTGTTGCAATACTTGTTAGTTTTGTTGTTACTTTTGTTGTTACTTTTGTTTGTCTTTTTGCTACTCTTGTTTCCCTTGTTGATACACTTGGTTTTTGTTGCCACTCTTGTTGGACTTGTGGCTTCACTTTTTCGCCTTTTTGGCAACTCTTTGCTGTCCTATTGCTACTCTTGTTTGTATTGTTGCTTCTCTTCTTTGTTCTGTTGCTACTCTGGTTTGTCTTGCTACTCTTGTTTATCCTGTTGCTACTCTTGTTTGTCTTGTTGCTACTCCTGTTTGTATTGTAGCTTCTCTTGTTTGCTTTGTTGCTATTCTTATTTTGTTCTTTGTGCTAATGTCTATATTTGTCGGGCCTTAATCCTTGAAACGTATGTGAAATTAAGTAAAAATACTAGATTTAGAAGAACACCAAAATGTCAGATGTCTAAAAGTAACGTTGCCTATACCAGGTCGAGATGACCTCCTTACTACCATTCTAATATAGAAATAAATAGGATATGAGAAGCATAAGAAGAAAAAGAAATGACAGCAAGTTTCCAAAAACAGCAACAGCAGCAAATGCCTCGATAAATTCAGTCAAGAGTGTCAATCACCAGCAACCGTCTCATCAGTTTCAGCAGCAGACAATTCAGTGGATTAAAATGTTAGTCTCTCTCTCTCTCTCTCTCTCTCTCTCTCTCTCTCTCTCTGGTTCCTGCTTTTAAGAACTCAAGGGAACCCGAAGTTTTGGCTTCGGGTTTGGCTCTAAGTAGGTAGGAAATCAAAATTTGACTTACATCCATTCATTTTTCTTTCAGTCTACGGTTTCGCTTTAACTGGAAACAACTATTGCTTTTTAGTCTATCGTGCCAACGTCCAAAGAGTCTGAGCTCCAGGACCATGGATTAGTTTTAAAGTTTTCATTACACCCGAGCAATACTGCTAGTATTTTATATAATAATTTCGAAATCATTAATACGACATTTGCAAACAATGTAAAAACATGGAAGAAAATTTCGGAGAATGACACACACGTACATAACGCGTAAACAAATTCAGATATGCAAAACTTTTACTCAGATAATTATTGTCATAATAAATAATCAATGTGACATCGCCAAAAAGTTTTAATACGCAGCATAGAGAAATTCTAGAATTGATTTTATGACATTTTATCTTCCTAATTAATAGATTACCATTAAATTGATCTTATCATTTTAATGCGATAATGACTAATTAGTAATCCTCTTATTAAGAGTTATTGCTAGAGTGTACTGCAAGAATCTCTTTCCTGACTTCTTTCTTTCTTTTCATTCTGCTTGATTCAACCAGCCTTCCGAATTTCTTCTAACAATCATGGCTTTTATAATTCCTTATCATTGGTACTTATAAGCAATGCTTGTCCCATCAATTTCGCTCCCACTCCACGCCCTGCAATCCATTTAAACACGCTTCTTAAATAGATTAATAGATTCTCTTCCCTCTGCTTCTCTTACTAGTACACGCCTAGTGAGTGTCAAATTCTCCAAGCTCTCTGTATAAACGTATGTATTCTGTGTAAGTACATCCGAAGAAACGAGATGCCTAAGGTTTAAAATGAATTTTTAAAATGTTGCCTCTTTCTTTAAACTTTTATTTTAGATTTAATTTAAAGCTAGTAGATTAAGTTTAATATTTCTAACAAGCAAAATACTTTGCTTTATTTTAAAACTAATTTAAATTGATTGGAAAGAGAATTTTTTAAACGCTAAAAATCGCCGATTTTAGCACTTTTAGACATCTTTCAGAACAATGTAATCCTCTTTATTAAAACATCTTTCAACAATAAAATATATCTTTATGAAATTTTATTTGAGAAATATTAGCTGAGTTCTAGTTTAATAAATCTAATTTGAAATAAATATTATTTCACTTTGGTTTAAAATATCGCAACAATCTACAATAAGAAATTTATTCAATTTGGTTAGTAGACAAATATAAGAATTTGGTTAGTAGACAAATATAAGAATTTGGTTAGTAGACAAATATAAGAATGACAATGAAAAACTAAACAGAAAATATCTATAAAAATAAGCGGGTAAGACGTGTATGATAATGTTAATCAATCCATAATTCTTTTCCTTGTAACCCTGTCACAGTTGATAAAGGTTTACTAAACGCTATTCTCATGAACTGAACACACCATCTAATCATTTCTCTGTATATATACGACTGATTGTGTACTTATGTATATATGTGTGTGTCTTTGTGTGTGTGTCAGTGTGTGTGAAAAAGTGAGCGAAATTCTTAACAAGCAACATTATAGCAATCTTATTTATTTCTTCAAGCAAAAAAGCCCCCCCCCCCACTTAATATCATCGTCAGTTTCCAGAATATTCGGGGAATCCATTAAATTAAAATCAATGAAAAGTTAAAATTATGGACGCTGAAAATGTTTTTGAATGATATTCCACTGCTACAACACTTTTTCTCTTTTCCTTTTCAACTGATTTTGTTGCTGCTTTTAATATTAAAATCTAAGTTTGAAATTAATGCCCGGATTATTCTTGATTTTTATATGTAAAAGTATATATGCTTTATTCTTTGTATGTTTATAGATAGTAGTACGAAAGCAATTCATTAAGTTACACTTATCTTGTGACACCTTGTCGCCCGGGCTGGCTGGCTGACTGACCCCGGTCCGGAAGCCAATTACGATGATGACCGGAACCTGAGTCAGGGTTGATGCTGTCGAATACGGCACCAATTATGACGACGCTCTCGGGCCTCTAGTCGTGATGGTCTCGTCATAGTAGCTGGTCTTCAAGATGTCTATTACAACGGTGAACTTTACTGCCCACGCTGTGTATTTTGATCTCAGGAAAGAAGCGTTGAAAACCCGGTAGCCGTTTCTCTACCACCTCAAACCAGACCGGACACACGTGTACACTTGTGTTGATAAAATAAAACACGGCGCCAAAAAATGGTAGACAGCCTGTATTTCAAAGCTATCAAGGGTTCAGAAGAGTAAACTTCCCAATTAGGTGAACCTGTTCATAGCATTTGCTGCTCTTTAATGAAGACATTAGTTTCAATGTATGAATTCTTTGAGCTGACGCATAAGTTCGGTCTTCTTTGCATTGATTATCATACTGAATTATAGTCACAGAAATCAGAGGACCTATCAACACTGCGCTGCATGTCTTTCCTCGAATCAACGTTGAAAGGTGTTATTGGAAGACAAGCAAACAGAAAACCTTAAAAGAAAAATTCTTTTCGAAACAAAGAAGAGAATGATAAATTTTCCAGTCTTTTTTTTTTTTTTTGATAATTTTCTTAGTTTCTGGAAGACATCTTTCGCTATTCCGATGCGCCTTCATGTCCAACACATGCACAGTTCTTGTTGCAGTTGATTAAAATCTCACTTGATTTTAATTAACAATAAGAGTAGTCGATTTTTATATGATCAAGTACAGAAGGTTTTTTTTTTTTTTGATAAATTAGTCTTTTTGGTGACTTGCCTAATTATGATTTAATCAAGGAAGGGCTTTCGCCTTTTCGATATATTAATTTGTTTATTATATTTGTATGAGTATGTATACATAACTGTAAATTCGCAAAATTATTTGATAAATAGCGAGCCAATGGCAAATTATAGGTGATTATTTGATATTCAGTAACCAAACTGTGAATGTTCTTGAAAATCAGAAATTTCTTCAAATTTCAGCTCAGTACTAAGTTGGCAGTAAGGTTTCGTCAGTTCACAGGTGAATTGGCTAGATATAACCGTAAGTTCTATGCTAACAGTTTCTTCTATAGCTCTTCTTTTTGGAACCCTATTCCAGCACCATGATTTACAGCTAACATTGATATTCAAAAATTTAAACGCAATCTCAATCGTTCTCTAATGTCTTCATGATTCCTCTCCCTATTGTTCTCGCTCTTTTAATAATGTTTTCTTTTTTTCTTCTTTCTTTTTTCTTCTTTCACATTCAGTGCCTTTAGTTGCTTCACTGCTTTGCTTTTCTACTTTCACACAAAATTACATAATGAGGTGAACTTAGATTTAAAAAATCAGTAAAACTATTTGAAACATTTAATGATAAGTATGGTTTTGAATATTCTATAATTAACCGTGTTTCTGCTCTACCAACTCTTATCTCTTGGTGACAGTAATCCACTTTTCATACATTACTGGTAATTCTATTTTTCTAAGATTACCTTCTGAAATAAGAGCAAGTTCTTTTCTTATCAACCTAACAAAACAATCAACTTCTCTTTTGTACCGGGTATTGATTAGTGCTCAATATTTTTCGAGAGGAAATCCGGAACATAATTCAATTGACATTTCGGTAAGTACCTGACTCATGTCATCAGTCAATTTGAATTCGACTTTTATAAATTATTCGGTCACACACGCAGGGAACGTCAATTTAATTCCCTGGACAATTTCAGTAATGCCCTTGGAATGTTTGCGAAATCTAGCTTTAACATTTCTATTAAGTGACAGTTGCTCAGGTGTCTTAAACCAGCGAGTACGAATTTGGCGAATTACATTCAGTCTTTTGAGGTGTAAAGTGTCTGCCCCATCGGTTCACTTGACAAATTCTCAAACAGTAAATGAAGATATCATCAAAAAGGAAAATCTATAAATTTTCCTAATTATTTTCATGTTACATCAAAGAGAACACATGTCGTACATAAAATGCATTTAAAAGAGAACTGAAGCAGGAATTATTTTGTTATTTGTCGATTGTTGTCGAGCCCTAAGCTGTCAGTGAAGTTGTGAACGAATTTTCGGCGCTCTACGGCCTCGTCAGGTTGATGACTGAAGTTCTCAAATATTAGTTCGCCGTATTTATAGCAAAATTGGTGTTAAAAATAAGTGTTAAAAATTGGTGTTAGAAAATTGTCAAAAGGGGGAGGGCGATTATCGATATATATTTATTCCTATATTATATATACATTATAATAGTTATATATACAAATATATATTTACGCTCTCACTCCCTGATTGAGCACTCTGGAAGAATGATAGACTTTCTAAAAAACAGTAGCTACTCTAGCATCTACGCATCGCTTATTCAGTAATGAATTAGAGCACGCTGGGCTCACTTGGTTCCCCGCCTTTTCGGCCTTGTGTCACATCCAATATACGCTTAGAAAATCACACATTAAAAAAAATCCTGCTCCCAATTTTTTGCCTATGAATCAGAAATAAATTGTCAAGCTCTCTGGCACCTGTCATTCAGTTACGTGCCATGCGTGATACACGCTTTGGGCGATCATGTCTCGAAAAAGACATGACTGACTGGGCAGAAGATTATCCCGCAGTAGGTTGCCATTGCTTTCTGCGGTAGACTGGTTGCCAGCCAAAGCTATAGAACCCAATCTGTTATATTATTTAAACCATAACTGGAGGAAACAGACGGATTAATACCTTTCCCAAGGGTATTTGTGCCTAAGTGAATGCCATGAATTCAACTTACGCGCAAATACCCTGGTACCTGAGTTGTCCCAAAAGGGAAAAATCAAGGAAGCTGGTTTTTATTTTCTGATCCGATTCTAAACTCACCCATCCTTCATATTTTATTTTGGGGAACACTCTGTTCTACACTTTATTTATGAGGTTAGTGATAACAATATCTTTTTCTTTGTTGCTTTATTAGAAACTGATAGTCAGGACTGGTGCAAGAGGTTTGTATTCCCCAGAGAATCTATGTTACGCTTCTCAAATTTATGATCCCACCCCGAATCTTTGATACGAGGACCGCCACCCTAGTACATCTAAATTTTCATAAGGTAGTATACATATAAAACACAAATTTTATTGTAACCTAATTATGGACAATAATGAATCACATACAATATAGATAAACAATTCAACTAGAAATATTTTAAATAAATACAGTGTATCTACATACAAATTAGATGTCATAATACATGTCATAATACAGTGTATATATAAATACAAAATTAGAAACATGTCATAGATCATCACACAAGCTTAAATAAATCAACGATGTTTTACTGCTGCACTTTTACTATCAACTTGAATTTTTTCTAGTTAAAAAGTTGAATAATTTTAACACCTTCAACATTATGAATAAAATATAGCAAATTTTCTATCGTGTTTTTCGAGACTTAACATGAGCCAAACAAAGTCACGGATTTGGATAAAAAAGAAACCCAGATTGATGTCAAAATCCGTGAAAGTTTTGCATCCGTCAGTTTCTTCTTCTTTTATGTGCCATGTCCTTTCAGGACGTAGGCGATCTTGGCTTTCTACATCTCCCTGTCCCTGGTGGCCCTTAGCACGCTTTCTCCGGTTGCACCATGCAACCCTCGTTCCATCATCCACCTGATCAGATCCTTCAAATATGTTATCCGATGCTTTTTCTCTTTTTCCCTCTATCTGGCCTGTTAGTAACAGGTTCTCCAAGCACCCCTTCCTCATTGCATGTCCCAGGAACTTTAGTTGTCTCTTCGTAACGCTCAGTATTAATTTCCTTTTCGTCTCAATTCTTTTCAAAAACCTCGTCATTGATCACATGCTCTATCCATGATATCCGCAGCATCCTTCTGTAGAACCACATTTCCGCTGCTTCATGTTTTTCCTTCATCTTCGATGATATTGTCCAACATTCACTGTCATATTGAAGAACCGACATCACATAGCAATCCAGTACTCTCCTCTTTATTTCTAGTGAAATTATCCTGTTTCTTAATACTTTACTCAACTTCTGGAATGCTTCTTTCGCCATGCCAATTCGCTTTCGGATCTCAGTGTCGCACTTTCCGTCTTCTGTTAGAACACTTTCTAGGTATTTAAATTTTTGTACCTGCTTGATTTTAGAGTCCCTCACCTGTAATTGGCATTCTGGGCTGCCCTTTTTGCTTATGACCATGCATTCGGTTTTCTTGCAGCTTATTTGTAGTCCTTTCATGTTACTATTTTCAGCTACCTTCTGTAGGAGGTCTTATAATATCCTTTCCATGTCTGCTATCAGCGCTGTATCATCTGCGTACCTTATATTGTTTAAATTGTGGCCTCCGATGACGAATCCTGGCATCACTTCTAGGGTTCAATTTGTAGATTAAATTTTTTTTAGTTTAATATAGATATAAAAAAAAGCAAATGTTGATAAGATACCGATGATCAAAAAGCCCTGCTGGAGCCTCCAACCAGCACCCATCGGTTGTGAAAGGTCGGGGGTATTACTCACAGGCCCTGCTGATAGTCATAATTTTACTACGTCACTATATAAAACTCACAGGTATAAAGTTTTGTCTTCTTAATTATAAAGGTGAATGTCATCTCAGATATACAGTAATTCTTTTAAAGCATAATCATTAGAGATAAACTAATTTCATTGAAACAAATTATTTGATAAAGGATTTAGTCGCACAAAACACAATTAATCTCTTTTGAGAAAATAAAATTAGCTTTGAAGATTTTATTAAAAAACAAAAAACGCAAAGATATTACCTAACCGAAATAAAAACATTCTTTTATTCATCTGGATGCATCTTAACTATAAAGATGATGAAAAAGCTGTTAAATATAAAATGAAGAAGTACATTTCACTTAATAATTCTGATAAATGCCTAAGATTTATTATTATTACAAAAAATTAAGAAGATTCAACTATTATTAATAACACAAGGAGCTCAAAATCAGCCTTAGGCAAAGACAATATTGTTTGTGAATTCTCGTGCCTTTCGATATCTTCAACACGAAAAAGAAATTCTTATATTCAGTTGGTCACATCGCCTCTCTCTCTCTCTATTTTTCTCTCTCACTTTCTCTTTCTAACTTTAATTCTCTCTCAATAACTTTCACTCTCTCCCTCTCAATCTCTCTCGCTCTCTCTCTGTCTCCATTCATCCAGTTTGAACAACACGTCACACTAGACCAGAATATGCTTGTTAATAGATTAAACTAAAATCTCATATGACACTCAGTATAAAGAAATATTTAAATTAATCGAACTATCCTTACAGATACGAAAAGACCTACAATAAATACCATGGACATTGTACATATTTAAAATTTTAAAAAAATGTAATAACTATTGCAATACCTTTATCCTTTGGATAACGACCAAGTCCAAGTTATGACCTATCCTAGTGCAACGTCTATAATCATTGGTATCCATTAAAATGTGACAGAAAATTCTTTCTATTCAAGTTAACTTTTCAATTATATATAGGGTTATCTATTAATTCCCCTACTGATTTGTTAATATTAAATTATTGTTGTATTCGACTTTCTAGCTAGGGAACCCATTGTAGCGTTTTTTTTTTTTTGTTCTTTTTTTATCTTCATTCATTATCATTTTCAGTTCATTTGGCAAGACTTTCTTGATTTCAATGGATCTTTTTTTCTGTTACTTGTTCAGTTGATATCAATGGTAAGGAGATGATTTATCTGTCGCTCTTAGCTTGGCTTCTTTTTTTTGGTCTTTTTTATTTTTAATCATTTCACCCCAAGCAAGGCGATAATGCGAATGAGAACACATTAGTTAAGAGAAAAGGACAATAAAAGAACAGACATAAAATGGCGATTGACGTTGCCTCTAAAGTTTTGAATATTGTAGGCGGAAGGGAAGCAAGAAACCGGAAGAGATTTCGGAAAAAAATATTTGAATAGGACTTGTGATTACGGCTTGTTATTTTCACAGCAAAACGATGAAATGAAGAAACCAATATAGTATTAGTAGTATCAAGGCAGAGTCATGACAACAATTGCCATGAAAAGACAAGGAAATCTAGTTACTGAAGTCTGGATGCCAGGTCGGGACTGATAAAATTACAAACCCTTCTTTGAATTTTGTCTAGAATTTCGAGCTAGAGAATTTCCAAGCAAAATATTTTGTTTTATCGGCAGCAGATGACAATATTTCAAACTAATTGAAGTCAGTGGGTGGGTGGGTGGGTCAAGGATTAACTCGTGTTCAACAGAACCACCAGTGATCTCTAGAACCAAACATTAAAATAGTCCGACTTCTGGTTATTAATTCTAGAACTTTTCTCTATCCAGTGTCTGTTGAATTTCCGTTGGTCTCATCAAGTATTGTTGCTTTCCAGTTGGTCATTTTCAGGGTTTGTTTTCTAGAGTGTAGTTTTTTTTTTCTGTAAGCCGACCGTTTTCACTTCCTTTAACTGTTCTAGTTCTTTGGTGTGTTTCTTTCGATATCCCATATGCCACGTCATAACTTATTCAGGTTTGTGACCGCCTTGTTTTACGTTTTGTCTCCTTTCTCCGTTTATGTAAACTTGAATTTTTATTTGTGTATACTTCTGTGATAAGGTAGTATTTACTCTATTTACATCGTTCGGACTATTGTCTTCATCTTTATTGCCATGTTTAGAGTTAAGTCAAAGGGAGATAACTACATGGCTACTAGAAATATCATCGCACACGGAATGAGAATAATATACACCAGTAATAAATGATTTAGTTCGAAATTCCTAGCATCTGAAGAAGGCCGGAGCGTAAAAAGGCAGAAACGTCATAAACATGGCAATAAATATGAGGACAATAGTCCGAACAATGTAAATAGTGTTGGATTATTTAATCCACATTGCAGACGTCTGCTCAGGCACAAATATGTTTTTTCAACACCCACAGAGCCAACTCGTGGTTTGTACTACAACTACAGTGAGTGAACCCTTTGCTATATTTTCACGATGACTTGTCTGCGTGCAAGCACAATTATCAACAGCTTCCAAAGAGTCTTCGGTCAATCTACAGCATGATTTTCACGCACATCTTGGTAAATTGTCCATAGAGAAATTCGATTTTGGATTTTATGGTTAGAATGCTAACATTCTAATCACTTGACGTACCCATATTATTAGTTGTAATAAGTTGTATTACCGTGTCAGTTGCATTCACTTGCATTCCTTGCATTCACTTACACGCAAATACCCTTGGGAAAGTACTAATCCGTTTCTGGCCTTCAGTTATCGGTTAAATAACGGGACAGATTGGGTTCTATAGTCTTGGCTGGCAATCAGTCTACCGCAGAAAGTAATGACAGCCTACTGCGGGATAATCTTCTGCCCAGTCAGTCATGTCTCTTTCGGGACATCATCCCCCAAAGCGTGTATCACGTATGGCACTTAACTGACTGACTAAATATAATAGTTGGAAACATAATTGAGGCTTCTACTAGACATAAAGTGGGGGATTAGTTTTACACTGTTATGAAGTAATAAACTGATCCCCCACTAATTACTACTTAATAATATAATACATCTATTCCTCCTCTAACTATGAGTCAAATAACAGGACAGATTGGGTTCTATAGCCTTGGTCGGCAACCAGTCTACCGCAGAAAGCAATGGCAACCTACTGCGCAGTCATTCATGTCGCTTTCGAGACATGATCGCCCAAGCGTGTATCACGTATGGCACTTAACTGACGGACCGTGTCAGTTATCATGTTCACTTTTTTCCCACTCATTACACTTAATCTTTGCCAAACCTCTCTTTCCATCTTATGTTTTATCTATTAAGAATGAAGTTTCTAAATTAAATCCATATAATTTGCGTGAAACTAATTGCACAACAATAATTTGACTGACTAGGAAGTCATTCATATTTTCTGAACATCGTTTGAGAAACTAATCTATAAAGAATTTATTTCACATTTCCTTTTTTTTTTATTTTTAGCATGGTTAGTGTATCTGCTGCTTCTTTTCCCGTTGCAGTCGTAATTGGTGTAGATGTGTCCGTTTCAACCGCCCAGAATCACCATAATCGTCAATGACATCTACACGGTATATGACTTGTGGCGGGCACTGACCAAACGTCACCGATAGTACGAGCTTGTCAATGCAGACGTGACAGTATCAAAGTCTATACATCATGAAATGAAATTGCACTTCCAAATCAGTTGTTCAAACGTAGGGCTTTTAGCTGAGAGATGTGACATTTAGCATTTTTACGACCTATTCCCTTTCTTGTGGCAAATACTGAAAGATGAAATCAAATATTTTAAATACTAAGATTCCTTAAATTGTACAACACGTGTTTAGCATTATTGTTTTATTCGTATTATTTTATTCATTGAATTTTAACGCCAATCGCATCTGATAATTTCCACTGGAGATTAAGTGATATCAGTCAGTCAGTTAAGTGCCATACGTGATACACGCTGACTGGGCAGAAGATTATCCCGCAGTAGGTTGCCATTGATTTCTGCGGTAGACTGGTTGCCAGCCAAGGCTATAGAACCCAATCTGTCCTATTAATTAACCCATAACTGGCGGAAAGAGACGGATTAATACCTTTCCCAATGGTATTTGTGGGTAAGTGAATTCAACGAATTCAACTGGAATTCGAACTCGGCTCCCCGATTTCTCTTTCCGAGCTGATATCCGCTGCACCACAACGCAAGTCCTAAGTGATATCAAGCATCGTTAATATACCAACCTTTTTCGTGATGATTCTACGTTCTGAATGTAACCAGAGATGACAATTTTGACGGGAAAGGTAATTAATGTATGTGATCTCCAAAAAACTAAATCAAAGAAGGACTCAATATTAATACCAGAGTTAGACAGAACAAATTAATAGCTTTCGAAACAGAAAGTAAATATTATAGGAATGGGTTCGACAATACTAAATGGAAGAATAACATTCATAAGCATTGTACGAGCAACCATACACATTAAAAGAGCTATAAGTTATATCATCTCTCGTAAAAACTTGAAGAGCTTGGAAGAAGTGCAGCACAGAACTGGGAGTTTTGGAGAATACAAAAAAAATGAGATATCACACGGATTTGCAATGTGCCGTCAAGTCGAAACAGCCTTGATGATGAAAATATATTGAAACAAAAGAAATGTAAATATTGCTTAAAATTAATATAATAATTTAAAATAATTTTCAATTATTAATTCTTTTATTAAATATTTTATGTTTTTTTTAACCTAATTTTAGTACAATCGAAAATTCTCAGTTTATTCTGTGAGTGTTACTGGTACCAGGTAACCTAACGTTATTTTTCGAGCTAGAGAATTTCAAAGCAAAATATTTTGTTTTATCGGCAGCAGATGACAATATTTCAAACTAATTGAAGTGCGTGTGTGTGTGGGGGGGGTCAAGGATTAACTCGTGTTCAACAGAACCACCAGTGATCTCTAGAACCAAACATTAAAATAGTCCGACTTCTGGTTATTAATTCTAGAACTTTTCTCTATCCATTGTCTGTTTAGGTTGTCGCATAAGCCTGTTGAATTTCCGTTGGTCTCATCAAGTATTGTTGCTTTCCAGTTGGTTATTTTAAGGGTGTGTTTTCTAGAGTGTTTTCTAAACCGTTTCCACACTAGGATTTTTTGATAAAGAGGATGGTTAAACACCCAAAATTATTAAAAATAAAACCGAGCAAAGTGTTAATGAACCTTCTTATTGGCTCAACGACCAACTAGAACAATGGATTAGAGTTGGCTACATAGTCATGTACGCAGCCAGTGTGATGATGACACGACATTGTTGTTCAAAGGACTGCCTTAACTGAAAACGACCTGTACAGGGTCCCTTTGGTGCACTCAACTGCTAATTTCAGCGATTAGGGCGAGTCTTAAAGTTGGGGGACATCGACTGTGACATGTCTACTTTCTTAAGACACGCTACACAGAAATATATGCATCTCCGGCTTTCAACACAGACATATTGAGAAAACTGGTCAGGTGCTCAGCTGAGCAATGAGTCTTCAGCTACAACCGGTCACGGGACTGATAACGGTGATTCGATTCTTCCACGGATTTCCAAAATTTT
Organism: Ascarosepion bandense; assembly: GCA_037127315.1. Taxonomy (NCBI): domain Eukaryota; kingdom Metazoa; phylum Mollusca; class Cephalopoda; order Sepiida; family Sepiidae; genus Ascarosepion; species Ascarosepion bandense. The sequence continues at coordinate 217,580 of JBBBDQ010000207.1, forward strand.
TTCAAGGATTTCGTGACTGTTTCAAGTGCAATGACTAGTGTAGCTGTCACCTTCTTTTATTATTTTGTATTTTTCATTGTTGCTATCCTCACCCGATAATTCATTAATGAAAAGAACTACTAAAATTAATTGACTAAATGCATGTTTTAGGGGTAAAGAATGCAACTAATATTTGTTTTATTTGTTTTAGACTGGACAGCCAACATCTCAAACAAGTGTAAAGGTTTTGAAAAAACAGAAATCGTCTACTTAAGCTAATTGTAAAATTGGAATTTAAAAAAATGTGTTGAGGTTCTGATTTAGATTCTTCGACAACATTCGAATGTCGGAGGAATTTTTAATTCCACTTAAATGGATACGTTGTTAACCTTTACAAAGTGTGACTCTTAAGGATTTTTTAAATTTGAAATGTTTGATGATCCAAACGAAAATAAAGGGACAGATATTATTTGCTAAATTTTAATCAGCATTTTTTAAGTATCCCAGTTTGAACTGATCTCAATGATAACGTCTTGTCAAATCGACTTGTAAAAAAGTGAGCTATTATTGATACTTGTAATAAACTAAAACGCAAGATATAAATTGATAGCCTTATCTAATCTAAACTTATTTATAAATGGAACTTTGTCTGTGCGCGTGTGTGTGTGTCTCTGTGTGTGTGTCCGTTACCTATAGACTCCGAAACGGCTGAACCGATTTTCTTGAAAATTTACACAGTTGTACTATAAGCGTCTGCGAGTGTTCTTAGCTAGGTTTTGTGTCGAGATACCCCCGATAAATATCGAAAATCGATAATCGAAAAAATCGGGTTATAGAAGGAATGGTTCGATTTTAATCAAATTTGATACACTCATAAGAAACGATATTCAGAAGATTCAAGGTTGCAGTTCTTACAATAGTGCAGAAAATCGATAATATATATATATATATATATATATAAAAGGTAAGATGTTTGTGTGTATGTCTGTTTATCTGCCTGTATGTCTGTATTTTTTTCAGCCCTTTTATTTTAGTTTTTGCTTCGGGTTTGGCTCTAAGTAGGTATAATTGTAGTTCTTAGTTTCAGCCATGATACCATTTACTCAGAGGACTTAATTAGCCTTCAAAATTCCGTTTACGACGAAAAAAACCTATTTGATATCGATACCAAGAAATTAAAATTTGACTTACATCCATTCATTTTTCTTTCAGTCTACGGTTTCGATTTAACTGGAAACAACTATTGCTTTTTTAATCTTTCGTGCCAACGTTCTAAGAGTCTGAGCTCCAGGACCATGGATTAGTTTTAAAGCTTTCATTACACCCGAGCAACGCCGGGCTACACTGCTAATTCATATTAACTGCATGATATGCGCTAGCGTTTGATTTTCTATCATAAGTCAATTTTTCAGTTGTGTTTAAAAATATAATTTCGGAATGACAGTCAAGTACCGCAGAGCAAAAAGTCGATAGCTTTTGGTATCTGTGTGAATGATAGAACTAAATAGAGTTCCGTTTAAAATTATAGCGAAATAATATCTGTGTATATTTTGGTATTTCTAAATGTTATTTATATTATTTATTGTAATAATATAATACTCCAACAGCTTGTTTTCTCGCACTTCCCGCCTGTGGAATTCCTTTCCATGTACTTGCTTCCCCGACAGCTACAATCTCCAGGAGTTTAAATGTAAGGTCAATAGACACCTCCTAACACACTAACTCGCACCCATTCTCTCAAACACTATTCCTATGTACATCCTTACCCGTCTATCACCCTCCTTCTGACATTTCCTATATCTAACCACTCTCTCATCACCTGCCCCTCTGTAACCCCCTGCGCAATTGCTTGGGGTGAAATGATTTTAAAAAATCCAGTTATAATATTATAATAATATAATACTTATAATAATATATATATATGATTTAATGTTTCTAAATATTGTTTATATTAGTCTATACTTCTGAGATGTAGTAGTATTTACATTATTTACACTGTCCTCATCTTTATTACCATGTTTACGACGTTTCGGCCGTTGTACGCTCCAGCCTTCTTCAGAGGCTAGGAATTTTGAACCGAACTCTATATTCAGATGCCAAGTTTTAACTCAACTCTCTAAGTTATTTGTTTCTTCAGGTACTGAACTCACAACTCTGTGGGTCAAGTTACTAGAACTGACCAACTCCTATATCCACTGGGCGATGTTATTGAAGACGTTAGCGTATTCATTTTTGGGACATATAAACCAAATGTCTCAATCACATTTTTTTACCAGAGCTCATATTGCAATCTTTTGAAGCTCATGATTTCCTCTAGCACTCCGTATTACTGGTTCACATATTGTATTCATTTTTATGATTGGTCGGCTTAGGAGATTTTTGCAGCTAAGCATATGTGCTGATTTCTTAAGTTTACGTAGTTTCCGATGATGTTATCTATCAATTATTTCAACTTCATACTCCACTAATCTAAATAAAGGGTTCGATTCAAAATTCGTAGCACCTGAAGAAGGCTGGAGCGTACAAAGACTGAGACGTCGTGAACATAAAAAAACAACAACATAAAAATGAGGATAAAAGTTCGAACAGTGTAAATCAAATAGGATATTTGATAATATTATATAATTTAAAATGGTTTTGATTTGAAAATATATAATTTTTAAAAAGAGGTTTCATGTTCATTTTTATTATTATTTCATGTTACGAAAACATCCATTCAGAATTAAAAGCATTTAATTTTAATAACCTCTTATGTCTTTATTGAATTCAGTTCGGTTTTTCAGATATAATTTGGATATTTTTTTAATTATCTGTTTCTGTATTTTTATTTTCAAACTTATATTCCTCAAAGCTAATTGAGACATATACATCTCATGAAAATTATCAAGTAGAATGCAGTTTAATAGATGATTAAATTGTATTTTTGTTAAAGTTTTGGGGTATCCCTGTATATTAGTGAGCCAGCCATGAGCTGACTCATTTTATAGTTCACCAATAGACGAGTTAACTAATCAGAAGGCTCAAAATATTCAATGCGTCGTGTATAAAAGGCGACCATATTTTCCCAAGTATTGGTAATGTAGTCCGATTCAGTCGAGTGTCTGACTAGTGAATGTTAATTTTTGACGTTGTTTCATTGAACAGATTACGTACTGCGCGGTATCCTATATCCATAAACTATGGCGGACATGCTTAACAATTTTTACCGTTAGGTAAATTTTCAACTATTAATAGAATTTTTATGCACTTTAAAAATAAAACCCTAAAATGTCAATACACTAAATGTTCTTAACACTGATCTCATAGAAGAAGTACTGAGTCCAAATATATAGATTATCTCTTTTGTTACCTCTTTTGAAACCACCGAGTTATTATCAAAACAAAAGAAACAAAATCATTCCGTTTCTTCAATGATTGCCTATAACCGATGATTCAGCATTTTAAAATAGCATTCATTTAAGTATTATTCAGACAAATTGCCTGTTATCTTGGATTTAAACAGTTCTGAAGAAGATAAGCTTTTTAATGCAGTATTTATTAAATCGACGTTTTAAATCAATTTAAAATTGTTTTACATATGTCATATTTAGAAAAATATTTGGCATCAAAATAAAATTTTCTTGTTTGATAACTTATAAAAAAGGGTCAATGCAACTGTTTATAATACTTAATATATGTGTCATATATTAATAATTATTATTTAGAAAAATATAAGTGTCAAAAACCTGTTTTCATAACTTGAAATATGTCACTGCCATCATCACCAATAATTCCAGTGTTTAATAGCATGTATTTAAATTCTAGATTTTAATTTCTATAGTTTTCGTTACGGCATGTATTTTCCTCTCTTTTTATTCACTCTCAGCATAACTCTACGGTATATTTACATTGGCAATCTTTACATTTAATTTATTTTGAAATATTATTATTATTATTATTATTCAAAAAGCCACTTAACATTATTGAAGGAATAACAAAATTTTAAAATGGACAAGAAAAATAAAATGTCAAATAATCGAAGTAATTACACAGAAAGGTTTCTTTGTCATTAGTTTCAAATATTCCAATATGTATCGAATATCAGGTAGGCTACTGCGCCATTTTTCCCATCATAAAATTGAATAAAAAAAGTATAAGAAAAAGACACTTCATTTAAGATATAGAAAAATTGCATCCCTGTTATAATAGGGTTCTGACCAAACATTGTACTAGAAGCTCAGTTAAGAATTTGATTTTTTCAGTTCATTGAATCTAACACCAAAGCAATTCTTCTTGAGCCTCTAAAATCTCAGTAAGATAATGGCGCACAATTTGTACAGATTTCATTTTTATAAAGCAGAGCTGACAGTTTTCAAAATATCTATAGCAAGAGCCAAGTGAAATTAAGAGTTGATATTTTACGCCTTCCAATCAATCGTATGTGAAGACTTCTTCTTTCGGAGATAAAAATCTTTCATACCATAAGTTTCCATATGTCACACATATAAGCGAGATTAATAGTAAGTTCTTGTCATTAAAAGAAAATATACGTGTAAGGATTTTCAAACCAGTTTCATAAGGGTCAATGCTTGTATTAAGAAGCAAAATGAAATTTATTTACTTATAGCATGTCACAGAATGGAAATTGCTTCCTGATTCTGAGTGAAAACAGCTATTCATTGTTGATTTAAAGAAATAAACATATTCGATTTGTGACAATACTTATTATTGCGTTTATATTTTGTATTTTATAATTGTATAAGTTCTTTTTTTACATTCGTGTTTAAATCAGAATGAATTAAGTATAAGCAATCCCGATTACATTATTGTTTAATTGAAATTAAAATATATCGGATATCATTAAAGAAATTATATTACAACGACGTAGATATTTCATCAAATAGAATTGTACAGTTGTCCTCAAATACTGTCTCATGAATATAGCATGACTCCCGATGTTTCAAATAATCACAGATCAACAAATTAGAGAAGAAATCAATCTGCACTGGAAACTAGTAAGCAAATATTGACAGAAATAATACAAATTAGAAAAGAAACAACAGATTATACGATTAATTATAAATAAATCAAATAGTTTAGAAGAAGCATAAACAGGAGAGAAAAGCATAGAAAAATGATTGATCAATACTAGAAAATAATTTATTCATGTCGAACTCCAATTCTACAACATAAATAACTTCTCAAAATTGCGTCACAGTTAAGAACCTAAGGTTTCAAAGTCTATAAATAAAGGAATTCTTTTCAGGGAGACTCACGATGTCTGATACATTTCACCATCTCATTACTGCTAAACATACATGTGGAGATATCAAAGGTGGTGATATTTCTGTGTAAAGACCAGCAACAAAAAAAACAAAACAAAAAAAAAACGCTTTAAAACCTTTTTGAAAAAGAGAATATGCAGTGTGAATTGAAACTTCTTTCAAGAATGTAATCATAGAACTTAGATTTACAGAAGTAAGCTGTGTTATGCATAACAGAAGGAAATAAACATCATCAGAATGTACTGAATGCAAATGAAATATATTCAAACTCAGAAAGATTATCGGTTGACTTCACGAAAGAAAGAAGAGATAAGCTTATATGTTTTAGAAAAATGGCAAAAATATAATAAAAATTTTGGGACACTTTGATAATGAAATTCTCAATACTTCATTGTGGAATTCAACGTGAGAAAATCTAATTGGGAAATTAAACACGAGCAATAACCTGCATATAATGCATAGAATTGACTATAAAACGAGAAAACAGAGTATACAACGGATAATGATGTCAGCTATAATTAGACAAAGAAATAATAAACGTCTATCTATCTATCTATCTATCTATCTATCTATCTATCTATCTATCTATCTATCTATCTATCTATCTATCTCAGCCTGTTCATTTATATCTATCTATCTATCTATCTATCTATCTATCTATCTATCTATCTATCTATCTATCTATCTATCCCAGCCTGTTCATTTATATCTATCTATCTATCTATCTATCTATCTATCTATCTATCTATCTATCTATCTATCTCAGCCTGTTCATTTATATCTATCTATCTATCTATCTATCTATCTATCTATCTATCTATCTATCTATAAATGTTACATTTTTAGTAAAATCGTTTATTTCGAATTATTTATTCTTTTACTTTATTATGATTACTAACAGCTCTTAATTGAATAGTTTGTACTTATATTTCTACCAACGGTTCTAATTTATCAGTTAATATTACGCATTCTAACATTAATCACGATTCCTCTCGAATTACTGACAGATATTACGCATTTCAAAATAGTGCCTTTTGAATATATTTATTTAGAAATTATCTTGATAACATTCACGATAAAAATTACTTTAATATTAGTAGTTGCCAATGTTGATATGATCAACTATTAATGGAAATAAGTATTAAATTGTTACTAATAGATTTTTACTTGAATAAAAATTATAAATTTATATTTTTAAAAGTTTCTCTAAGTTTGTTTGGTTGAATTTTTTCCTTCTTTTTTTTTCTTTCTTTTTGATGTTAACTCCTCCTTAATTGTTTTGTCCGCTGGGTTTTCTTTATCTTAGCTTGATATGATTCCTTCCTCTTTATCGATCTTTGATAATTCTCAGCCAACCCATTAAAGAGAAGCAATACTTTGCGTAATTTTCTATTTCGGATAGCTCCACCCAGCATAATTTCACTTTCCATACACTTCCTTTCGTTTATTCTTAAGATTTTATCTTTCCCTCTTTCAGTTTCTCTTCGCTCTCTGTTTTCAAACATTTTGCTTCCCATGTGTGTGTGCGCATGCGCGTGTATCTATGTATGTTCGTGTGCGCGTGCGCGTGCACGCACAAACGCGCATGCTTGCGCGTAGATATCTTTCATTTTGTGTTTGGCTATAAATATTGACATATACATTCATGTGTATCTTTTCTATTTCTCTTCTTCTCACTTGTTTAATAGTATTTCCAAGATGTATTCTGCTTACATGATGGGCTCAGAGGCTTCACATTAGAATGATCAGTAGGAGGTGGCCTAGGTTTATAAGCATCTTCCGAGAAGTTTTTGTTCACATCAACCAAAACTTGAGAGTGTTGCAACAGCCTACAAATTCTTCATCAATAACCGCTGCTGTCACACGAACTTTTTCTCAGGTTAGTCTAGTTTTTTGTTTCTTTTTTTCACTTTGATCGCTTTTATAAATGTATTTCGTTCTTAATTCATACTATATAAAGACTTTGACCGTTTAGCCATTATTGCCTGTTGCTTCGAAAGTATTTTGTATTATTTTTATTCCGTTTATGTTTTAAGGAAGGAAATATACGAGTCTCCCTTTGTCTTATAGTTTTCTGTTCTGAAATTTATTTTGATTATATTTGGAATGATCATCAACGATTAGGTTGAAACTAATTTAAGAGTTATACATATCTTTCAAATTCAACGAATAAAAAGAGAACTGGAAAAACTCGACCAAATTCATGTGATAAATTCTTTGTTAAATTATAGATTTTGGTGTTGAAAATATGTTGACCTCTAAATTAAATGAAATCAAATTTCCTTTATTTTTATCTCTGCGGCTAGATTTCAAAATGTTTATATGGTGAAAATCTACGTCTTTACTATTGAAGATAACACAATTGTGTGTTTTAATTTAATTTAGCTAGAGAACTTTTTAATAACATAGTGGACAATTATATTTATTTAAGTAACTGAGACTGAGTTTGATCGCTAATTAGTACTTTTATACGTATAGCTTCATGAAAAGTTTTAGTCACTGAGAGTAAAATATTAATCAAAATAAATGATTCAATGAAATTTGTAAATTGGAAACTTACTAATTGCTTTTAAAACAACGATATTTTATGCTATGAAAATTAAGTTCATATTTTCTTCAGAACAAAACTTTAATCAACATTAAATTATATCAGATACGATAACAAATTGTTTTTTTGACATGTTAAAAATAATAATCACCGAAGAATGTTTATATCCACATTTTTGATCTGGATGCGCAACAAATATCCCAAAAATGCAATAAAATATTAAACAGACAAAACTTGTCGGTTGCATTTAATAAAACTTGTTTGAATTAATTCTTGTTGCTTAAATATATGAGTAAAATAAACAACAATAAAATGAATAAGAAAATGATAAAAAGATACACAGATGTAATAATCAGGAGTAAGAAAAAGAAAAACTTATCGAATCATGATTGTGAAAAAGAGAAACGTGAAAGAGCGTGAGAAAGTAGAGAAATACCAGGACCTTGCATAGGAGCTGAGGACGATGTTGAATATGAAGGTTCAAATCGTGCCCATAATAGTGGATTCATTTGGAATCTTATCAAATATACTCAAATTGAGATGCTGTCTATCTATTGTCACAAGGTACCCGCACATTTCCTACAGATTTCTCCGTATCCTAACAGATCCATTGGTTCTTTTTTCTTCATTCTCTAATGTGTACAGTCTCGACTGTAGTTTTATTTATTTATTTCTTTTGCACAATTCCACTTTTGCCAATTATAACCCATTTTCAAAGCAAGATCTGCAAGTATATATATATATATATATATTGACAGGACCTTTTTTCGTTATTTAAGACTATTCTTTCTGGTAATTTCGATTCTAACAAGATGATCGGATGTCAATGACTGTGAATATCTTTGTGTGTGTGTGTGTGTGTGTGTGTGTGTGTGTGTGTGTGTGTGTGTGTGTGTGTGACAGACTTTGATTTTGTTGTGATACCATTTTCTTTCGTCCCAGTCGCAACTTATGCTTGATACTGGAGGCTGGTTGACAGCCATTCCGCAAGATTTTTCTCGCTTTTTCACCTGTTTTCAGTCATGATTTTCAGTCTAAATGCTATCGATACTTACACGAACGGTAAACCTTTTTCGGGAATCATTCCAATTTTTTTAACCACTAGTTACAAACCAACAAATGTTATCTTCGTTTTCCATAATTTATTCACATTTTTTGTTTTTGTCTGAACTGAGTAATCCATTTGAATCCCAAAATACCCAAATAATTTTTGTATTTTGATATTCGAATATAGTTTCTGCTAGAAACCATACACCCTTGTGCAAATTAACTGAAACAACTGCTTTAGTTTCCTTTTTTTTTTTTTCACTATACGGTCATTGGAGTGTCAGGGTGTAATCAATTTCTATTTTTCTTCAGGTTAGGTCATTTTCAGTGGTGTGAAATAATAAGAATTTAATTTTCGGTGTATAATGAAATTTGTTTGGCTTGCGTCATACGTTATTGCATCACGCCCAGATACTATTCTCTCAATTGTCGATAAATTGTCCTACGGCCATTTTGTGTAGTGGACATTACTCTAAAAAAGCGCATGAAAATTGTAACGATGCACGAACACACTAGCAAGCCTTACAGAGAGATTGCCGATACTGTTGGTGTCAGCCGTGTCATCAAGGCGAAGAAACAAACTGGATCAATCAGTCCATAACGTAAAGTAAAATTCGGTTGGAAGAAGAAAACAACGCTAAGAGACTATGTATACGTGACCAGGGAAAGTGTGAACGATTTTATGAAGACATTGTTCGTTTTGTTTATATTAATTTGCACAAGGGTGTATATACTAGTGGCAATATAGTCAGTCATAGCTGTCTACGCAAACTCAGTGGATCACCTAAGCATGTATATTTTTACACTTTTTATGAACTACCTTTCCCCTTTTGCTTTATTCAGTCAGTCAAGTTTCAAACGTGATGCACGCTTGGGCGATTATGTCTCGAAAGAAGCTGGGCAGAAAGTTTTTTCCCCGTAGTAGGTTGCCATTACTTTCTGCAATAGACTGGTTGCCAACCAAGGTTATAGAACCTAATCTGTCCTGTTATTTAACTCATACCTGAAGGGAAGAGAAAGATTAATACCTTTCCCAAGGCTATTTGCGCGTAAGTGAATGCAACGAATTCAATTGGAATTCGAACTCGAATATAATTGTCCACTTGCGATATAAACGCAATCCTTTTGCTTACTTCATTTTCTCAGCATAGTCTGCATCTGCTTGTCTCCCGTGTCTCTCGATTTTGAGCCATTATATAAATGTTTATTATGCCGTTGTTCTAGATCGCCACAAAAAGCGATTTGTTTTCTTTATATTTTTTCGACATGACCATATCGACATCGTTTCATCCACAAGTCTTCGAAATGCCGAAATATTTTTATATCCTTTTTCTTTTTCGCTTTCGAGTTTACTGAAAACTCCCTATTAGTTTTTTTTTTTCATAGCTTTTTGAATTGCTCTTTGCTTGTTCTGTATTGGGTAGTCCTGAAGTTAGCATTGAAGGCCGAATTCTTTTTCTCTCTCTTTATTTTTAAATATAATCTGTCGACATTGTCTCTCGGGTAAAAGAAAGTTTCCTGAAAATCTCACAAAAGATGTATTTATTTCTTTAATCAAATTTTTACTGAAAAGTTTGATTTTTAATATTTTTCTTGCAATCTCAAAACGTAAATTCCTTTATCTGCAGAATACGTTTGGCTAATCATTTGTCACATAAAATGATGAATTCTTTGTAGCAATGGTGCATCATTTATAGATTGCATCATTCTGGTTAACTGTCTGTCTATTTCATCTTTAATCTAGTCTTCAATTCTAATTGACTTAAGGGTGAATTTTTTCAACTATAAGTGATAGAGAATAAATGAAATAAAAGACGAAAAATAAAAACAAATATTTTTTTTATTGATCGTGAAAGCAGAGATCATATTCCAATAATGGAATAAACCAGTGTTTATGGACTCTGAATCTCACGAATCTATTTAATATTTGCCACTAATATAAAACCAGAGATCTTGATTAATTAGTTATACAAGCTGCAAACGACTAGAGTACTCAAGAGATTAATTTGAATGCACTATTTGACAAAATATAACACCAACAAACTTGTTTAAGATGTTCATACCGGTAATGTATGGATAGAGAAGTACGACAACTGTCTACCAATATTCTTGTTTGAGAAGAGAATTCTACAATACTTTCTTCTCAAAGAAGAATATTAGCCGAAAATTTTCATTTTCTGGTTTAAATTTGTTAAATCAGAGATATGAACTGACTGTTAACTGAAAACATAGCTCACTTTTTACTTTACAATCTGGGTTGTAATATTATGAATATATATATACAATTTTTACTGATGTCAAGTGTTATTTACCCTTATTTGCTGGATATTTCATCTGTCATGGATTGTCAAATTAATATTTGCTAGGGATTTAATTTGGCATATATTATCATATTAATATTTGCTAAGTATCTAATCTCTTTCGAGACATGATCGCCCAAGCATGTATCACGTATGGCACTTAACTGACTGATCTAATCTAACTTAGACTGTCAAGTTATATAGTTTAAGGTATTTAATCGAACACAGATTATCATGTTAATATTTGATAGTTTTTAATCTAGCATATACCATCTGGTTATTATTTAATAAGTTTTTCTTATACCCCAGGTTGTCAAATTAATGTTTAGTAATTATGATTCTTTAGGCATCAATTTCATATGGTTTCTAACCCTAACCCCAGGTTGTCAAATTAATATTATGATTCATTGGGTATCAATTTCACATGGTTTCTGGATTTCTTATTAGTACCTACGTTAAATTATTTGTATATATGTATTATTTTCTTTTGTATTTTTTTTCAGTTTGCTTTTACCACTGTTTATATTTGAATATATATACTTCAGTGTATGAGTTTGTCTACGGATAAATGCATGTATGTAGGTGTGCATGTGGGTTTATACACTAGTAAGAGTATTGATTTTATTGTTTTACATACATATATGTATGTATGTATATATATATATATATGTACATGTATGTACATATATGTATGTGTATATATACACTACCGGCCATAATTATTAGGCCACCCCAGTTTTTTAAAAGAAATGATGTATTTCCTATTATTTTTAGTATTTATTGCTAAGTGGATAATTTTAAATGAAAATAGAATTTTTTTTTGTTATTATTACAAGACAAGGAAGTAAAGATGAACTCGTCCGAATCATCCTAAATCTTTATCATTCTTTCATTGATGAAACTGCAATATAGTTAATTATTAAATATTTATAAATTCATTTGATGCACATGTTATTGTGCAGTATTAACAAAACAACCATTCTATTATCATTTACAATTATTCATTTGGCAATAAATACTAAAAATATTATGAAATACATAATTTTTTTAAACACTGGGGTGGCCTAATAATTATGACCGGTAGTGTATGTGTGTGTATGTGTATTTGTGTGTATATATGCTTGTATGTCCGTGTATGTGTGTGCATGTGTGTATATATATATATATATATATATATATATATATATATATATATATATATATTTGTTTATGCGCGTATGCTTATGTGTGAGTGGTCTTATGTTTATCTGTCTGTATGTATGCATATAGTTGCTATAAGTGTGTGTTTTTTCTGTATATTATGCTTTGTGGATTTTTAAGTCGCGTACGTATTCTGCTTTTTTGGGGGGGTTTTTTTTGTTTATGAATTTGCGTGTGTATATATTTAATTATATTTATTTGTTTATGTCATATGACTGTGTTTGCTTTGACTTTATTTAAGCTTTAAATTTAACGGATAAATTGACACGTCGATAAAAACGAGTAAAAAAAAACTGCTTATGCATATATATATATATATATATATATATATATATATATATATATATGCGTATATGTGTCTGTATTTATATATATATACTAATATATTTATGTATGTGTGCATATACTTGTCTGTCCACATGTGGGTATCTATATATTTGTATATGTGTGTGTGTCTATCTCTTTTCTCCATTTCATATTTTAATAACTTTACAATCATCTAAATCTAATGCTTTGTGAAACTTATAATTAAAAATTTGTTCGTAGTCTAACATTATTTCGTAAAATTTATTTAAAAATAAATTTTCATTTTTATTTTTACTGCAAAGTGAAACTAATAGTCGATTAGTAATAGCTATCTTTATTTTAATCAAATATTAATATCAATGCTCCAATAAATTGTTTTTAGAGTCTGTTCTTATGTTCCTAAAATTAGAAGTTACTTGTATTTGGATTAGTTACCACAGACTATGTAACAATACCTCTCTGATTAAGGTGTTTTGGCTAGTTTTGAACCTTTTAAAACTCTTCAACTTGAAATAAACCTCATCACTTGATACGACACAGGTAGTGTTGAAACAAAATAGCTACTTTTGTAGTGATATCATAATATATTTATGTTATACATTCTAAATAAATATAATTCGCTCTACTGTACATACTTTTTCTATACTTTTTAAAAAATAGTGTTTTTTGGATACGGAATTTTATTCCATCCATATCTACCCAATACTTGCAATCAATGAGTATAAATATTCCGGAGACGCTCCAAAAGTAATGCTTCTTATTTTATTTTCCCGGCAACTACAAGAGCACATCAATGGATCAACAAGTTTTTAGAAAGTCACTATCATTGATCATTAGAAGATTTTCTCTATTTGACTGCTATGCACAAAACGTTAATGTTCTTGAAGAAGCTCACTCACATTTGATGTTCAAATCAGAAATTATTTTAGAATTTTTTAATTTTCTGAAATTTCGAGAAATTAAATTTTTTGTCGCTTACACGCAGAACTCCTTGTAGAATTTAAATATATCACTTTTTTTGTAAAACAGGACAGCCACTTACGGAAAGTTTATTTTAAATCGCAGAATAAAAAGTGAAATAAAACCAAGATATTTAATTAGAAAAGCTTTTTATTGCTTTTATTGAGAAGATATATTATGGACACTACTGTCTAAAGAATATTTTTTAAAATTATTTTAATTAATTAGAATAATTTATAAAGTTTTATTTATTTTAAATTCTGTATTAATTTGTACAGGTTAGGTGAAATTTTTATTTAGTAAAAACTATATTTTCTAATCAAAACTTAAAAAAAAAACTTACTAGAATTCATCGACCCCAATATTTTAAAAAGGAATGAATTTTTTTTGTGTGTATATGCGTGTCGATTTTTGTAAATACGAACGTACATACACGAGATTATCAGAAAATAATTGATAACTATAGTAAATTGAAATCAAAAGTACCTAAAATTCAATAAAATATTAGATTACGAAGAATAGTTTCGTACATTTTTAGATTACCGTGTAGTTCATAATTATATATAAAAAAAGACGAACACTTTATATACTTCAAGAAGTTTTTTCAGATATGTTCACCGTAGAAAATAATTAGATGAATTTCCGTCTATTAATCAATAAATTAATCTGTGTACACATTAAATAAACACCTATTTCCCTCTTAAAAATGCATTTCTCCATTTAAACTAAAAGTAATATTTGTTAAAATTCCTCAAAGTTTTAAAAAAGCATATTGTATTTTTGAATGATTTTTTTAATGAAGAGAATCACACACACACACACACACACACACACACACACACACGCGCGCATATATATATATGTGTGTGTATATTTTATATTTCACCCCAAGCAAAGGAGGACCGCCACTGGTGCACAGGGGGTTACATTGAGAGAGAGAGAGAGAGAGAGAGAGAGAGAGAGAGAGAGAGAGAGAGAGAGAGAAACAAGAAGCAAGTGATGTCGAAGAAATGATAAGAGATATCAAGGAGATAGAAGATTTTGAAGATTGTAGCTTTAGAGAAGCAAGCAAATCTAAAAGAGTTCCACAAACGCGAAATGCAAGAAAAGAGTAGAAGAGTCGGTTATATTTAACTATTTCGGACGTAAAATGGTGAGACCTTGATACCAATCTAGTAGCACGTGTGGTATCGGGGAATCATGAAAAAAGCAGTTGCCATGGAAATACTTATAGAAAAGACAGAGAGAAGCCACATCACGTCGATGAGAAAGTGACTAAAACCGAGCTGTCAAGTCAGGATCGATTATATTGCAGATTCTCCTTTGGATTTTGTCGAGAACCTCAAGATGAATAGCACGAGCATCCGATTAGATATGTCAATGGTATTCAATACATGGATGAATGGTAGACTTATAAATGTGTAAAATGGATTCTGACGAGAAAAACTTCCTGGCCAGACACAGTGAACCAACCTTCCTAACAGTAGATGCAGCTATAGATTTAATGTAGTCATTCTATTTGAGATCATTTGAGAGAATAAGGCCAGGGAGGCGAAGTGTATTGCTCTCTAGGAGACTTAGCATAATTTATTCTGATGGTAGGCAGGAAAGTTTCTCTATCCTGGGTAAAGGATGGTTCAAAATGTCGCTATATCAGCGGGGTTTTAAGGAATTTGAAAACAAAACCTCCTTCTAGTCAGTTTAAATTAATTTTGCGATACAGAAATGCAGCAAACGGAAACGAAAAGTTCATGCCTATTTTTAAGGTAAAATAAAATACAAAAAAATAGTATCATTAAATATTCATTCAACTAAATATTAACCATTTCTCCACTTTTCCTTCAACAACACCTTTTCTGTTCATTAATTCTGGGTGTTTTCTTGAACTGTTGCCTTTAATCCATCCAGTTGCAAGCAGTACATTTTAGAATCAATTGACTGGTTACTTGGCAGAAGCTCATAGTACAAGATTCCTTTCCAATCCTACCAGATGCACAGCATGCTTCTGAGGTGGCTAAAGTTAACTCATGTCGCTTACTCCAGGATGTCTGAACATTGTTATAAACAATCCATTTCTCATCACTTGTCAACATTTGTTTAAAAATGGGTGTCCTTTCATTGCAGTTCTACAAGAAATCAAAGATAGAAATGCGATTCAAAAGTCTTTTCACTCAAATCAAGGGGCTATTCAAACATCTTAGAGATTTGGTTACTCAAGCTTCACTAAGTGCTCATGGATGGTCGATTTTGATAAATTTATTATTTCGGCCAATTCCCGCGTTGTGTAATGCGGATTATTCTCAACAAATGTCTGGATTTGGTCATCATATGTAGTGAGGGGGGGGGGCATCTGCCTGAGCGTTCTTCATCAATAAGGCTACAATCACCAACTCTAAACGTAGCGAGCCAATTCCGTAGAGCTCTGTCAGCTAAGGCGTCTTCAACGTACACAGCACATTTTTTTTGTTACTTGAGACGCCTTTTTGCCTTGACGGTAGTAAAAAGCATCAAGTGTATAAAATGCACCTTTATAATCTTTCATTTTCATATGAATGCAAAATTGACACGAATTAAGTAATTTTAAACTTTCTTTCTCAAGAGATAGCTTAAAGTTTGCTCTAATCGGAAATATAAGCAGATTATATCTGTCGATAAATTGAATTACTTGCATTCATTTACGCGCAAATACCCTTGGGAAAGGTATTAATCCGTCTCTTTCCTCCAGTTACGGGTTAAATAACAGGACAGATTGGGTTCTATAGCAACCAGTCTACCGCACAAAGTAACGGCAACCTACTGCGGGATAATCTGCCCAGTCATCTTTAGAGACATGATCGCCCAAGCGTGTATCACGTATGGCACTTAACTGACTGACTAAAATTGATCGACACGAACTTTCCGGACAACCCAATATTTTGCTTATTAGAAATTTTAATTTTAATTTATTCGCTTGTAATTAAAACTAAAAGAAAAGCTCCAAGAAAGTTTTCATTAAAAAAAATTAAACCTTGGGTACCGCGTTTCTGTGGAAGTATCTGTATTTATAGCTTACGTACTGATTTAGTAGGAACAAATTACAAACTAGAATAGCCCGGTCGTATATCAATTGTAGAGCACACGTGAATTGTTGCTTTGGCAATACCTCTTCGTCAGAGTATATTATACCAATTCCTTTTTGAATTAACAACATTTTTCAGATTTAATTATATATTCACAGGTTTCTTTATTGGGTATACTCTTTTCTAGTACCGAATTGGGGGCGCCTTTGCAGTTAGGAGCACCTCGGTTCTTGCATTTCTGCTTTAACCAGTCCGGCCATTCTCTTCCGACTTCTTTCATCAACATGGGATATCATGCTCTCATAATTTTCGCTCACTGCATATTTTTCTTTTTCTGTCCATTCTCTGTAAAACCTAGAAATGGTTGTGCATGGAAATGCAAATCGATCAACGACCATAGACAAATCATCTTTATTTCTCATCCTAATACATGAAATGAAATTCAGCAGGGTAACATTACTTGGTTCATTGATTTCATATTACTGATTGATTAGAAATTTACGCAAAAGAGCCATTTTTCATGTATACTTTAAGTTATTAGGGAGTGTTACAACGTCAGGGCAATGTTTTCGCAATAAAATTTGTTATTATTTGTTGTTAGAATTTCCCAGATATATTTGTAATTATATTTATATAAGATATTCGTCATGCAATTTTCAAACAATATCTACCGTTATTAAAAATAGATCATTTTTCCGACTTACAAGTTTTATGATATCTATGAACTTGAAAACAGCACAAAACATCAAAGTGATTTTCACACCTCAAGCTGAAAATCTGTTGAGGCGTGAAAATGTCAGCCGTAACGCAGGTTGATTATTTTTGTATCCACATACGTTCAATAAAATGTAGGCAACGGTCTCTAAATCTACGAGCAGTATAGCCAAGCGTTACTCGTGTGTAATGAAAGCTTTAAAACTAATCCATGGTCCTGGAGCTCAGACTCTTTGGACGTTTGCACGAAAGACTAAAAAGCAATAGTTGTTTCCAGTTAAAGCGAAACGTACACTGAAAGAAAAATGAATGGATGTAAGTCAAATTTTGATTTCCTCGTATCGATATCAAATAAGTTTTCTTGTCGTAAACTGAATTTTGAAGGCTAATTAAGTCCTCTGAGTAAATGGTATCATGGCTGAGACTAAAAACTACAATTATACTTACTTAGAACCAAACCCGAAGCAAAAACTAAAATAAAAATACAGACATACAGACCGATAAACAGACACACACACAAACATCTTGCCTTATATATATATATATATATATATATATATATATATATATATTATCGATTTTCTGCACTATTGTTAGAACTGCAACCTTAAAACTTCTGAATATCGTTTCTTATGTCTTTGTCTATGAGTGTATCAAATTTGATTAAAATCGGACTACTCCTTCTATAACCCGATTTTTTCGATTATCGATTTTCGATATTTATCGGGAGTACCTCGACACAAAACCTAGCTAAGAACATTCGCAGACGCTTATAGTACAACTGTGTAAATCTTCAAGAAAATCGGTTTAGCGGTTTCGGAGTTTATAGCTGAGGGACACACACACACACACACACACACACACACACACACACACACACACACACACACACACAGTCAAAGTCCATTTATAAATAAGTTTAGATTTAGATAAAACCAAGCCTCCCCATTATACTTAATGAATAAATTAACAAAAACAGGAAGCAAAAGAGGATCCAATGCCCATTTCATATTTGGTCAAAATTCTATAAAAAATGGCTTAAAGATGGGACATAGCTGAATAGCTTTTTCATTGTGTTTTTGACATTTTCATTTAAGGTCTAGAAATCTTTTATAGTCTAGATTTATGGTCTCTTCTAGCGGAATATTGGTGAATAACTTCACCATATCGAAAGAAATTACGTATCCCACTTTGTTGAGATCATTTTTGTTGAATATTAATACTGATTCTAATAAATCACTGAGATATTTCGCAAAATAGTAGTTGGATTTTTTTAACCATGTGACTCCAAACAAGGCGATAATTCCACTACGACACAAGTTATTACCGCAGGTGGAAGAGAATGAGAACACTTTAGCGAGGAGAAAGGAAAAATGAAAGAACAGTCTTCAAAAAGACAGAAGATGGTGAGTAAGGTAAAATGAAAGAACAGTCTTCAGGAAGACAGAAGATGGTAAGGTTGCATTTAAAATTTTTAAGATTGTAGTTGGCAGGAAAGCATAAAATTGGAAGGGATTTCCAGAAACGAGAAAAGAAACTATTAGAGTAGAACTTGCGGTTACATCTAGCTCATTCAAGAGTAAAACAATGAGATCTAGTAGTAAATCTAGTAGTAGTAATTTTAGATTTTATCAAGAATCACGAGATTTACATCTAGATATGGCTGCAATAATCAATGCACGGATGAATGGTATATTTATAAATATGCAAGATGAACTGTGACGAAAAAAATGTCTGGCACGACACAGCAGGCCTAGCAACTGATTATATTTAATCACTCCACTTCATATAAGTAGAATACATGAAAACAAGTAGACCTTAGGAGTTACCCTTCAAAAGATAAACACCAGCTATTGTGATGGAAAACAAAACATATCCCCTATTATGATTGAAGGATTGCAGTTTCGTTTTGCAATCGTTAAAATTTACAAGCCATTTCTTGCCCTAGTTAACAACTGCTTGCAGGTAATTTTCGAGGGCAGCTGCAAGTTTCACTTTGTCGGGCCTACCTTATTATTATTAAGACAGAAGTAAATAGTCGTGTCATCAGCATAAAAATACCGAGTTGGGAAGGTCGTTGATGAAGATAAGGACAAAGGATATAGCTCTGGGTGGACTGCGCATTAATGTGAAATGATCAAGAAGCGAATCCGTCCAATACAAACTTCATTACTTCAGTTGTTGAGTAACGATTGGATTAAGTCAAATATCTTGTTAGAGGCACCGTAGCCTTTGAGATTGTGGAGAAAGCTAGCATGCCAAATCCTGTCAAATGTCTTCAAAATATTTAAAGCCACAGCCCGAACCTTGTATTCCTTATCTAAAGTCTGACAGACGACTTCAGCAATAACCGTTAACACATCGGGACTTAACTAATTCCCAGTTGCCAAAATGAGGTAACTTACTAATGGGACGATAATTCGAGAGATCAGAAGGTTCACCAAAGTTCTTAAAGACAGGAACTAATAACGTCTATGATAGTTTTTAGTGGGTTTATTCTATCCTTATCCTTAATGTCACGCACATTACGAAGTCTATCCAAACAAGTTGAAGTCGAATTTAACACAAATTCTGAAAGTTAATTTGTTGTCCTCACTATGACAACGTTTTTATTTAGTTTATGTTTAAAAAAATAATAAAAATAACACTCTCTTCGCTGCTTCCCAGTAAAATATCTGTCTGTCTCTCTGTCGACATCTTCCTCTTGTTAGTCGATTACTTAAATCCCAATTTCTAGAGCCCAAACAATGTCTATTTTCACGCATATTAGTAAATAGCCAGACAGATTTGGTTCTATAGCATTGGGTTACAACTGGTTTAGGAAAAGAACACATCTGAATTTAAAACTTGGAGGACTAGTGTACGAACTGAGGGCGACCCACACCATTTTCAGTGGTCTTCGTCTGTCGGTTAAAAGGTTGGAGACGAGTTGGGTGCCAATAAGCTATGTAAATGCCCCATGAAGGGATCATGTTGAAGAATCAAAAACTGTTTTTTTTCACCCCAAGGTTCCCCTCCCCATGACGATTAGAGTAGTCGAGAGACTGATGGCGATAATGTTATAAAAATCGTATGATAGCAAGGTGATATAATGAATATGGATACACCATGCTTCCCCCTCACTGGAATGTGATTGGCTGTCATCAGCCAATCACATACAGACGAAAGCAATGACGTCGATAGAGTCAGTGAAAGAGACCTACCAGTCTTTCCATTAGAAATCTATTGGTTTCCTACTGACTACGCCTACGTCTCAGGACACTGCATACGACTAATACGATGATTACGATTACGAACTAGATTGTTCTACCCGATTACATTTGCTTTAACCACTTAACAACCTCGTATTGATATATATCCCATTCTGGGGCATATCACAAGGAAAAAGACAAACAACGGAGTAAAGTTGAATATATATTTCTTAAAATATATATTTAACTTTACTCTGTAGTTCGGAAAAAAAATAAGGGGAAGTTACATACAAGATTTCTATGAGTTAAAAGTAGTTCATACGAAAGGTTGGAGTGGTGAAGATTGTTGATACCCAAGTTGGCTTCGTGTGAGTTGTGCATGTATCAATTCTGGAAGTACTGGCGATGGGCGTTATGTTAACTCGGCTGCCAAAGGAATAAGTTCTTGTGGGACGAGTTGAGGGAAGAAGCCACTGGTTAGATGAGAGCTGATTTTCTAAGCACAGCTTAGATGTGACACAAGACCGAAAGTATGGGGCACCTGGTGAGGATCGAAGTCACTACTCAGTTGTAATAATTCTATCGAGACCAGCTTGCTAACCGTTACATCACATCGACGTGCTGGTAAGACGAGAGTGTCTTTTTTTGTAGCATACGGGGTTGTATTTGTACCGCTTCGGTAGATCAAGAAGTTATTGGCGTCTTTGATTTGTGGTGCCTTCTCATTGGCTGAAGTCGGCCATTAACCTCGCGATGACCTGCAGGCCTTTCTACATTTTAACCTCGAAACAGGATTCATGAATTGCAACAGGATTTGGTTTGGAATATAACAATGATGATAATCATCATGAAACACATGCCAACAATTAATGATAATAATGTAACCATTATCGATATCCTAACGCCGAACAGGTTGAAAAATATCTACTTTCACCCAGAAAAATGTATTAAGTATTTGTACAGATAAACTACGGTGATGTTTAAGTGCTGTCTTCGTAGATAAATTCAGTTAATTAATCTGCTCAGCACACAATGTGCAATAGAGTTGCTTGCTAGTCGGGAGTATTACTTCTCTCATAATAAATTAGCTATCTCTACTCAGTTACCAAAAAAAAAGAAAAAAAAGAA
Source organism: Ascarosepion bandense (assembly GCA_037127315.1). NCBI lineage: Eukaryota > Metazoa > Mollusca > Cephalopoda > Sepiida > Sepiidae > Ascarosepion > Ascarosepion bandense. The sequence goes on from JBBBDQ010000207.1 coordinate 239,276, forward strand.
AAGAATCCCAAAAAAACAGCCAAGCATGATGTTAAAAAGGCTCAAACGTAATAAAAACAAAGTTTTATCATCAAAATCTTTATGTCATTATTAAGAGGAAAAATCAAATTTTGTTGTCATTACTTTTCCAATTTTTTCATCCTTTCTAACACGTTCGAAATTTCAATTAAAATTTCTATTTTTGTTTTCCGTGAGTGATTCAAGCTACGTTTACGTAATGTGACTATTAAGGAAAACGTAATGTTACGCAAGTTGTTTTTTTTTGCATTGAAAGACATTAGTTTAAAAATTCTTGCAAAAATCAACTAATTGTCTGATTTTAATGAAACTTTCAGGACCTATTCATAAATGAATAAAATTATTTATGCAATTATTATTTTTAAAAAATCTTGGAAGTTTTTTTTACATCTGCTACCCCCCACCCACTTCAATTAGTTGCATAAGACTTCAAGAAATACATTATCTATAGCAACTGTTTTTTTTATTAGTTAAATTTAAGACTCATTGGGGAATGTAAATCATGTAATTTGTTTTTTAATTACGGGAGCACTTTTCCAAAAATCTACTCCGAATAGTAAAATCAAAAATGCATTAAAAATACACTATTTTTAATGTAGATAAAGTTTTACTTGATTTTATAAATAATATAATTTTAGGATATCATATTCTGAAAAAGAAAAAAAATTCGATGAATAATTAATTTTTTTAACAATTTTTTTTTCTTTGATAATTAAGGTTTCAAACATCTTTTTAAATATCTTCCAGTTACTCAGTGTCTTCGTTTATAAATTCATTAAATCAGACTTTATTTACAAATCGAAAATCATTTAGAATTAAGATTTTTAAAAACCGAGAATTAACTTTTTTTTACAAATGTGTCGATCGCTCAAAAAATGGCCGAAAAATTAAATAAAATCTAAAAATTTTAGATTCCAATGAATATAACTTGTTTTAAATATTCTTGAGTATTTTGCTTAGTGGAAATAGTAAATTTCATCAGTTAGCTTTCAAATAAATTAAAATTAACGTGTCAAGAAAAAGATTTTATTTTTTTAAAATTAAATTTCAAACTTAGGTATCGCAAAATGGAGTGAAAGTACATATAATAAATTTACGTAACAGCAACCAGTAGTAAATTATTTACCGAGGAAATAACTTTCTTTATTGTAGCGAAAAAGCACTAAAGATGTAAAATATTCTTATAAAGCATAAATCACACTAAATTTGACAGAAATTAATTTATGAATCCAAGGGAAATTACTCTTAAAATAGTTTACTGGGTTGTCTCCCGCTTGTATACGGACTTGAAAATATGTATCAGGTGCTTGAATTACACAAATCGATATTTTTTTCGATCCAAATTTTTTGGGGGCAATAGGCATATATTTCTGGGGTATTTTTTCACACTAAATCTGAAAACCAAGTCCATTTTCCCCCATCACATCACGTTTTCTCAGTACAGATAATTTCTATTTTGCTTAAAATAGGCCCAAATATCATTTTGCTTCTACTTGGCCAAGTAGAAGCAACCTTTAACATTTTCAGGTTAGAATCAGTCTGTCAGTTAAGTGTCATACGCTTGGGCGATCATATTCCGAAAGAGACATGAATGACTGGGCAGATTTTCCCGCAGTAAGTTGCCATTACATTTTGCGGTAGACTGGTTGCCAACAAAGGCAATAGAACCCAATCCGTCCCGCTATTTAACCCATACCTGGAGGGAAAAGCGACGAATGAATACCTTTCCCAAGGGTATTTGTGCACATATGAATCCAACGAACTCAACTAAAATTCGAACTCGGCTCTCCGATTTCTCATTCCGAACTGATATCCACTGCACCACAACGCACATCCCAGGTTAGAATAATTTATCATAAAAGAAAAAGTATTCCAATAGCTTTTAAAAAGCATTTTCAGTTTAGAAAAAGCTTTTAGAAAAAGAAATTTCATCAGCAAAAAAACAACCGCCTACCTTTAGGTACCTCCAATCATTTTCAACACCTAAATTTAAATTGAATTTTTATATATAAAAACTTTTCTTGGCGCTTTAATTTTAGCTTTAATGGAAAGTTAAGAGATCAAATTTACTAATTCCAGTAAGCAAAATACTCTGGTATATTTCAAACCGAAATTATATTGATTGGAATCTAAAATTCTTCTGATTTTAAAAACTTTCAATTTTTCATCGATCGACACTTTTGTAAACAGAAACCAATTCTTGGTTTTAAAAAAATCTTGCAAAAATGAAATATACCTCGCTAACACATTATTTTATTCAAATTAGAAAATTTAAAATTTAATTTGATTTGAAACAAGTAATACTTGCTTACTGCCAGAAATGTACCATAAAAGCGTTTCTTAATTACGGTAGCCTTCTTATCAAGGGTTATCATCGTGTTATCAGAGCCGATAATTAGTATGACAGACGGAAGCCGTCAAAAAATGCTAAGACGAATTTGGAATAATTTTATGCTAGTGTAATAAACAAGCGTATGATTGCAAGAAGAATTATAACAAAGGCAGATGTAAATTTATCTCGTTTACAGGCGAGTGGTTTACGAATTTGGTTGTTCTTAATTTTTAGCCAGTTGGCGTCAGATGTTGGTATGACTTTGTTTTAGGTTGGCCGTCTGTAATTGTATCTAGTATTTTCGAGGATATGGGTGGTTTTCCAAAGTGGTTCTCCGGATAGTGAGTTGGGTAGTTGGTATATCTGTAATGTTTTCTCTTTCTTTCCGTAACAGTAATCGTGACATTGACGGGTTGTTCCTTCTTTCTTCCTTGCTGACAATGTGTTAGGTAGAGGAGTAAGGACTTTAGGTGACGGTGGGTGAGAACTTAAGGCAGGGGTGTTGCTGATTGACCAGCTGCGGAGCAGCCTGTAAGCCCTTCTGACGAGTTCAACTTTCTCGACGATTTATAAAAAAAAAAAACTTCGCGTAGGCTTGTTAGATTTTTCAGGTTTTGTTTCCGGGTATGTTTTCCAAATTCTCATCCGCTAATTAATATTTTCACATATATGTGTGAGGAAAGAAGGAATTTGTCGTGTTAGCCATTCGGTTGTGTGGACGTAGGCAAGAGCATAACACATCCATTTAGGGAATCAAACAACAGTTTTTAGGAAGTCGGACTCAGAGCCTGTTTTAATGGGTTTCTGAGATAGAATTTAAAAATCCAATTCGAAGCCAGAATTGTATGTGTGCTACGCAGATTTAAGTGTTTACAGTAAGTGTCTACAACTCATAGGATATATGACATTCAGTTTTATAACATTAGCTTAATCGTACGCTTTATTTTTTGGGGTTATTCTTTTGTTTTTAACTATATAGTAAAATTAAAAATTTAACATAATATTTTCAGCAATTATCCAATATTTTATAGAATTTAATTAGTTTAGCTTTATAGCCTTATGTTTAAAGATGTTTTATGAAATATAAAAATTAAAATTAAACTTTCTTTTAAAATAATTTTACAGTTTAATAACATATAACGATAGAGGTAACTCAATAATTTATGAAATATTATGGCATTTAATAATTTTCATTTCAATTTAATATCTATTTTTAATATTCTTTATTATGTAACTCCAAAAATTGTGAATTTCATACTTACATTTTTTTAACGAAATTAGGATAAAATTAAATTAAAATATAAATCTTGCTTTAAATTTAGAAGGGATAATTTGCAAAGCCCGTTGAATGTTGAAAGGTGAGGCATAGGAAACATGGAAGCGAAATGAAAGAATTGTACCCTGCCGAAAATGTTTATATTTTTTTCCTGTAATGAGCGCAACCTTTGAAACACGTGACCTTTTAATGATATATTTCACATACGACCACCCGTAAAAACAAAAATACAGGCCATCATACGCATATAATTAAAAAATTTTAATTATTTTAAAAATATAATGGCTCAATTATTTGTATTAAGCTTTTCTATTTTTGTTTAGTAAATATAGTCTTCACGTAGTAACTTAACAACCTATCGTTAACGATGATGGAGGAAATTTTAAAAGAATTTTGGAGCTTTATAGATTATTATAATAAAAATAATTAAAATGAAAACAATTCTTGTAAAAACTCATTTTTCATTTAAATGTTTTCTTTTCGGACTTGATATCCTTAATATATATTGTTTATAAAACCAATTAAAAGTTTATCTAAATAAAAAAGATGGTATAGTTTTATTGCATTTTTTTTTCACAATTCGGAGCAGGTTTTCAGAAAAAGGAATAATTTAGAAAAAGAATATTGATTAGCATTCCTCAATGCTTCCTGAATTTAATTAATATTAGGTATATGCGGTAATTCTCTAGAATTTCTGGACATTTCCGGAAATGGTGGTGGTGGGAGGGTAACATGTTTTAAAATATATTTTTACCAAGATTTTCTAAAAATAATTATTTAAAAAATGATTTCAGTCATTTATAAATAAGTCCTAAAATTTTCATCAAAGTCCGACCATTTTTTTAAAAATCATTTCAGTTCAAGCAAGGCATTCCACTGCCATCATTGCGCAGGGGGTTACATCGGGGAAAAGGATGAGAAAGTGTGGTTAGTTATAGGAAATATCGGAAGGAGGGTGATAGACGGATGAGGATTCCGAGGATGAGGGTTGGGTAGATGGGAAGAGTGTTTGAGAGAATGGATGCGAGTTAGTGTGATAAGAAGTGTCTATTGACCTTACATTTAAATTCTTGGAGGTTGTAGGTGTTGGGGAAGCAAGTATATGGAAGGGAATTCCACAGCCGGGAAGTGCGAGGAAAGAAGCTATTAGAGTAGAAATTGCGGTTACATTTTATCTGTTTCACTGTAAAAGAGTGGGACCTAATTGCTAATATAAAATCTCGTGCAAATTCATACCTAGGGGGCACCAGTGATCTAAGTTCATCGGAGCAGAAGCCGTAAAAGAGGCACAGGGAAGCCACATCACGCCGGTGAGAGAGTGACTGCAGCCGGGCTGCCAAGTCGGTATCGATCATATTACAGATTCTCCGTTGTATTTTGTCAAGAACTCCGAGGAGAATAGCAGGGGCACCCGACCAGGTGTGGAAGCAGTATTAAATACACGGGCGGATGGTAGATTTATATATGTGCAGGATGAATTCAGACAGAAAAAAAACTTCCGTGCCCTGCACAAAGAGCCGACTTTCATAGCTGCGGATTTAGCAATGGATTCGATATAGTCATTCCACGAGGTCCGCTGAGAGTGTGAGGCCAAGGAGGCGTAGTGTTTTACTCTCAGGGAGGCAAGCCTGTTCCATGCTAAGGGGAGGTAGGAGCGATTGTCTATGATGGTTAATTGATAGCAGCTTCGTTATGGAAGCATTAAAATTTTCGAGCCATTTCTTACCCCAGTTCACTCCGGATTGTAGGTCCTTCTCAAGCTCGGCAGCGAGGTTCGCTTTGTCGCCCACACCATATTTTTCATCGAGGCGAGAGTAAACTGTAGTGTCATCGGCGTACATGCCTACTTGGGATCTTATAGCATCAGGGAGATCATTAATGTAGATCAGAAAGAGCGTAGGACCTAGGATAGAGCCTTCAGGGACACCCGCGTTTGTATGGTAGTTTTGGTAGGCGTGTCCGTTTAATACTACCTTCAATGTGCGATTAGAGAGGAATGACTAGATTAGTCCAATTATACCATAGCTCCACAGTTTGCGTAGGAGGTCAGCATGCCAGACTCTGTCGAACGCTTTGGAGATATCCAAGGCAACGGTTCGAGCTTTGCCATTCTTGTCGAGAGCCTGGTATATATATATATATATATATATATATACTCAGTGATGGAATTATTTGATTTTTGCAAGAATTTCCAAATTAATGTGTTTTTCACCGGCAAAAACGTGAGTTGCGTAATATTATGTTTGCCCTTGTAAAAATTACGTCACTCAAGGACGAAAAAAAAAAGATTTTGTACCAAAATTTCGAACGTGTTAGAAAGGATTAGAAAATGTTAAAAAAATAATTAAAATATACTTTGATGTTTCCTCTTAATAATGACATGGACAGTTTGCCGATAAAAATTTGTTTTTAATTAGTTTGGGGCCTTTTTTCTTCATACTATGTGGTTGTTTTTTTCAGTGAATTCGTGGCGGCACCTATATTAAATTTTATCCCGATTACATAATAATTTTGATGAGTACAGAAGCACATAAAGGCCAAAAAGAGAGGAAAATGCTTTTCATTTGTGTTAATAAGCATCCTGTATAATGTTTTGGTCAGATAAGATGCTGGTGGTGTTGGGGAAGGGTAGGAAAAGTTGGTTATGCCTATCTGGTGTTTGGCCGCTATTTTAAGTGCTGATAAAGAAACTTGCTAGTTTCAGATATACTTACCAAGCACTCTAAGAAGTCCTCATTTATCAGTGTTCCTCTGCATGTTATACAGAAACTGTATGACAATACCAGACCTACGTAAATTCAAGTGAAATGATAAAATCTTATGACTGTTTCAGGTTTAAAGTGAAAACTACTAATAAAAACTAAAATCGCTCTTCTGAATGAATTCTAAAGAGCTTCTTTTATGAAAAGTATAGTTGAAACAGAAATCAAAGTTTCAAAAAGCTAAGTGCATTTAGGGCGCAAGATCATTTTCCAGTGCGATATTTCTCATAAAACCAAGCATTTTTAGGTCAGCCTATATGAACGTTGTGGTGCAGTGGATATCAACTCGGAACGAGAAATCGGGGAACCGAGTTCGAATTCCAGTTGAATTCATTGCATTCACTTACGCGCAAATACCCTTGGGAAAGGTATTAATCCGTCTCTTCCTTCCAGTTATGGGTTAAATAATAGGACAGATTGGGTTCTATAGCCTTGGTCGGCAACCAGTCTACCGTAGAAAGCAATGGCAACCTACTGCGGGATAATCTTCTGCCCAGTCAGTCATGTCTCTTTCGAGACATGATCGCCCAAGCGTGTATCGCGTATGGCACTTAACTGACTGACTGACTAGCTCAGAATTCATTTTGAAAGTTATTTGGAGACTTTTTCTTGAATGTTAAATCATTTTAACATGAAATGAAATGTTTCAACTGTGTCACTCGCATATTTAAGCCGTGACATATCTCTATAAATTTGGCATTTTGGCCTATTTTAAGCAAAATAGAAATTATCTGTACAGAGAAAATGTCATGTGATGCGGCAAAATAGACTTAATTATCAGATGAAGCGTGAAAAAATAATTCAGAAACAAGTGGCCACTGACCAACAACATTTTGGTTGAAAAAAGAAAATGTCGCCTGGTATTATTTATATATGTTTAAATGTAACATGTGAAAAAAGGAAAATGTTTAACTTATTTATAGATATATATATTAGTCATTCACATACAAGGCCAGTTTCGCTGTATCACAGCTCATCAGTGTGGCTAGACACATCCACTTGCTTCTGGCCGGGATCGAAACTCAATCGATTTGGTGTCAGTCTGAGTATAACCAAATGAATAAGAGACGAAGAAAATATTAACAGCGTTCAAAACATTTATTTAAAGCAGTGCTCAATGTTAAATAGAGCTATGAATATTTATTATAAATTATAGTTTAGAACATATCATCTACTACAACGTGTACATTTTGTTTCGACATTGAAAGGACAATGTCTCATCAGGTAGTGTGAAAAGAAAATTGAAGATTCTTTATCATATATTGGCGAATTATGTGTGAGAGGTAGGTGGGGTGGAAAATGGGAAATTAGAGTTGTAAGTTGTAAGTTAAAATCTGAACGAAAAGCGGGAAGGGGTAGAGGATAGAGTTGATTAATGGATGTGTTGAAAATTTTGTAGACAGATTTAACCTTAGAAGATAAGGTATGGTCTTTTACAGTCTTTTTGGCCAGTTCTTTGTGTCTGATAAAAAGAAAAAATAAGGAAATGTATATGGAGTGGGGGGAGTAGGAGAGGAGGCGCTAAAAAGGGGAGAGGAATTGCTATTTGCTAAACATTTTTGTATTAGTGAAGTATACGACTACAAATATTTTTGTATTTAAATTTAGTTTTTATAACTAATATATATTTTTATATTTAACCTGAATCTAAAATTTAGGAAATCTCTTTTTTTAAAGAAAACTTTAATTAGATCATAGTTTGTAGAATGAAATAAAGGTAAAATTTGAGGTTAGAGTGTTGTTAATACTATAAAGGTTTATCGTTTCTAGATATCTTAACTTTAGCTTTTGTATTTTTAACATGATTGTAAGGTTAATTCTTTAATGTGTTTACAGTTTACTGTGGTTTCATGCCTCTGGTTTAATAATATGTTACTCCTCATGTATTTAATGATTTCCATTTTTTCTTGAAGACAAACAAAACATAGTTCCTTTACCGATTTAGATGTTCTGGCTTGTTTGAGGATTTTCCATTTAACTTTAGGTGTTTGATATTCGTTTTTTAACTTCCAAAAATATTTAGAAAGTGATGCCATATTTTGTTTGTCCTTGTTATTGAAGGATGAGAGGTGACTGTAAAAGCGCTTTTTAAAAACGTTCATTGTGTTTCCGATATAAAGTTTAGCATCCTAAAGATTCTCCATGGATGAAATCGAACACATATATATCAGGGATTTTGTTAAGCATTTATTAGGTTCATTGGTTCGGGTTTATACAATTACAAAAGTTATCATTATGGGGCAAACTGATATGAGTGTTAGAGTTATTTTTGTTATATGATTTCAATATTTTATTGTTATGTAATTTAATTATTTTTTCTAAATTGTTGGAGCAGCTATAACTGATTCTTATTGTATTCCCATTAAAAATTTGGCTTAAAGGGTTATTTTGTGGAAATTTTTATCTATTAGCTTAAGAAATTTATGTCTCAGTTTAAAATTAACTAACTGATTAAATGGAGGGTTGTTCCATAGATTTTTCGGTTTCTATATTTTCTTTTTGGGCTACTAAATTTTTCCACAAAGTGGAAAAATTTTGGAGGATTGATAGCCGCTGTCTCTAAGAATTTTATCGTAAATTGTTTTGTGCTTATCAAATCTTTCTTTATTTGAGGAGTGTATGCTTATGCGACGTTCAACTGATGCTAGAATATGTTTGATAACGGATGGTAGGTGATTAGAGTTGGGGTTTATATAGATTAGGTTAGCATTATTTTTCATGTAAGGTTGAAAAGTGTTAGAAATTAAGTCTGATGTTATCTCTAAGAAGTCAACTTATTTTATATTAGGGTTAATTACCACGCTAAGACCAAAAGATTTAAAAACTCAATGAATTAATTTTCTAAGTCTATCAACATTACCTCCAGTGGATTTTATTGTGTAGTATTAACAAAAGAACTATTCTATTTTCATTTACAGTTATTCACTTGGCAATAAATACTAAAAAAATAGTATGAAATATATTATTTTTTAAAACACTGGGGTGGCCTAATAATTAGGGACAAAATTTGTCTTTAATCTAACATGTTTCCCTTTGTTAAGTTTCTTCATAGATTTGTTAATAAGACAAAGATTAAAAAAAGTAAAAAAAAAACAAAAAAAACAAATAGACAGTATATTGGAATGTTGATTGAAGCTTGATGTTTATTGGTCAGATACGTGTCACGCGTAATATAAACTTAATTATAAATGGAACTTTGTCTGTGTGTGTGTGGGTATCCGTTACCTATAGACTCCGAAACGGCTGAACCGATTTTCTTGAAAATTTACACAGTTGTACTATAAGCGTCTGCGAGTGTTCTTAGCTAGGTTTTATGTGGAGGTACCCCCAATAAATATCGATAATCGATAATCGAAAACATCGGGTTATAGAAGGAGTGGTTCGATTTTAATCAAATTTGATGCACTCATAGACAAAGACATAAGAAACGATAGTTTCAAGGTTGCAGTTTTTACAATAGTGCAGAAAATCGATAATATATATATATATATATATAAAAGGTAAGATGTTTGTGTGTGTGTCTGTTTATCTGCCTGTATGTCTGTATTTTTTCAGCCCTTTTATTTTAGTTTTTGCTTCGGGTTTGGCTCTAACTAGGTATAATTGTAGTTCTTAGCCTCAGCCATGATACCATTTACTCAGAGGACTTATTTAGCTTTCAAAATTCAGTTTACGACCAAAAAACTTATTTGATATTGATACCAGGAAATCAAAATTTGACTTACATCCATTCATTTTTCTTTCAGTGTACGATTTCGCTTTAACTGGAAACAACTATTGCTTTTTAGTCTTTCGTGCCAACGTCCAAAGAGTATGAGATCCAGGACCATGAATTAGTGTTAAAGCTTTCATTACACCCGAGTAACGCCGGGCTACACTGCTAGCAAAACAATAAATGATTATTTTTAAATATAGGAAGCCAATATCTGTTTATATGTATGCGTACCACGTGTAATAAAAGCAATATATGTTTATTTTAAATGTAAGTGTGTATAAAGGTCTGCTTAAATGTATATTTGCGAAATAATCATGTGTCAAGTGTATTTCAATTTTAGAAAGTATCTGTATGAGAAGAATCATGGGTGGTTTAATGAATGAAAATGTGTGTTTATGAGTCGGTAACGTTAGTATGTGTGTGAATGATAAAACAAAATACATTTCCGTTTAAAGTTGTAGCGAAATAATGTATACAAGTATTAAGCGAACTTTTTATAAATAAATAAATGAATATTGAAAGTAATAAGTTATTATCAGTTGGAATCTGTCATCGAAATAATATGCATTAAATTACTAATATTTATGTATTAGTAAATATATTACACTATTGTAATTAAGTAAATGATCATTATTAACACTGTTAGGACTGTTGTCCTCATCTTTATTGCCATGCTTATGACGTTTCTGTCGTTGTACGCTCCGGCCTTCTTCAGGTGCTAGAAATTTTGAATCGAACCGTTTATTTCAATCAGTTGAAGTCGGCTGAGAGAGTTAGGTCGAGGAGGTGCAGTATATTGCTTTCAGGGAGATTAGTGTCATCCATGCTAGGTGAGGGTAGGAGAGATCGTCTATGGTGGTTGAAGGATATCAGTTTCGTTTTGGAAGCATTAAAATTTACGAGCTATTTCTTACCTCATTTCATCACAGATTAGAGGTCCTTTTCAAGAAGCAAAGTTCGCTTTGTCAGACTTGGCAGATTTCTTATCGATTTTGTTTACTTTTTTAACAAGCGCGATAGAAGAAAAGTGTTAGCATAGATGTTACAGTTACGTCTAGACACGTCAACCGTAAAATGATAAAATCTTGTCGCCAGTCGATGACTGCATTTTAATTAATAAAGTATGGCTAACATAGAAGAAAATTCACCAGAACAGTTACGATCAAAATATTTATAGAAAAGACACAAGGAATTTACGTTACGGCGGTGAGGAAATGTCTGAATCCGAGATGCCAGGTCAGGACCAATAACATTGATAGTTTTACTTTGGATTTTGTCAACAATCTCTAAATATATGACAGGAATACCAGATGCAACAAAAATATTTAATGGTAAACTGAAGTATGTAAGATAGATACTGGCGAAAAGCTGTCAAGAACGACACAATTAGGTAACTTTCCAAGTAGCAGATCTAGAAAATGATTCAATATAATCTTTCGACTTCATCTCAGCGGAAAACGATAATGGAATGGAAAAGAAGTTTTCGCTCAGACGATTAAAAGAGGGCATTTCGTTTCGGACGCGTTGGAAATTAACAAGCCATTTCTTGCTCCAGCTAGCAATACATTGTAGGTGTTTAGATCAGCTACCAGTTTAACCTTATCGAACTGATAAAACTTACTATTAAGACAAAAATAAATAATTCTTAACTAATGACACCAAGAAGGTCTTTAATGAAAATTAGGAACAACATAGATCCAAGGTTAGTGCCTTGGATAACATCTGAAGTAATGCAAAAAGATCTAAAAATTTGCCATTCAAGACAACTTTCATTTTGCTATTTGTTAAGAAAGACTGAATCAATTAAAAAAAATTATCCAGAAATGCCATAATTTTTCAACTTGCGATAAATTACCATTATACCAAACCTTGTCAAATAGCTTTGAGTTGTTCAGCCTGAACTTCAGCATTCTTATCTAAAGCTTGATAAACTCTTTCAGCAAGAAGAGTTAATATACTAGCAGTTGACTTAGAGAAGCGAAAGCTATATTGCATATCTGAAAGAAGATCTGTTGAGGTTAGATGCTTAAATAATAGAGAGTTGATTAAAGCCTCAAGTACATTACTAAGAAGAGTAGAATCTTAATAGAAAGATCGAATTGTTCGCCTGGTGTTTTAAAGAATCTAACTACAGAAGATGATTTCCAACAAGCAAGAAACAGCAAGGTATTTATTGTAGAGTTTAGAGAGAACAGGAGACAGTTCAAGAGCCTATTTCTCAAGGACTATTGCATATTTTGTGAGTCTCTAGTTTAGAGATGATATCTAAAACCATGCATGGATTTATATGCATACTACTCAATAGAGACTCAGTTCTAAGTGGAAAGACAGACAAAGATATTCCAGAGGAGCCAAGATTATAATTTGAAGAAAATTTACGATCAAAACATACTGCTTTCTCAGCAGAAGATGTTAACAGCTCAAATTGAGGGAATAGAGGATGAAAAGCGTTGTGGAGTAGTATTCACACTGAAGATTATATGCTATGTCGGTTGCTAATCGACTTAACGCACCCAAAATCTTAGTTAGCTGAACAAAACCACATTAGGCCAGAAAATTCCTCCTTTAATATAATTTGATAACGGATTTTATAGAATAAACTTATAGTGTTAATATTTGCAAACATAGTTTTCATTTGAATGAAACATCAAGAAATGAGTTTAGGATCATTGCTTAATATCTGGTTGAAAGATCTAAAATACTATGACTATGTATGACTATCATAAGAAAAAAGGCATTCTTGAAATATTTTTAAACTTATAAATTTTAAGCTTTTGATAAGACAAAAGAAAAATCAAAAGCCAAAACTTTCAAAAACAACAAAAAAAATATTTGTAGTCGACTAGCAAAATATTTTTACACCTTTCTATCAGTCAACGATTTTTATGAATTTTGTAGAATCAAACAATTGTTTCTTTAGATTTTTAAAAAAATTTTTCTTTATATCTCTTTTTCCCCAGTTCGAAAATGCAGAAAGCTATCATTATATTCACAGCCCTGATCCTCTTCTCTACCGCATTCGTGAGAAATGTTTTATGAATTTTGTAGAATCAAACAATTGTTTCTTTAGATTTTTTAAAAAAGTTTTCTTTATATCTCTTTTTCCAGTTCGAAAATGCAGAAAGCTATCATTATATTCACAGCCCTGATCCTCTTCTCTACCGCATTCGTGAGAAATGTTTTATGAATTTTGTAGAATCAAACAATTGTTTCTTTAGATTTTTTAAAAAAGTTTTCTTTATATCTCTTTTTCCAGTTCGAAAATGCAGAAAGCTATCATTATATTCACAGCCCTGATCCTCTTCTCTACCGCATTCGTGAGAAATGTTTTATGAATTTTGTAGAATCAAACAATTGTTTCTTTAGATTTTTTAAAAAAGTTTTCTTTATATCTCTTTTTCCAGTTCGAAAATGCAGAAAGCTATCATTATATTCACAGCCCTGATCCTCTTCTCTACCGCATTCGTGAGAAATGTTTTATGAATTTTGTAGAATCAAACAATTGTTTCTTTAGATTTTTTAAAAAAGTTTTCTTTATATCTCTTTTTCCAGTTCGAAAATGCAGAAAGCTATCATTATATTCACAGCCCTGATCCTCTTCTCTACCGCATTCGTGAGAAATGTTTTATGAATTTTGTAGAATCAAACAATTGTTTCTTTAGATTTTTTAAAAAAGTTTTCTTTATATCTCTTTTTCCAGTTCGAAAATGCAGAAAGCTATCATTATATTCACAGCCCTGATCCTCTTCTCTACCGCATTCGTGAGAAATGTTTTATGAATTTTGTAGAATCAAACAATTGTTTCTTTAGATTTTTTAAAAACATTTTCTTTATATCTCTTTTTCCAGTTCGAAAATGCAGAAAGCTATCATTATATTCACAGCCCTGATCCTCTTCTCTACCGCATTCGTGAGAAATGTTTTGGCATCCCAAGAAGAAATTACAGTAAGTACGCAAGTGTGCATTAGCACCAGTGGTGTATTTATTGTCTAATGACAGCGCTAATTTGTTTTGTTTATGATGCTCGCTCATTACAAATTTGGTTAATTTAATTAATAGTGCTGATATTTTCTGATATTTTATTGGCACTTTATATATATATATATATATATTTACTGAACACATATAGTTAAATATAACAACAATAAATGTCTATGATGTTTAATCATGAGTCGTTCTAAACATCGTACTTTGGCTTTAATTTCTGGTGAAAATAAAGACAAAAATTGTCCAGCATTTAGAGCCATGTTCAGAGTGGTTGTAAGAACGTTAACGTAAAGATATCGACCATCAAAGATGACATTTTTCTTGTGTTAACATAAAACATTGCTATGCGAAGATAGCAGTCATCGATTCGCAGACGCAGGTCGTAAATTAGCAGGTACCTCCAAGCAATTGCCGAAAAAACAGCATGGCATTGTGTTAAAAGGGCTCAAACTTAATAAAGCCAAAGTTTTATCATCAAAAAGTTTATGCTATTATTAAGAGGAACGATCAAATGTTGCTGTCATTATTTTTTTTTAAATTAATTCTTTCTAACACGTTCGAAATTTCAGTTAAAATTTCTTTTATTTTTTTTGTTTTCCATCAGCGTTTCACGCTATGTTTAGGTAATGTGACTATTAAGCAAAACGTAATATTACGCAAGTCGTTTTTTGGCGTTGAAAGACATTACTTTGAAAATTATTGCAAAAATCAAGTAATTGTCTGATGTTAATGAAACTTTTTTTTGTGAAGCTTCTCTTATGTTGGCGAAACCTCTCTTATTTTAGTAGATTTCTAGTTACAATGAATAACTTCGCTTTTGCCGCAGTTGTTCAGTCTATATATATAATTAGAAAAGAATTAAATGATTTATGCAATAATTATTTTTAGAAAATCTTACTCCAAATCTGATTTTTTTATATCTATTACCCTCCATTCCAATTAATGGCATAAAACTTCAAGAAATACATGATTTATATCAATTTTTTTAATTTATTAGTTAAATGTAGGACCCAGTGTGGAATCTAAATCATGTATTTTTTAAATTTTTCAAAAACCTGCTCCGAATAGTAAAATCAAAAATGCATTAAAACTATGCTATTTTTAATGTAAATAACGTTTAATTGATTTTATAAATAATATAATTTTTGAATATCATATTCTGAAGAAGAAGAAGAAAATATTTCGATGAATAGTGATTATTTATAAGAATTATTTTCATTTTTTTCTTTGATTTAAAGAATTAAAGTTTCAAACATCTTTTAAATTTCTTCCAGTGACCCAGTTTCTTTGGTTATTAATTCATTAAAAATAAACTTTATTTACAAATCGAAAATTCATAAGCTAAATGACAAATCATTTAGAATTAGGATTTTTAAAATAATTTCTAAATTTTTCTTATTAAGTTAAACTGCACATTTTCTGTTACTATTGAAACTTACAAGAGACTTATCATTAAAAAGTCACATGTTTCTAGGGTTGTTCCCCTTACGAAATGTTAAACTGGGTTATGTCAACTTTTGGTCACCATACTTCCAGATTGATTGATAACAGGTGCTGTCATCGCCTACTTGATAGGTCAACGAGTCAGACCTTTGTGATTGAGAAATACTTTCATTCTAAATGTAATGCCATAAACAAGTAATATTTGTTTCAAAAATTTAACTTTAAATTTGATAATTTTCCAAAAATAATGAGCGAGAGATATATATTTTATTTTTTGCAAAATTCTTAAAACCAAGAATTTTGTTTATAAGTGTGTCAGTCGCTAAAAAAAAGTTTTAAAAGCTTTTTATTTGAAAAATTCAATTTAAAACTTACGTATCGAAAATGGAGTGGAGGTACTTATAAATTAGTAATGAGGTTCTAAGACGTCATACCACGTAAAACATCAAAATGTTAATAGAAACATATGTCTAAATGCAATGTAATGTGTTGTGACTAGATTGAAATGTGATTTTATTGTGTGTGAGTTGCTTTGACTTAATGTAAATGGTTTCCAATATCTGAAGGTTCTTTTTACTGGGTGCATATATGAGTATTATTGTGTTATGGACTAAAATTCGGACATGGTTTTATTTTTCTCAGAAATGTTGTTTAATAGAACTATGATCAGAAATGTGACAGGTAAGTCTACGGGAGGGCGTGGTTGTAGAAAAACGAATATATGTAATGGGTTTATTATTAGTATCAGAGAGAGGGCATGTAAATTGATTCACTACATTGGGTTTCAATAGAGGATTTAGTTGCGTGTTTGTAGGATTATTAGAGACTAGGAAGTCAATTGTTTAAAATTTTTTATCATATATAATGAGCTTAATTTGTTTATTATTCTCCCACCAATCAATATTAAACCCAATATTTTAAAAAACTATTATTAGCATGCACAACTCAAGTACCTTTTGATGACTCCCGAGGTAATATTTATACTTGAACAAATGGTATTGTGATGGGATCTCCTTTAGGTCCCCTCTTTTCTAATTATCACATGGCACATTTAGAAAGCAAGATACTTAATGACTCTAATAAACCCCCTATATATGTAAGATACATAGATGACATTTTCGTTTTAGCTAAAACTATTGATCAAATTACACAGCTTAAAAACAAATCTGAAAGTCAGTCCATCCTCAAATTTACATTAGAACTTAATATTAATAACAAAATTCCATTCTTTGATGTATTTATTGTTTCTAGCACACATAGATTTACAACTTCTTTATGTAGGAAACCAACTAGCATAAACTCGTGTCTTCTTAATTATAGTAGTGAATGCCGCCATAATTCAACGCATACAAATGCTATTCGGTGACTGTTAGCGTCGCATAGCAATGTTTTATGTCAAGAAAAATTTCATCTTTGATGGTACATATCTTTATGTTAACGTCCGTACAGCCACCCTGAAGTTGACTAATGTGAACCAAAAGCTTAGAAGAAGCGTAATAAAAAATATCCAAAGGTTGGACAATTTTTGTTGTTATTTTCACCAGAAATTAAAGTCAAAATACGATGTTTAGAACGGCTCATGTTTAAACAAAATATACATTGTCTGGTATATTTAACAATATATGGTTAGATACTTATCTACTGCCTCAAACTTGGCACTAAGCATTATCACAACTAAACACTATATATATATGGTGTTTAGTTATGATAATACATAGTGACAAGATTGCTGTTTTTCAATGATAAAAAGATATTTTGGCAAGCGTTCATAGGATTAATGAGGAGAAGCTTGTCACTTAACTGAGCAAAGTCATGCCGACTTGGAAGTTTTGCGAAGGCACCGTTATGATGTCGTCACTCGTCAGGGCTTAATTTCAATCTGCTCTTGTACCCTGTTTTTTCTTATTTCTTATTGGTGTAATTCAATTGCTATGTGATTGGTTCTACATGTGGTTAATTGATTTTTTTGCTTTTTCTGAGTTAACTTCTTTTTAATGTTGAATTATTTGCAGATGGTTGATTTTAGTTTTAATGCTTTTTATTCTGCAGGCAGTTGATTTCTTTTTATTGCTTTTTATTGTGTTAATTTTGTTTTTGCAATACTCTACCCAAATGATCTAACAAGCCAGCATCTCCCCCAAAAATAACAAAAATAATTATCAAGTTAACATTGGAATTTCGGCAGCAGAATTTAAACAACGTTACTACTCCCAATAACACTTCTTTTCCAACCCAATCTAAAATACCAAAGTTTTCATTTCCCGAAGATTTTGCGAAATGAAAGAGGAGGGACAATAATGAGTAGGAGATGAATAGGCTCGGCCCATATCCCAATAACCTTTGCAATAGATGCAATCTATGTTTAGTTAAAAACAATTGAAATATTACTCTATCGTAAGTAAAATTTGTTTTTGAACTTAATAAAAGAATTTATAAGCAAATTGGTTTTGGTAGGAATGCCGTCAAAATTAAAATTCCTTAAAATGGTTGTTTCATTTCTTCTTGTTAGCTGTATAATTAAATTATATTATAAGATAACTTCCCTTTCTTAAATCTATTTTCCTTTTACTTCAATCGTTTTAATTTTGAACATGTTTAACCAGTTTGTTTTGGTATTAACAATATTCGTGTCCTTTTAACAGTGGCCTTGAAAAGCCGTAATTTCGTCTGACTTATTGCGTCCTTATATTTAATTTCAATTTATTTTATTGTATCTCTTTTCGTTTCTGTTACAAACGTGGCAAATCTAACAAGTTCCGATAGCAATGATCTGTCAATTTTTCTTTTTTTTTTCCAAACCCCTATTTCAGTTTTTTTTTACACACACAAATAAATTGAATTTCCCATAAGGTTTTCATCTCACTGATGAGATGGGTATTAAATTTACCCGGTGAAATGGCCATCCGGTTTTAGGAAATTTGAAATTCTTAATATGTAGTAAATATTGGCTCTGTAAATATATCTATTTGATTACATTGGGCTCTCTAGTTGGATCAGTGTTAATATTTAATATTAACAGGATCATTTGGCATTTACCTCCAATTTTTCACGTTTATGAACAATATATATATATATAGTCATCCGCAGGCAGATCTGTTCCGCTGTATCACAGTTAATCATTGGTCATAAATTCTTATATATATATATATATATATATATATTTAGTATATCGAGGCAGCAAGTAATTTTCTAGACATATTCTATTAAATATAAGAGACAATGAATGTCTATTATGTTTAATCATGAGCCGTTCTAAACGTCGTATTTTTGCTTTAATTTCAGTTGAAAGCTTAGAAGAAAACCAATAAATAATTATCCAAATGTTGGAGAATTTTTGTCTTCATTTTCAACTGAAATTAAAGCAAAAATACGACGTTTAGAACGGCTCATGATTAAACATAATAGACATTCATTGTCTCTTATATTTAATAGAATATGTCTAGAAAATATATATATATATATATATATATATATATATATATATATATATATATATATATATATATATATCCAAATGAATAAGGAACGAAGAAAATATTTGCAACGTTCCACACATTAATTCAAAACAGTGCTCACTATAGAAATAAAGTATTGAATATTTATTATAACTTAAGAATATATATATATATATATATATATATATATATATATATATATATATATATATATATATAAGGTACCCTCACTCATTTTCGATACCTAATTTTTAAACTGAATTTTTGAAAATAAAAAAGTCTTCTTGAAGCTTTAAATTTAGATTTATTTGAAAGCTAAATGAATAAATGTGCCATTTCCAATAAGCAAAATTCTCTGGTGTATTTCAAATACAAATTATATTGACTGAAATCTGAACCTTTTTAGAGTTTTCAAAATTCATCATTTTTTCATCCAGTTTGATAGCTTGACAAGTTTGTAAATAAAAGTTAATTCTCGCTTTAAAAATCTTGCAAAAATAAGATATACATATGTGACATGTTATTTTTTTAAATTTGCAAATTTAAAGTTAAGTTAGTATGATTTACACAAGTATTAAATGCTTATATAATGAAATTATTAATAAAAGTATTTTTTAATCACGGAGGGATAAAGTGATTAATGTTTGAAGTGAGTGATGACAGCCACATGTAGTGAAAAGCTAATATTTACTAATCAAAAATTAAAAAGTTTTATACAAATCTTCGTACCATCCTATTTTTAAAATAATTTTTAATTTTTACTTTTTTGTTTATTTGAAGTATTTTTTGCATGGTAATTTTTATGTGTAAATTAAAAGGTTATGTATTTCAGGGTTTCTTTCCCTTACAGGAAAAAATTGTACAGTTATGTCACTTGTGATCGCTATACACTTATCTTATCTCGCATCTGTCAAATCTGTTAACACATACGGTGGAAAGGTGATAAAGTGGAACTCTGTGTTTAAGAAATAGTTTTATTCTAAATTTCATGCTATAAATAAGTAATACTTGTGTAAATGAGATTAATTTAACGTTAAATTTGCTAATTTTCCAAACATAATATTTCACACATGTATATTTTATTTTTGTAAGATTTTTAAAACCGAGAATTAGTTTTTGTTTACAAATGTGTCGATCGTTTAAAAATGGCCGAAAAATTGAAAGATTAAATTAAAAAAATGAAAAATTTTAGATTCCAATCAATACAATTTCTGTTTGAAAAACATCAGAGTATTTTGCTTACTGGAAATAATAAATTTAATCATTTAGCTTTTAACTAAAGCTAAAATAAACGTTTCAAGAAAACTTTTTTAAAAAATTCAATTTAAAATATAGATATCGAAAATGAATGGAAGTATCTATAAACAAACATCATCATAAATAAGACATATTTTCTGGTTTCCACGTCTTGCTGTTTCTCATTTTTACGTGTATTTTGTAGATATGAATGTTAGGAGGTTTATAATTATTTAGTCAGTGTTATAACTTCCCTACAAGCGGTGACAACCCGATAGTAAACGCAAAATGTCCTTCTAAAAGAATATTAACAATTTTACTATGATAAAACTGATAAAAAAGTATATTGTGTTTCATGAACTCGCAATAGCCTAAAGCAAAGATGGCTATTTGTACCAAGACCGCATTATTATAGTGCTGTCTTGATTTATCAGTCAGTTAAGTGCCATATGGGAAACACGCTTGGGCGGTCATGTCTCGAAAGTGACATGACTGACTAGGTAAAAGATTATCCTGCAGTAGGGTGCCATTATTTCTGCAGTAGACTGGTTGCCAGTCAAGGCTATAGAACCCAGTATGTCGTATTATTTAACCAATAACTGGAGGGAAGAGATGGATTAATACCTTTCCCAAGGGTGTTTGCGCGTAAGTGTATGCAAGGAATTCAACTGGAATTCGAACTCGGCTCCTCGATTTGTCCTTCCGAGTTGATATCCACTGCACCACAACGCATATCTTGGTTTGTAAATATCCTTATTAATTCCCTGAAGCTCTTTACCTTCTTTTTTTTAAAATCATATCACCCCGAGCAAGGCGGTAACGCCAATAAAGCGCAGGGGGCTACCTAAGAGTGAAAAGAATGTAAAAAAGAAAGCCGGAAACCACATCCTAAACAAGGAACAAAGGATGAGCCTCTTCACCTGTTCAATATACGTGGGTGGAGTGTGAACCGGGCGATTGTTTAGTCTATCTACACCAATTGAAAAAAAAAAAGAAAACAGTGAAAAGATTGGAAAAGAGAAAGCCGGAAACCACATCCTAAACACGGAACAAGGGATGAGCCTCTTCACCTGTTCAATAGACATGGGTGGAGTGTGAACCGGGCGATAGTTTAGTTTATCTACTCCAATTATACTCCTTTTTTTTGCCTCGCAGCTGTTGACCAGCATACCAATCCTTACACAGACGTTTTACTACTACTCGGATATCTCTTCTTAACGCTTTCTATCACCTTCTTCAACGCACCATATGCATACCATGGGAAACAAACTTTTAACATTTACCCCCCACCCCCCCCAAAAAAATAGATATAATGGAACACAACCAGGTATCACCACTCCATTTTCGATACCTAAGTTTTAAATCAAATTTTTAAAAGTAAAACCTTTTTCCTGAAAATTTAATTTTAACTGAAAGCTAAATGATTGAATTTACTATTTCCACTAAGCAAAATACTCGGGAGTATTTCAATCAGAAGTTATATTCATTGGAATCTAAAATTTTTAGAATTTTTTTTAAATTTTCAATTTTTCGGACAGTTTTTTGAGCGAACGACACATTTGTAAACAAAAATTAATTCTCGGTTTTAAAAGTCTTGCAAAAACAAAATATACATCTCTCACTCTTTATTTTTGGAAAATTATCAAATGTAAGGTTAAATTGATCTGATTTGAAACAAATATTACTTGTTTATGGCAGGAAATTTAGAATAAAAGTATTTCTCAATCACAAAGGTCTGACTCGTTGAACTATCGAGTAGGCAATGACAGCACCCTGTTATCAATCAATATGGAAGTATGGTGACCAAAAGTTGACATAACCCAGTTTAACATTTCGTAAGGGGAACAACCCTAGAAACATGTGACTTTTTAATGATAAGTCTCTTGCAAATTTCAATAGTAAAAGAAAATGTGCAGTTTAACTTAATAAAAAAAATTTAGAAATTATTTTAAAAATCCTAATTCTAAATGATTTGTTATTTAGCTTATGAATTTTTGATTTGTAAATAAAGTTTATTTTTAATGAATTAATAATCAAAGAAACTGGGTAACTGGAAGAAATTTAAAAGACGTTTGAAACTTTAATTCTTTAAATCAAAGAAAAAAATGAAAATAATTCTTATAAATAATCACTATTCATCGAAATATTTTCTTCTTCTTCTTCAGAATATGATATTCAAAAATTATATTATTTATAAAATCAATTAAACGTTATTTACATTAAAAATAGCATAGTTTTAATGCATTTTTTATTTTACTATTCGAAGCAGATTTTCGGAAAAATGGTCCCGTAATTAAAAACAAATTACATAATTTACATTCTCCAACGGGTCTTGTATTTAATTAATAAATAAAAAATTGTTATAGATAATGTATTTCTAGAGGTTTTATGCAATTAATTGAAGTGGGGAGTAACAGATAGAAAAAAAAATATATTCTTACCAAGATTTTCTAAAAATAACAATTGCATAAATAATAGCATTCATTTATGAATAAGTCCTGAAAGTTTCATTAAAATCAGACAATTAGTTGTTTTTTTGCAAGAAGTTTAAAAAATAATGTATCTTTCAAAAAACGACTTGCCTAATATTACGTTTTGCTTAATAGTCACATTACGTAAACACGTTGACGTAAGACAAGAAAGAAATTTGAATTAAAATTTCAAACCTGTTAGAATGTATTAAAATATTTTTAAAAATAATGACAACAAAATTTGATCGTTCCTTTTAATAATAGCATAAACATTTTGTTGATAAGTTTAAGCTTTTAACATGAAGTTATGCTGTTTTTTTGGCAATTGAGTGGAGGTATCTACATAAATCCCACTGATCTGTCACTACTGGCTTTAACTTTACACGCTTATAACCCAAACATTATGCTTCATATAAGTGCAGGCGATTTTTAACTGCCAGCAGAATTAGTCGAAGAGGTTACGAACTTACTAGAGACGATACTTGAAAGAAAACCCTTCTGAGATTGAAAAACCGCCATAATTAAACGGACCGGCATGTCCAATCCAAAACTATGCTGTGTGAATTGAAACTGGGCGACCTGACTTCTTTCTAATTACTTAGACATATGAAGGGTCTTTTGGGATCTAACGTTATGACAAAGATATTCTTCTCAGGTTATGGTTAGACAAAATGTCTAATGCAATAATGCAAATATTAGCGCCTATGACGGATGACAAAGAGCTTGATGAACTTGTCAGAGTTCGTTGAGAGCATGCATGTAGGTCAAGAAGGAAGATATATAAACCCCTTACACACACCCATGCGACTTATTAACGAACAATTTCAAAAGAATTACATGCCACAAATACAAGTTTAGCTCAATAAACTGACTCTCTTTTGGGCATACATCAACAGAGGACTGTATGCCGAACAAACATACGTCATTTCAGACGAAGTAGCTCCAGTAGAAGTTTTAGGATATATATATATATATATATATATATATATATATATATATATATATATATGTGTGTGTGTGTGTGTGTGTGTGTGTGTGTGTGTGTGTGTGTGTGTCTTTAGGCGGCAAATTTTCTCTTAAACATGTCAGATTAATTTTTTTTTATATATGGCAATTAGGTCCGAGGTTAAGCAGTTAATTCATAATCAGAAATATTTGTAAATCTTTCAAAGTCATTCGGGAGGTATATAGTTCCTTTATATAATGTATTGAGTTTTCTTTGAATTTTTAACCAATGTTTACATTCCGATCTGTTAGTAATTTCTTTCAGTCTATTTACAGTTTGTTTAAGTTGTTTAGAGTTGGTATTCCTTTATAGTATGTTATGTATTTCTTGCTTTCGTTTGTTGAGAGTTGCTAGATTATCATTAGTTACTTAATCTACCTTTTTATAAGGCTACGTTTAAATTGCCAGGTTATGTTATTATGAGCTGCTAGATTATATAATTTAAAATTTGTGTATTTAGGCAGCAAATTCTATTAAAAATAAGCAAACATATTGTTTGCAATTTATTTAATCTGACATATATATATATATCCCTCTCTCTCGTTCTATATACATACACACACACACACACACACATATATATATATATATCCCTCTCTCTCGTTCTATATATACATACACACACACACACACACACACACACACACACACACACACACACACACACACATATATATATATATATAGAAAGAGAGAGAGGGAATGAGAGAGAGGGAATGAGAGAGACAGGGAGATGATGTATGCTACTATCGCTATAAATTTCGTACAGAAGCAAGACTATGCCTGAAACCTTGTGCTTTTAGGGACAATAATACACAGAAAAATTTCAATTCCAGCCAGTCGTAATGACGACTGTTGCAAGACAGAAAGGTCGTCTGTCCTGTATTCAGGATAGGAATCATAAATACAAGTTTTTAATAGACACCAAAACATAAATTAGTATTTTACCACCAAACCTAATACAAACATTAAAACCTGGACCTTACAAACTACAAGCGGCTAACGATACTAAAATTGACACCGCAGTTGAAAATGCTGTGACCATCAATATGAGGTGAGATTTCCTATCGATGTGAAAAGCAAATGTGAAAAAGCCCTATTCAGTGTTACTAACTTTTATTGTGACATTTCACAAAAAGAACCACGTCCCTACATACCACTAAAGTTGAGACGACAAATATTGAAACTTTCCATGAATTGTCTCATCCAAGCAAACATGTAACTGTGAAGGTGATTGTGGTGAATACGAAATTAAAAGTAACTCTTTTCTCTTCACTGTTTGCAAATTCGCAATTCAGTGTAAAATCTAAGTTTGACAAATGAGAAAAAGGATTGACTCCGTAGTGAAGAAAAAAGACGAAGCCAAATTCGCGATCCAGTCTGAATTATTCCCTAACCAATGAAAAGGAAACAATTTAAAAATGAAAGAAATAAGGAGCCAGTGAGAAAAAAAATTTGATATAAAAATAGAGAAAGTTGAATCCGACCGATTGGAACAGAAATCAGATAGGACAGCGCCACAATGTAAAGGAGATATGACAAGCCGCTCAACCGGACATGTCTCGTCGACTTACAGTCATTCTATTTTCCTTTATTCCTTCTTTGTCTTCGCTCACAAAAAAGAAAACAACAAAAAAAAAACAAGACACTTCGACTGACTTTAAAAATCAAGGTCGATAAGTACAATTTTCCTTTATTGCTTTTTCTGCCTTTTTCACTTACTCGCCGGTCGCTAAAAGAAAGAAAGATACGAAGACTCTACTACTACAACAAACTCTGAAGTCATTTAAGTCTTTACTACTATTTCTTTTAGATCATTTACACAGTTAATAATTTCACTTTCTACAAATTGATGTTATTCTGTTCTATAAATAAATTTCCATTTTGTTGTGGAGTAGTTTTCACACTGAAGGTTATAATCGTGCTATGTCAGTTGCTAATCGACTTAACGTACCCAAAATGTTAGGAAGTTGGTAATCTTCCACTGAAAGCTGACTCCTTAGTATTTGGCTAACTGCCGACTAATATCAACTGCCTAGTCGTTCTACTGAACTCCAATAGAAGTTTAAAGAACTCCCATGAACTTCCCAAGAACTCCTAAGAACCTCTCCCGTTAACTTCCTGTTAACTCTTATTAGTATAGGAGGGAGAGTCCATTATCTGAGGAATAAGTGTGTTTCCCCATAACACATTTAAACATACAAGCGAAACACTTTTATTCTTTCCAACCTTCTGATGATAATTACAACTTGTGGGGAGTTCGGTCATGTTTGGAACAAGGCCAATTTAATAAACATGGCGCACCCCCTAGGATTACTGAATGTTTTGTATGGCCAAACATATCAGTTGACATAAGAAATTGTACAAAACTTGTTTAGCATGCCAGATAAACCAAATACACACGCACACAAAATCACCTGCAGTCGTATTCAGCAGACTTGATGCCAATTTCACTAATATACATGTCAACATTGTCGGACATTTATCGTGTTCTCAGGGATATACATATATCCTGACTATCATGGATAACTTTACCTGATGACTTACCGCAATATCAAAGATATTTCAGTTGTAAAATTGCCAGAATTATCCTGACTGTTTTGGCAATACTTTCAATGGTTGCAATAGACAGAGGAACTATCCTATTAAAAAGTGAAATCGTCTACTTGGAACTAAGCAGCCTATAGTCTGTCACCCCCATGCAAATGGGATCGGCGAGAACGTTTTCACAGGTACCTAACAGCAGCACTTGTTATAAGACAAAACAAAACTGTTGGGTAGGAAACTTACCATTGATATTTTTTCCATCATGAGCATTGTAAAAGGTTACGTGGGCTGTACACCAGCTGATATGATTTTTGGCACATCATTACCTGGTCAATATTGTGATGATGAGCATTATCGTTTACACCTACACAGAAAACAAAAAAAAACATACTTACCAAGTGATCTTTGCATCTGAAAATATATATTTATAAGAAATGACTGTGTAAAATAAAAACAAAATCTCTGAGTCCAAACTACATAGGCAAAAT
This sequence comes from Ascarosepion bandense, assembly GCA_037127315.1. NCBI lineage: Eukaryota > Metazoa > Mollusca > Cephalopoda > Sepiida > Sepiidae > Ascarosepion > Ascarosepion bandense. The sequence continues at coordinate 266,012 of JBBBDQ010000207.1, forward strand.
AGACAAATACTTCCCCATCGAAAAATGGAAAGAAAAAAGATAATATTACTATCGATAGGATTAAACCGACTTATGTCGAAAAGCAATTCTTACAAGAAAATGAAAATCATGATCATTCACCTTTTTTTATCCTGTTCTTTTATTGTCCTTTTTCCTCACCGTCTTTTTTTTCTTTTCCTATTTTCATTGTGTCTAAATGGCTTTATCATCTTGTTTGGGGGTAAAATTATTAAAAAATATTATTATGCTTTGAGCATTTTTCCATTCAGTATCATTGATTTTTATGAATTTTTGGTAACGCTTATATACATCTCTAGTTATTAGTGATTAGTTATTGTATTTTTTCATATAATGTCAGTTCACATGTAGAAAATGTTAAAATTAATTGCTTTATTTAATTTTTTCTTTTAGTAACTGTTTTTGACTAAAACCGTACTTACGATTAAAGGGAGATAACCTTAATCATGCCACAGCGTTTCCAAGGAAACAGCATAGAAAAAAAGGTCACTAAAATATTAATTCTCCTAGTTGCAGAACAACGGTTCTTTTTGCTTTTTTCTAACATATACTAATTCTATTGTCATTCCTTTTTTTATTCATTTTTATTTACACTTATTCTTCTTTTTCTTATTTTTAATTCTTTTTTTTTCTGATTTTGTCCATTTTTCTGATTTTATTCCAGATTCGTTCCATTTCTCTGTATCTATTCCTTTGAAATGATTTGTTTGAACATTATTTTTGATCAATACTCGTATTTAAGTAGATATTCTGTTTATAATCAAGCAGTATTATATATTTATTTCTACTGGCCTCATTATTTACGATAATCATCATGTTACGGAAATTAACGAAGATTAACGAAACTTGGTTATAAACAACCGACAACTTGAAATTATTTGTTTGAACGTTATTTTTGATCAATACTCGTATTTAAGTAGATATTCTGTTTATAATCAAACAGTATTATATATTTATTTAAAAAATGTAGCTTATTTTCATATTTCTAATATTAATAGCATAAATCTTAAGGAAAATGTAGCTAATTTTCACACTAAAAAATAAAAAGATAACTAAATTTGAGAAAAATTTGTTCACATTTCTAAATAAAGAAAGTGTGACTTATTTTCATATTTGTAAGAAAAATGCATAAATCTCAAGAAAACGTTGCTTATTTTCATGTCACCTCGACAAAAAGTCACTTATTTTCATAATTCTAAAGAAAAAGCAATTATCTGGAACCGATTTCACTTATTTTCATATTTCTGATTTAAAAATCCTAAATCCAGAAAATGTATTTTATTTTCATATTTGAAAAAAGTATATATATAAAAAAAAAGAACGTTACTTTCATAATTTAAATGAAAAACGCATTAATCTGTAGCAGATTTCGAGTAGAAATGTGTAGAAATGTTACGAAGAAAAGAACAAATATAGAGCAAATATTAAATGATGGAAAATGAGCAAAAATAATGGGATAAAAATATCAAGGTGGAACTAATGATGTTGATGTAATGAATACGCATACACCTTGGTTCCCCCTCACAGTAATATGATTGGCTGGTGTCAGTCATACAGACTTAGGCGGGGACGCATAGGACTACGCCTATTGGAAGGCCTATTGACTACGCCAATTGCATAATCCTACGCCCAAGTCTATTGCATGCGACTATGATGAGTACCAGTTCATTACGGCTACTTGCTAGATTGTCCTACCTGGATACATTTACCAAAACCACTTAGCTACTTCGTTTTTTTTTAATCATTTCACCCCAAGCAACGCGTTACCGCCACTGATGTGCACGGAGCTACAGAAGAGAGTTAAAATTTTAAACAGGAGGAGAGTGAAGACGAACCAGCTACAACGGGTGAAAGAGAAAGAGCACGAGAAGGATGTGAACACAAGAGTGAAGACAGAGAGAAAGGAAAAGAACAAGATACACGGGGTGATGTGGAAAGGGCTGGAGTTAAGAGGATAAGAGATGGGAATTGACTTTGCATTTAAATTCTTGGAGGTTGTAGTCATCAGGAAAGCAAGTATATGGAAGAGATTTCTACAGGCGGGAAGCGCGAGAAAAGAAACTGATGGAGTAGAACTGTCACCTGCATTTGGTTGATCTAACTGTAAAAGGGTGGGACCTCGTTGCCAGTCTAGTTGCCCGAGTAAATTCCTGTGGATGGGGCACCAGTGACCTAAGTTCTTCGGAGCAGGAACCATGAAAATATTTGTAGAAGAGACAGAGGGAAGCCACATCTCGCCGATGAGAAAATGGCTGGAGTTGAGCTTCCATGTCGGGACCAATCACATTACAGATTCTCCTTTGGAGCCTGTCGAGAATACTGAGACGAACATCAGGGGCGCCTGACCAGATATGACAACAGTATTCCATGCACGGTCGAATGTTTGATTTGTATATTTGCAAGATGGATTCAAACGGAAAAAACTTTCTGGCCCTACATAATGACCCAACCTTCCTAGCAGTGGATTTAAGCTATTAATTCAATGTAATGATTCCACTTGAGGTCGGAAGAAAGGGTAAGGCCGAGGAGGCGCAGTGTATTGCTTTCAGGGAGACTCGCTTGGCCCATGCTTATGGGTGGCAGGAGAGATTGCCTGTGATCGTTGTCAGACAGGAGCTTCGTTTTAGAGGCATTGAAATTTATGAGCCACTTCTTACCCCAATCCACCACTGAGCGGAGGTCCTTCTCGGGATCAGCATCGAGGTTATATTTGTCCGCCTCGCCAGATGTCTTACTGATGTGGAAGTAGATTGTGGTGTCATCTGCGTAGATGCCTACTTTGGATTTGATCACGTCTGGGAGATCATTTATGAAGATTAGAAAGAGCGTCGGACCTAGGATAGAGCACTGGGGGACACCAACGTTCTTACAGTAGAATGTGGAGGCATGCCCATTCAAGACTACATTCATTATGCGGTTAGATAGGAAAGATTTGATCAGATCAAGCAAGTGTCCAGTGATATATCCCTTTCCGAGACATATCAGATGTAAAACTGTGTGGAAATAGTGAAGAAAATGATAAGATTTAAAGAAGTTAAACAAAAAAGAAAAATAATAATAATGAAGAATAGTACAAAATAGGGAAAAGGAAGAACAAAATGAAAACGGACGGAAAGATAATGAAGCAAAGGTCAAGTATAGGAAAAATAGTAAAATGTAGAAATGAAAATATGAAACATATTGAATAAATGATAAAAACTGTAAATAGGAACGAAAGAAAAAGTGTGAAATTGTTTTGGGATCTCCCCTTTGTATATGATAATGGACTCGACTGAGTGTACATATATTATTGCCAAAGAGAGAACGAGGAGAGAGTAATCGTAGAGATCTGTGCGAGTTATCGGAAAGTACCGAAACTGATACGTAAGTTACCGAGAGATACCGAACTTGCCCAGAGACTACCACATCAGAGTTTAGATTAGATCTGAGCTCCACTCAGCTAGAATAATATACCCGGATATACTATTTCCCATGACTTCACTTCAAGATTTGTATATATTTATTTCTTACTAATAGTATTCCTGGTTTTACTAACCTGCGTTCAAGTTTGTATATTACGTTCAATATAACTGACTTTTCTATCTCCATATCTGTTTCGTTGTTCATTATTTTGTGCGGTTCCTCACCCGGAATCCACAACAGAAACATAATTATGAAATGGATAAAAACCGAATTAGGAACAAAAGAGCAATAATGGACAGGAAAATAATCGTGCAAATGCCAAAGAAAAATTAAGAAAATGAAAAAACTTTTCTGGAAAGTAAGAAAGTGAAGGAAAAAATAATGATGGAAAAACTGACAGACAAAATAATAGGAAAATGGAAGAAAAGAAATAAAAGAGGATAAAATAAAAGCAGGAACGTTTAAAACAGACGGAAACATGGTAAAGAATAGGATAAAAATACGAAATTTGAATAAATTTAAGAGAAGATCAGCTAGAAAAAATAAAGGATAACAATGATAATAATATGAAAAACTAAAGGATAACATTAAGAAAAAAAATGAAAGAGGAATGCAGTACAGATAACAAATATTGAAGAAACGAGCAATTCTAAGAAAAATAGTGAAAGTTCGAAATGGAGGCAAAAATAGTTTCGAACTGAATAAAAGTAGGGAAAAACAAAAATATGAAAATAGTCATTAAAATAAAGAAGAAAAGTACAAGAAAGAAATGTATAAAATGTAAAAAGTTAAGAACGTCTTGTTCCCAGGGAAAATAATATTATAGGAAAAGAACTGGAAAAACGGCTGAGAACAGGGCAATTGGAAAATGAAATAGAATTAGCAAAACAGACAATATAATAGTGAAGAACGGTAGAAAATTGAAGAAGCAAAAGTAGAACAGAGCGTAAAATAATGAATTATGGTACAAAGTTTGTAGAAAGGAACCAAATCTCGGAACAAAGAACCAAATTTCGTAAAAGGGGAAAGTATGATATCAGAAAAATAAAAAAAAACAGAAAAATGAAAAGAAATAAAAGCTGCTAAAAAGCAGAAAATATTGAAGAAAAAGAACAAAAAGAGGAAAATGAACAAAATTATGAAAATAGGATGAAAATATGTGAGAAATTCATAAAAATAGGAAGAGAAACAAAAATAAAAAAGCAGTAAAAATAAGAAATAAAAACAGTAAAAATAAGAAAAAAAGGAACGAAAATAGGGAGACGGGGAGAAACATAGGCAATATTGAAATAAGAATAAAAAAGTAATAAATGTTTGGAAATTGAATAAAAATACAAAAAAGGACCATATATCAAGACTAGATAAAAATAGTAAAAAAGAAAACATTGGAAAAAAGTAAATAATATGAAAATGAATAAAAACAAAAAAAGAAGTGAAAATAAGAAAAAGAAAAACAGTATTAGAAATCGGATTAACGAAAAATGTTTTAAATTTATGAACAGAAACGAAAAGAAGGAATAAAAAATATGAAAATATAAAAAATAAGTAAAAATGAATAAAATTAGGAAAGGAAAATGTGCTAAAAATAAAGAAAACTTGGAAAAAGAAACCATCAATAAAAATAAAAAACAAGCAGCAAAAGTGGAAAAGAAGAAAGAATCGGAAAAAAAACAAAAATAGGAAAAATTAGGAATCCAGGAAAGACGGAAAAAAATTAAGAAAATATTCAAAAGTAAGAGAAAAGAATTAAAAATTGGTTAAAAGGACAACATATAATAAAATGGATAAAAATAGGGACATTAGGATATTTATACGGAATTAAAATTTTAAATAGGAAAAATTGTATTTAAGTGAGCCATAAGGTAGAATAAAAATATAATAAAGATGTAAAAATAAGGAAAAATGTAGCAAAGGATAAAACCAAAATAAAAATGTAAAAAAGAATTAAAATCGGACAAAAAGAAATTAAAATAGATATTGCAGTAAAATGTATTAAAATAGAATAAAGAAAAAATTCGACAAAAGAACAAAATTAGAAAAATAATGTTTCATGTTCCTTCTCAAGTATTAGTTCAAAAGTTGATTTTTAACAATCATATATTTTTAATTAAAATCCCTAGAAATTTATATTGGGCAATTTCAAAATCTCATTTGTTGGTTTTTACTTTTGACGATTATTTTATCAATAATTATTACCTAATTTTTTTGGTGGAATTAATTCTAGTAATATTTCATGATTTCTTTTTTATTTTATTTTTTATTTTTTGTAGGAAATTGTTGGTTTGGCAAGTCGGATTCTGAAGATTGCTATGCTAATGGACAAACCACGACGTATAGACAAACGAAACCATGGTCTCATTGACACGATCATCAATTTACCTGATTTGGACAAAATTGGTAAAAAGTAACACCAGTAAGTATAATCTCGAATCGTTTTCGACAGATTTTACTTCAAAAGTATTCTATAAAATAAAGGTCATTTCGAAAAACATACTTGAAAACAATAAATAATTTTCGCATGATTAGACAATATTCTACAGATAATAAATAATGAAAATATTTTAATCAAACTTGAAAATCAACTACCGATTCTTTTACAAACAAAAGTTCCCAGTTTTTGTTTTATAACTTAAGGATTGAATACAATATTGTAAATCGTCTTTTTGTCCTTTTAATATATTTATCTATTTATTTATTATTATTATTATTATAATCAGTATCACAATAAAGCCACTAAAACACAAATGGTTACAAGGTGTGAAAAAATTAGGAACAGAAACATTAATTGTACGCAGAAAGAGAAAAGATTAGATAACAATTGAAATTGCATTAAAAGTTAGCTGGGCAGGATGGAGGTGGAAGAGAGTTCCACAAGCAAGAAAGAAATTGTTAGCATAGAACTTACGACTACATCTAACCAGTTCAACTGTAAATTGATGAGATTTCGACGCTAGTCTAGTATATTCAAAAAATCTAATTGTGAGCTCCCCACTGGTCCTTCACGTCGACGCCTAAAATTCTCCGCTGCCAATCGATAGTCGATCACTTCGTCCCAAACTCTGTCCTATTCCATGTTGTGTTCGATTGACCACAGAGCCGATTAGGGTTGAAGGTCACCGAAATCCGCTGCATCGATGATTCAGACAGAGCTGCGAGTCACATTAAGAAATTTGTGAAATTAACAATAAGGTGTTTATATATATATATATATATATATATATATATATATATATATATATATATATATATAATAATAATGCTATTAATAATTGTTATAATATATTTCAGTCCGTCTCGAAAAACCCACCGACTATGTTTTAGTCATGTGATTATTGAGTATCTATAATTTACCGCTTTGTTTCTACCTCATCAGCCTACTTGCCCTGACGAGCCGTTAGGTGAAACCTAGTTAGATATGTTGGCTCTTAGTTAGATTTATTCTTATATATATATATATATATATATATATATATATATATATATATATATACGTTCTATTCGGTATGGTATTTTAGTTCGAGTTAATCACTCTTGCATGCAGGCAACTATAATTCCGACCCACTACTTCTGTAGGATGTAACGCCTTATCTAACTTCGTTTAGTATCAGGATGTTCTTTTAAAGCAGGCAATTACGCGACAACACGTCACTCATGTTAACTCGACCCGTACTCTACTCTACTCTTACTCACGAACTGTCAAACCCAATTCTACTGTAAGTGTCGAATTTGTCTTGTGTGTCGTTTCTCCGCCGGGTCTCTCCAGTGTCACTTCTGATTCTCTCCGGTTTGCAACACAGTCTTTGTATTGACTACGTCTTCGCCGGATCTCTCCGGTCTGTGTCTGTTCAGGTCTGTCCACTTTTCTTCATGCCGAATCTCTGGTAGAAGGTGATCGCCCCAGACCCGTGAAGCGACGAACGCTACTCTAGCCCGCGCTGAATCTCTCCGTGTAGCCAGTCGTCTTAGTTCTGGACTGTCTGAAAACCCATCGACTCTTGCTTATATTGAGCGTCGCATCCAGCGATTTTAATTATCGCTTCAAAATTTCTTTCCCATCAAACCTTCGGTGTGTGGTCGTTTTTTCACATCTGTGTTTTATAATTTCAATCTAACGACTTAAAATATTTTAATTATCTAGCATTTCTTGCTTTGTATACAACAATCGTAAAAATTATCTTGTTTCAGTTGAAAGAAAAACCATGTTTCTCTTTTCATTATCAGCGTTGCGAAATTCCACAAAGAAACTTTATTTCTGAGAATTGCGTCTGTCTTTCGGACCAGGGGATAGCATATCCCTATAGGTCATAAAATTTTTCAGCAGTTTTAAAAATTTTGTTTCAAATCAACACTTATACAACTGCCATTTTATCTATGGTCGTTAAATTATCACAATAACCGAGAGACTTGCTTTTCGCGATATTTACTATTTCCAATTTTATGACAAGAATCTTTAGATAATCTTTACAAAATTTGTAACCAGCACTCAAGAGCCATAAAAACTTTGTCTCGAGTGATTATTTGTTTTTGATGGGCGTAAATTTATTTATGTATTTTTCTTGGGTGGTATTCTTAGAGTATTCTTCACCTCTCTTGAATGAAGAAGAAAGACAAAAATATTTAATGATTATCTCTTCTCTTTCTCTTCTGCCTTTCTCGGCACCAGAAATAGTGTTACATACCAAAGTGAAGAACTCCTCCAAACAATGACGTGAATATCAAGTTGAATCAGTTAAGAAATTCTTAAAATCTCCGAGGAAAACTGCATTATAAAAACAATATAGTTGTCTGATAATCATTTTTAATGTAATTTTATTAAAAGACGAGAATAAATCTGGCAAAACTTGCTAAGACCCTGTTTAATTCAAATGAACCTTTATATTTTTGCAACTCTAGATTGATTAGAAATAGTTTTCATGGAAGGTAATAAAAAAAGCATTTTCTTTGTTAACAAAATCGAAAGTGAAAATTGAAATATGCACGCACTCATGAAGACTGGAATGAAAATCTATGGAAAAGTGTGAGTTAAGATGAAAATTTAAATTTTTCAAATTTATGTTCCTAGTCATGAACCGTATGTGAGAAGAAAAGTTAGAGAAGGTTGGAATAAGAAACGTCAGCGTCTATGATGATGATGTTTGGGAAACCATTTCAGGCAGAATTTTGGAGAGTGTGTTAAAACAGACACAATGAACGTTGTAAAATAAATTCGTGTTCAACAAATCAAATCTCAAAGTGTCTAAAAGTTTCGCAATGCTTTTTCAATATTTTTTCCATATAAAAAAACAAAACTGTAGAGAGTTCACAGACAATTATGACGTCATGCATAGAACTTCAAATTAATATTCTATAATCCTCTGTTCTTTGTAGCCCCTAACTGGAATGAGAAATAAGCAGAAGATAAACCAGTATTCTGGACGGGTTATGCAAGTCTTTGAATGAAATGTCGTATAACATACACAGACGTTAAGGAATCTTTGAGTTATTTTCCTAAGATATTTAAAAGATTTTCTATTTGCAAAGATGAACAAGAGAGATGATGATAAATTAGTGTATTATTTAACTGAAACATAAATAGTCTGTATTTGAGCTGAACTCAAATGTGAACCCATTTGCTAAAGAAAAAAAAATACTTGTAGCGCTCATTCAAGGGCGTCTCATTACCGATTGAGAAAGTCCATTGGAGAATATCTATTCACCCATGCGCATTAAGATTCATTCAGTTTGGCTGACAAACGATATCATGATCAAAACGGTTGGGTACTTTCTGGAGATACCGTTTTTGTTTGTGCGTATATATATTTATTTTCATTCTTATATAAGAAATATTAAAATATATATATATATGCTAATGGTACCATGTAACCCAGTACTACCTGCCACGGGTCGGGTTGTCGGTGACAAAATTGGTGCCCGTGTTGGGTGCAAGCTCGGTGAGGAGGGTGGTGTAGGCGCTCTGTTGAACCAAAAACAAGACTAGTAAAAGGGCAGAAGAGCTCCTATGAGCCAACGGCCACTTACACAAACTATGGGTTAAATAGTCATCGCCAACCCGCATTACCAAGCGTGGCGAGTACAGTCCATCCCCTAAAATGACGGATATGAAAACAGTGGAAGTCATCGATGGAGGAGTTTCTCAAACGGAGTGAAAAAAAAACATGATCCAATTCTTCATTTTTAAACGAGTTATTACGCTACCTAAGTTTCTACCATGTGGTTTCTTCATGCGATTTGCAATAACTAATTTCGCCGCTTTTTTTTGTGTTTTGTTTTTAAACGTTCACGCAACAAGGATTTTTTGAACGCTCACGTGACGGGGAGTTTTTGAACGCGAAATACATACATACCTACATACATACATACATACATATATTTGTTTCCGTGACCAGGTTAGACCCAGTCGGGCTGAACGTGTTATATATATATATATATATATATATATATATATATATCACCATAAATTTATTTCCTGAGAGTCAATCATATTCGTTTGTTACATTTAATGGTGGTCAAATATATGAACACACACATATATACGTACAAAAATGTGTATATGTTCGAATATATACAAAAATATTTATATTTATTTATGCTGTAAATATATATGAGCATTTATAGAAATAGTTTTATATATATTCGAACATATATACACATTTTTTTTACCTATATATCTGTGTGTTTATATATTTGACCACCAAAATTAAATGTAACAAACGAATATGATTGACTCTCAGAAGATAAATTTCTAGAATTGTTCTGAAGGCCGTGTGCTTTTAGCAGTCGTTACTGAAGATAATGAAAAGTGATTCTATACACCTGAAGAAACTATTGTAAGGCTTTTTCTGTTGGGTTGCCTCTAGCTTTTTTCGGAGCTCTTTTTAGTGTGTCAACGAAGCGCTCGGACTGTTCATTAGACCTTGAGTGATATGGAACAATCGTGATATGATTGATCTGGAAGGTCTCACAAAAATCCTTAAATTCGCCGTGCGTAAATTGCGTCCCTAGTTTAACACTAAACAATCGACTACTCCAAATATGACGAACAGTTCGTGTAGGAAATCGATTGTCACTTCTCTAGTGGGATTTCTACATCTAAGAACTTCAGGCCACTTAGGGAAACTATCTACTACAATAAGATAGTAGAATCCATCTAACGGTCCTGCAAAATCTACATGAATTCGAGATCATGGTCGGTCCGTTTTGGGCAAAGGACTATATTTAATTAGAGGTACTTTAGCTGTCAAGGCACAGCCTTTACAAGATTTTACCATATTTTCGATATCCTTATCCATGGTTGGCCAGTATACATAACTGCGCATAAGGCTTTTCATCCTTGTAATTCCTGAGTGACCAGCATGGAAATCTTTCAGAATTCTTCTTTGTAGTGATGTGGGGATGACGTCTCACTCACTATATAGCAGTACTTCGACACAAAAAGAAAAAAAAATATCTGAAGTCTGTTTGTGATTTTTAAGAATTTTGATATTGGTTTGCCTGATAAATTCGTTTAGAGCTTCTTGCTTGATTTGGTAGCGGTTTATAGGGAGTTCCTTTGCTGTGTTGCATAATGTAGTTTTAAATTCTCCTTCTCTTCAAAGAGAAGCAATCACAGTATATTCAAGAGGTTCTCTGTTTCGAGATTAATCTGGACAGTCCGTCGGCATGATAGAGTTTTTTTTAGACAGTAGGAACTCTATTTTAAAGTTAAAATTTAAAAGGATTGTTCCCCATCTCCGCAGTCTATTTGTTGTATGCACAGGCAGACCTTTTTTAGAACCGACGATTGTCAGTAACTGGTTATGGTCCGTCTTCAAAGTAAAGTGTCTACCGTGAATGTACCAGTGAAACTTCGTTACTGAGAAAATAATCCCTAGCGACTCCTCAATTTGCGAGTAATTCTTTTCTACAGGAAGGAGCGTTCTCGACGCATGGGCTATTGTTTTGTGAGATCCATCTGGCATCTTGTGCATAATACATGTCCTAATGCCATACGAGCTGGCGTCGCTGGCAACTATAATGTCCAAGTCTGGGTTACAGTGGGCGAGAAACATGTCCAACGAGCACGTTAGTTGTGCATATTCGGTATAAACGCCTGGTAGTAATTTGCCAATCCTAAAACTTTTCAAGGTAGAGATATTTTAGGGAGCTGGCTTGTTCTTCATTGCTGTAGCTCGTTCTGGATCTGGTCGTATGGTCCTTTTACCGATAATGTGTCCCAAGTATTTAATCCTCTCCATAAAAAAGTCGCATTTGGATTCTTTCAATTTGAACCCGCCCTCCTGAATTCTTGAGAAGACTTTATGAACATGTTTCTTATGCTGTTCTACATTTTGACTGATCATTAATATGTCGTCCAAATATACAACTGCGAAGTCAAAGTCGCTCAACATAGTTGATTTACTAAGTACCGCTTAAATGTAGTACAAGACTGAAGGCATGGGGTACCCAGTGAGGATCTAACTCACTATGCAGTTGTAATAGGTTCTAGTGAGACAAGCTTGCTAACAATTACACCACGTCGGGGTGCCCAAATGTCGCTCATTATAGTGTTCATTATTTGTTTGAAAATTGCCGTCGCGACCTTCACCCCCAAACGTTAGACGTTCGAACTTGTACAACCCACGATGAATGTTGATACAGAGCAACTTAGAACATTCTTCCTCCACCGGTATTTGAAGATATGCTTCACTGAAGTCGATTTTTGGAAAAAAATTTCCCTCCATTTAGTTCCACAAAAATTTCATCCGGTCTAGGTAAAGAATTATGATAGTTTTTGAGTTACCGCATTTAAACCCCATTGAGAAATCAGCGCAGACTTGTTTGACTTCTTCACATAGACGGTCGGTGAAGCCTATTGACTGTACATCATTTTCGACAAGACACCGGTTTATTCTTGTCTGTCGAATTCTTCATTTATTTTTGGTAAAGAGGCGAAAGGCACATTTCATTTTTTCTTAAACACCGCCTGGATATCATTTTTTTAAAATTCTTTTTATCGTCATCTTGTTACACCGACAAAGGACCCCAGAAAAAAAAATTTATAAACAATATTGCCTCGATGGTCAAGTTTTCGAGATTTTGCAAAATTAATTAATTGGCATGCCCCACAACTTAACTTTTTCTATCCAGTCGGTGCTAAAAAACTTTTCCTTATTCTTTATTATGAATGTCTTTAGTTTTAATGTCCTCTTTCAAAATGTTACATTCGTGATAAATTCTCCTGTAAACTTGATTTTTCTCCCTGTCACGGACCTGGCCATTTTATTAGTTCTTAGCAAGGTTGGTTTTCCCAAATTCTTCCAAGTGTGTAGATTTATGATTGTTAAATCCGAACCAGAATCCAATTGCAATTTAATATTTTTATTTAGGATTTGTACTTATTTTATAATGCTTAACTCGTCTTGTTCATCTGCTTTTGAGTTTTTATGTAGGTATTAACTTTTTCTATCTCGACAATGTGAGCTCTTGTGCCCGATACGGCTATAGTTTATGCATTTTTTATTCCAGTAAGAACATTCTTTATACCAATGTAATAATCCACAACCAAAACACGGGTTTGGAAGCAAATTGTCTTATTTCTTTTTTAATTGGTTTGATTTAGTGAGAGAAATAAATTGTTTTTTTCTTTCGGTGTACTTTTCTCATAGCAGGTTCATCAATATATTTTAATCTTGGCATACGCTTACGAATCACTGACAGTCCTCCGATATTTGGTGGAGAGTAAGGTTTGGCTCATTTTCCAATTTATTGAGAACTATACGTCTAATTTCAGCGTCTTTAGCTGAAACGAGTACCTGAACAAATATCAGACATTGGAAACTATTTGCATTTAATTCTGACAGTTTGAAACCGGTGCAATGCTTGTTCACGGCCGACGCAAACGTTCTGAAATCTCCACGTTCCTTTTTGGTTAAATTCATGCACTTTCATCCCTTATGAAAGAGTGAAGTTTTAAGACTAAAAAGTTATGTTGAAGTTTAACCGCTTAAGTGAATATTAATTCGCTTGTCTTACCGGCTAAAATAGAATTCTCAAATTTGGTGTACTCTGCCTTGCCCAGTTTTCCAAGAAGAAGGCTAACTTTCTTAGAGTCCAAACAATTTATGCAATCTGTGGCGTATAAATCTTCGAATCTTCTAATGTAGAGGCCGAAAGTCATAACCTTGTCCAGAAAATATGTAAAAGTGTCTATTGCGCTCCAGATCGTGTTTTGTGAGAACGCACTTTAATCTTCACTAACTTGCCAGTTTAAGTTGGCCAGTTTAAGCGAGTTTCTTTGGTTTTGTTGAGTTTGAAGTAGAAGTTCTTCGAGTTTTTGATGTCGGGCTTCAGTTTGTTTTTGAATTTCAAGTCGTTCTTTTTCAGTTTGCTTTTGAATTTGTATATCCAGCTGGAGTTGCTGTATTTTTTTTTTTTTTTTTTTTGCTGCTCAAGTCGCCTTTGTTGCCATTTACGCTCCCGTTGGTTTTGCTGTTCACGTTGGAACTTAAGAAAATCGAGCATGGTGGATTTAAATTCGTCTATGTTTACACGCCTCTTTGTTTTAAATATACCCGAATACAATTAAATTCAAATGAAAACATTTCTTTTACTTAAATAACAAAAACAACTTTGGTTTCTTACTCACTCAATAACGAAATAACAACTGAAAATGAATAACTTTAATTTCTCACTCACTTAGAGGATCATGAGTGCTTTTGTTTTTTTGAAAAATACGAATTCTCCTCGTTAACGGTTGAATGTAAATTAGTTACATTTTTTTTTTCGTTCGGTTTCCTTTTCTGGTCTGCCAAGTCTGCCAAGTCTGCCAAGTACTGTTGAATACAACAAAATGAAGTACAGAAAACACGCACAATGTTGAACTAATATTGACAATTTCCACGAAGTTTTTTTGGGGTCCTCAAGAGTCCTTAAGCATTCTCGTCGCCAAGGTGTTGTGACATTTTTGGAGCCAGAAATAAAGACACAAAGAACAGAAAGTTAAACAAATATATTTAATAAAGACAGTAGTACAAAACGCATAGCAATGAAAGATTATTAGCGTGATTGTTAGTCCGACTGTCAGAGTTATCAAGTTGGAATAGAATCCGCTCTCACTCTCTGTCCTCTACAAAGCAGAACTGCTGCTTAGATATAGTTTGGAGGAGTTCATGTGTTATATTGGTAAGTCACCAGAATAACACAACAAACTCAAATCAGATAAAAAGACAATAGAATGAAGCGTAGACAAAATGTGATTGATCATCTAAACAAATGCAGTTAGTCCTACTGTTTAACGAGAAAGATATCGATAAATACCCCCTCAAATTCGAGAAAGTATCATTCCATTCAAGTTGGCCGTTAGATCCATGTCCCACGCTATTCCAGACAGCATTAAAGAGAAAAACCCAAGAAGATTATGCCGCTTTGTCTATCGAAGATTGTGCAGACTATGAAGTAGTAAAGGAAGCCGTTTTAAAGGCGTATGAACTAGTATCTGAGGTATACCGACAGAAATTTCGAAAATAATAGAGAGACTCTTTTAACAAAAAGAAATGTTTTTTAGCAGATGGAGTTCTTCTAAAAAGAATTTAGTCATGAGAAATTAAAGCAATTATTACTAGCGGAACAATTTAAGCGCTGCATTAAAATATATACTTAGACAAAAGATCTATCGATGATGTGTACAAAACGGCCACATTGGTGGACTAATACGCGCTAACACAGAACAGTAACGCGCATAATTGATCAATACAAAATAAATTCAATTTTGGAGGTAGCTCGAAGCGAGATCGATTTTGACAATTAAATATGTTTCACGTAAAAGACCCTGATCCACAGAAGACCGTAGTTCCTAGAACATCGGTCATCAGACAAGGAAAGAAAGAATTCGCCCACTTGTTATTACTGCTATAAAATAAGACCCCTAATGGTAGACTGTTGAACCCGAAAGAATCAGGAAACTAAGGGTACAAATGACAGAAAGCGTGCAGGGTTAGTGACAGTAAACAAATGTTTTCCAAAGGATCATCTAAGGACCCGTATATAAATTATAAGAGAATAATATAGACCGTTTGTGTCAGACGGGTACAGCACTTACCCATGAGAGGGACAGGAATGCTATTAGGGAACGATATAGCAGGTGTGAGAGTGATCCCGAACCCTAAAATGAACCCAATTTCAGAAACCGTAGAAGCTGTTGAGCAGGAAAGTCTAGAGATTTTCCATTCATGTGTGATGACCGGTGTACAAAAGATCAGGGAAATAAGAAAAAAGATACAAGTGAACTTATTAACGAAACCATTGAACTATCTGAGACATTTTTAGACAAGATTACAGTTTCGAAGACAAGGACGAAGTGGAAACTGATACTCTTGATTTATCCTAGACATTTTTAAACTCTCAGAGGAATACCCTAGATAATTCCCCAGGACTTACAAATGCAGCTGAACGTATACATTTTACGAAAGATGTTCCAGTGAGTAGGGAGTCTTACGCCACAGAGCAGAGATTAGATCCTGAAATATATACTTTAATCAATTACGCATTACCCAAGAAGGAACTAGAAAAATATCCGCACGAGATGTTTCCTCCAAGACAAAATCCTAATGCAGAAATGGCGACCTCCTCAGATTACTGCATCCGAGGAGTGGTCCATAATTTGACAAATAGTCTTACCAACACCATATACAGCTGAAGTGCTCAAGACAGACCCCATGATCCTTTTAGGCGACCATCTAGGTGTCACTAAAACCTAAAACAAAATTAGCAGATACTTTTATTAGCAAGAAATCAAACGTGATGTGGACAAATATTGCAGAACATGTAAACCTTGCCAAGTAGTGGACAAACAAAAACAAAAATTACTGTAGACCTATTATACCCCATCCCCGCATTTGAGCAAGCAATCCATCGAGTACTAGTAGTTCGTGCAGGACCGATGCCTAGAACAGCAAAAGGAAATCAATACTTAAGAACCATGATGTCTGCTTCCACAAGACTCTCTGAATTTCGTCCAAGAAAGTGGTTAAATCTTTACTACAGTTCTTCACCATGGTGGGGTTACTCTCAACGTGAAAACTGTTCACTCGAGTGCGTACCAGTCATGGTCCTAGGGGCGTTGGAGCAATTTAACTTCATGCTCAAAAACATGATTCGAACATTTTGATTAGAAAATCAAAGAAGTGGGACGAAGGTGTACCATTTTTGAAATTTACTCATAGAGAGGCCGTACAGGAGTCGGTTCTTTTCCGTTCGAACTTATGTTTAGACATTCGGTCTACGGCCCATTGAAAGTCTTAAGGGAAGACTGGATGCAAGAAAATTCAGCCATCGAAAGCTTATCAGAATACGTTACTCGTTTCCGTACGAGATTATCAAAAGCCATGTTTGATAAATCAGGAGTGAACCATTTAAAAAGAATTCGTGATTCTAGTTTATTTTTGACTCTGCTTCCCACTCCTGCCATAAAAGAAGGTGTTACATGATAATATGCAAATAAATTCGTCGTGTTCGAGTGCGTTGCGTGCACACATCCGTCGTACCTCAAGCAGCAGCGAGGAAATATTTTTCAAGGTTTTCTGCTTTATGACTTTAATGTGGGCTTGTCAGCAGCATATATCGAGCAATGCGGGATAATACTGTAAGTTAACGTATCGTCAGGCATTGGATCCAGAAGATCAAGTCCGGATATTTGTGCATTTGTGTTAAACCCCGCAATGCCAGCCGCATTTTTCTGAAAGATGAGGTCATGTAGGCGGTCACCGTGGTGAGCTTACAAGTTATACGTCCCTTGCACTACACAGGGAAGGCGGACAAGTTGAGCAAGTCGGAAACTAACAAGAAACAATGAGTGTTTATCGTTGCTTTCTCAGCACCGCACCATACCCATATTTGATAGAGTGCCAACCAGTGATGAATAAAGAATCCTGTATAAGACTCTAAAGCGTGCCAGACGTTGGTTGTCAATACGGGACACTGCCCCTCACTACAGTGCTTTTCTTCACCCACCCAATATCATGCTCGTCGTGGTGCAGTATAACGTGTGCATTAGGCACTGAAGCAGAAGGATCCAGCATTGGTTAATAGCAAGAGTGTATACTGTTTCTTCAGGATAATACTATGCCTCATATGGATCGGGTGGCTAAGGATACTATACGACGACTCGGCTGAGAGACACTCTAACAGCCACCTTACTCTCCAGATTAACACATCTTCTATTCCCTGGACATCCACCTTCGTAGGAAACCTTTTTTGCAAATGAAGCAGTCTTGCAGCACGCACTCACAGACTTCTCTGTGTCTAAGACACCTGATCTTTTCCTCCAAGGTCTTTCACAGCTGAAGGATGGCAAAAGATTCTGGATGCCGATAGAGATTACTTTGCACCTTTAAGGTCTGCCGAATTTGCTGCATACATTTTTTCTTACAAATAAAAAACGCCGAGGATAATTTTGTTTACCTTTTAAATCTATCTATCTATCTATCTATCTATGGGTGCGTGCGTATAGGTAAGCTAATTTTATTTCAAGCTAATAAATTAAATTTAATATTTAAATTTAGCAAAACACTTTGCTGTATTTAAAACCGAATCGGAATGTTTTTTTTATTGGAATGTATTTTAAAAAGCATTGTTTAACACAGAGTGAGTGTTTTTATGAGGTGTTGACATATCTATCTATAACGTGATATTTGAGATATCAAAGGGAGAAATAATTGTAGTAAGATTACTTGACGAATACAACATAAACGCGGTTTAGATGTTTTTTAATAAGCCAGTAATCTCGAAAATTTAAATATTTTGTGCATTCTAAAATATTATTGAATCTTAAGTTTTTTGATAAAATGTTAGTAAATTACCAATAAATTTTAATAACATTTACAGGTATTATTTTCTGATAATGTCATATATGGATTTTCGAATTTACAAAAATCGGAACGTTTATAATACACATTTTTTAAATATTGGGGTCTTTTCCATTTACAATTAACAATATAGTTTTATTTAATAGCAATATCATTTGAGAGCTGAAAATTAATACAGAATTTTAAAATCTTTTTTAAGCTTATAAATCACTCATTAAATAAAAAATAAAAATGATTATCATCAAACTTATTTTTTCATAGAAAAGACAATAGTGTCCACAATGTATTTTATTCATAAAAGCAGTTAAAGATTTTTCTAACTAAATAATGTCTTAGTTTTATTACATTTTTACGATTCAGAGCAAATTGCGCCGTTTGACCAATATATTTGATGATTTAAATAAATTTAAAAAAAAAGAGATCCTATAAGAGAGAGAAAACGAAAGAGAATGGGAGAGAGTGGGGAGAAAGAAAGAAAGATAGAAAGAGTGTATAAAAAGCAAATATTTTGTCTCCTGAGTCCTATTGCGATTTTTTTCATTTTCTGTTTCAGATAAACAGTGATGTTAAAGCAGAAGGCCTTAAAAAGCAGGCCTTACACTCACCATGAAACAATAGCACGGTTTTTCTATCTTCAATAATGGATTCATGTATTTGTATTTCTGTTGAATAATAAATTTCAAATAAATGATTTCATATTGCAGCGTAATATTTGCATTTATGTTTATTTCTGAACAGAGGGATATTTCAATTGGAGTAATATTCCAAAATGACACAATTGAAAATACAATCGGGTATTTTAAATGAAGCTAGTACTTAATATTTCTAAAACTTTCAGAACATTTCCATTGGCAATTTTCAATTGGAAATTGACAAAACAGTTGTATTTTTTCTCATAACCTATTGGAAAGAGAATCAGTAAACAACCAGTGAAAATATATGAATGCTGAATTTAGAACAAAGCCGTCATATTGGAGCTCTATGCCAAGATTGAACTCGCGACATGATAGATTAGCAGGTGTTATTAGGCAGGACCACAAAATGTCGTTCTTTCTCGGCAATTCTTAAACTAAAATATAATTAAAATTAATATATATATATATATATATATATATATATATAGGCGGTAAAATTCCGGAAAGGATTGGTAAAATCTGTGATAAGGTTGGTAAATAATCCAGGAGGATCCTAGTAATATCGTTAAAATATTAAAACTGATCCAATAGAGAGATCGATGCAAATGAATTCAATTTACAGAGCAGATATTTATTTATTTATTTATCGGTAAATTCAGATAAAACTTACTGGGGAAATAGCCATTTTCAACATGTCGTTTTAAGGTATGCATTCTTTGACCCTTTACATGTTGAAAATGGCTATTTCCCCAGTAAGTTTTATCTGAATTTATAGATAAATATATATATATATATATATATATATATATATGTGTGTGTGTGTGTGTGTGTGTGTGTGTGTGTGTGTTAAATCTATGTATTGTGTGCATTCAGCCCCTTTAATCCGATCACATTCATGCGAATATAGAAACAAATTATCAGGTTATCTGAAAGTTTATGCCATTTTTTAGTCGTTCATGTTCCAACACGTTAGAAAACGTCACATTTATCAAGAGATATAATAATAGGTTTAAATATCTGATTAGATCCCATTTCAAACTATCTTGTGAGAAAAAATGTTTCAAATCCCTTAATTCGGGTTAATTTTGAATCTCTATGAAAATGAAAGATTATAAGGTGCATTTTAGACACTTGATGTTTTTTTTTATTCTTGTAAAGAGAAAAAACCCTCGCAAGCAACAAAAAAGATAAGTGCTCTGTATGGTGAAGATGCTTTAGCTAACAAACCTGTACAAAAGTGGCTTGATAATTTTAGTTTGAAAATTGGTGATTGTAACTTATTAATGAAAAATGCTAAGGAGGATTCCCCAATAGAGATGATGACCAAATCAAGACATTGTTCAAGAATAACCGACATGATACAATGCAGGAATTGGCAGAAAAAATTCCATGAACATATAGTGAAGCTTGGGAACTCAAATCACTACCATGTTTGGGTACCACATGATCTGAGTAAATAGTGTAAATACTACCTCATCTCAGAATTTTAGGCAAAATGGTTCATATTTAATTGAATAAATATTTAATGGCATAGTTTCGTTTTGTGTTTTAATTTCTTTTCTCATTGATTTGGAATTTGGTCATTTGTTTTCTATGCAGGAAAGAATATTCTAAGAATAAATAGTTAACCGAGACGTGCAAGTGTTTTTTTGGGGGAGGATGGGGTAAAATATTATCAATAAGTGGGTAGGATAACAGATTTATAAAATAAATCTGTGAAAGATTTTGATTTTATCGGCAAAGCAGCAACATTAATTGCGAAAAAATCTTTAGTGATTTAATTTATTAAAATAATCATAAGAATAATTAAAGATATACATTTATATCCGCTGGAGAAAATTTCATGCTGACTGGTTTCGTTTCTTTTGAAAAAAAAAAAGGCCAAAATAATCAATTATTTAATTTTTTCAATGAAACTTTCTATCATACATTAAAGGAATTGGGCCAATTTTTGAAATAACGTATAAACTCGCCTTTCTTTTTAATTTTTACATTGATATTTTGTCTTTACTTACTGCGCCAATGATGTTTATGTCTGTTCATTCAGTTATATGCATGAAAATCTAAACTTATTTATAAATGGAACTTTGTGTGTGTGTGTGTGTCTGTGTGTGTGTGAGTCTGTGTGTGTGTCTGTGTGTGTGTGTGTGTGTCCGTTACCTATAGACTCCGAAACGGCTGAACCGATTTCCTTGAAAATTTACACAGTTGTATTATAAGCATCTTCGTGTGTTCTTAGCTAGGTTTTGTGCCGAGGTATCCCCGATAAATATCGATAATCGATAATCGAAACAATCGTGTTATAGAAGGAGTGGTCCGATTTTAATAAAATCTAATACACTCATAGACAAAGACATAAGAAACGATATTCAGAAGTTTCAAGGTTGCAGTTCTTACAATAGTGCAGAAAATCGATAATATATATATATACATATATATATATATATATATATATATATATATATATATATATATATAAAAGGCAAGATACCGGATCTGATCAAAATCAGATTTTCAGCCCTTTTATTTTAGTTTTTGCTTCGAGTTTGGCTCTAAGTAGGTATAATTGTAGCTCTTAGTCTCAGCCATGATACCATTTACTCAGAGGACTTATTTAGCTTTTAACATTCAATTTATGATGAAAAAAACTTATTTGATATCGATACCAGAAAATCAAAATTTGACTTACATCCCTTCATTTTTCTTTCAGTCTACGGTTTCGCTTTAACTGGAAACAACTATTGCTTTTTAGTCTATCGTGCCAACGTCCAAAGATTCTGAGCTCCTTGACCATGGATTAGTTTTAAATCTTTCATTACACCCGAGCAACGCCGGGCTATACTGCTAGTACCTAATAATTGTATCAGCAGCGAGTTTTATTTTCTAATTTATTTCTAACGTCACTGTGTTTGAGTGTACTTTACTCGACTTCATACGTCATTGTTATATTGCCACCGTATAAGTTTATGATGATTTGTTTTATGAGATATAAAAATTCGATCATAAAATACGTCTCTTTGTATCCACTGGTAATGAGTGTAAGAGTTTTCTTAACGAGGCAAAGTCGTTATTTGGAATGAGACACCGCAAGTTTGGTTCTAGGGATGACTGGCGACTTTGTAAAAATCTCTTGAAGAAGCGTCAATCCTCAATCCCAGATTTCTTCAATTATTTTGGAGTATTGTCTCCTGTTGATTTGCTGGAAAATTCTCTTCTAACTAGTATAGAGCAGACTAGCCTCCCTGGGAGTAAAACACTACATCTCTCAGCGGACCTCAAGTGGAATGACTATATCGAATCCATTGCTAAATCCGCTGCCAAGAAGGTCGGTTCACTGTGCAGGGCCAGGACGTTTTTCCCGTCTGAGTCCATCCTGAACATATATAAATCTACCATTCGCCCGTGTATTGAATACTGCTGTATTGAATCTGGTCGAGTGCCCTGCTATTCACCTCGGACTTCTTGACAAAATCCAACGAAGAATGTGCAATGTGATCGATATCAAATTGGCAGCGCGGCTGCAGTCACTCTCTCACCGGCGTGACGTGGCTTCCCTGTACGTCTTCTATAAATACTTTCATGGCTTCTGTTCCGATGAACTTAGATTACTGGTGCCTCCTAGGTTTGAATGTACACGAGCTACTAGACTAGCAACTAGGTCCCATTCTTTTACAGTGAAACCGATAAAATGTAACAGCAATTTCTACTCTAATTGCTTCTTTTCACGCACTTCCCGCCTGTGGAATTCCCTTCCTTATACTTGCTTCCCCGACAGCTACAATCTCCAGGAATTTAAATGTGAGGGCAATAGACATCTTCAATCACACTAACTCGCATCCATTCTCATAAGCTCTTTTTCCATCTACTCAACCCACATCCTCGGTATCCTCACCCGTCTATTGCCCTCCTCCTGACATTTCCTATAACTAACCCCTCTTTTTCATCACTTTCCCCTATGTAACCCCCTGCGCAACAGTGGCAGTAGAATACTTTGCTTGGAGTGAGATGATAAAAAAACTTAAAAAAACTACACACTAGACTCTTTAGGAGTATCTTTGACTGATTTTCTTCCTAGAACCGAATCTCTACTGAGTAATATGAACAAAACTCCGTTCATTCTTTCAGACTCTCTAAACTAGATCTCTAAAATGCTTGCAAACTCGACAGCATGTGCAATTGTTCAAAAGAAATGTTCTCCCGAACTGCTTCCTGTTCCCTACAAACTCTATAAATCCTTGCTTCTTCTTGACTTCTTGCTTATTGAAAATTCTCTTCTGTAGCTTTTCTGCTGAACCTTCTGATCCTTAGAATTACCATCCTGTTATTCTTTTGCCCCTTTTAAAAAAGTACAAAACGCTCTAATCGATTATATATTCATTTCCCTTCACACGACTTTCTTTCAGATAAATAATATGGCTTTTTGTTTCTCAATTAATTAATAATTATTAATATTATTGGGTGCATTATAAAAACAAGAATCGGAAGTTCTTATGCAATATCAAAAATAAAATAACTTACAGTTAATGACGTTTATGTGATATGCATAATAAATTAAAGTGGACTCTACATAAACTGGCAGAGCTGCATCTGATGATGATGGGTTCATATGTATTAAAGAAAGTGAAAGTAGTTTCTACTTCGAACAAAGATCAATAACATCACAAATCATAAATTATACACAAAGATATCACCGCCATCTTTCCTTCCTGGACACCAAACATTCATCATTTTGCAAACATTATCTGCAAAACCAAAAGTATTTGAATCTTGTATAAAAGTTGTTCTTAATATTGTCTAATAGATTTCCAACATTATGATATCACCGCCATCTTTCTTTCCTGGACACCAAACATTGGTCATTTTGAAAACATTATCTGCAAAACCAAAAATATTTGAATCTTGTATAAAAGTTGTTTTTAATATTGTCTAATAGATTTTCAATATTATGATATCACTGCCATCTTTCTTTCCTGGACACCAAACATTGGTCATTTTGCAAACATTATCTGCAAAACCAAAAATATTTGAATCTTGTATAAAAGTTGTTCTTAATATTGTCTAATAGATTTTCAATATTATGATATCACCGCCATATTTCTTTCCTGGACACCAATTATGATAAATCTTGCTCCCCGGAAACATTGCGAATCATTAAAATCTATTTCTTTCTTCCGTAGCGATACTCTTATTTATGTTGTAATCATATCATGTGTGTCACAAAAAATATTATTTTGGATTAAAAATGATTTAAGTTTACACGAGTCTAAAAATGTGCAGATGTTTTAAACTTACTTTTTTTTAAAAATATTATGAACTTTTATCATGGAGCCAAAAAATGACGATGTATTTTTCTTACGAATAAATACCAAATAATGATTACAGTTTATTTTTATTTCTAGCTAAAAAAATATGATTATACTAAATTTTTTTATATTATACTAATATTGAGTAATTACATGTTTTCCTCATGTGAGATTTCGCTTGTTTAATGTAAATCCTTATGATCAGTTCAAGAAGTTTATTTATGTACATTGAATGGTTTTGCATCGACGTCCTGATATTTTCGGCTCATATTATTTTCTTTTATTTGCTTATAATCTGTTCACTTAACACGTTCCCTATTTGCTTGTTATTACAGGTGAATGCTCTAAATTCTATATATTTGGTTAGATGCTTGTACATCAACAAAATGGTTTCTATTTTATAGTAACGGATATGTAGACTTTACAAATAAGAGATTAATATATTTGATTTGTTTTTATGCATATGATAAAGATTACAGGGGGAAAGATATTCGCGGACAGGTTCAGCAGTAAATCAGGAAATTAAAGCTAAATTTGAACATTCTCTGGTATGGGCTAAAGATATAATATCAACAAAAATGGCTTAAACCTCTCTTCCTTCATTCACTTTAGAAAATAGTAAATATTTGTAATCATTGCACATAAAAAAAGGCAAAGAAAATTTATGAAAAACGAAATCCGTTTTTCACCGAAGCACCAAATTTACTCCTGGTGTAAATATACATTTCAGATGCGAAATCTAAAGGTTATAACACAGTATACCAGTTTAATTTATATCTACATTTTACAAAACCTGCCGAGTTTTATTGATTAAGAGATAGACAAGAATAAATTAAGCAATATTATCTAAAATATAAACTTTAGTCTTGTAGTCTTGATATAATAAGATTAGATGAGGGTCCGTAACACTTGCTTACCAAAAAAAAAAAAAAAAAATCTTTATAAAAATGAAAGTGTTGCTCATCCAGGCTATATGCCCTCGATAAGAACAAGTGATAATCGTAGGAGGCAATGACTTGTGAATGCTGCAGGTAGGTTAGAACTTCCTATTTAAACATTTTCAGAAGGTTTTCCCTATTTTGCATCATGTGGTCTAAGGTTGTCATGTTGCAAAATTACTTTGTCATGACTCCTCTTGTATAGTGGTTGTTTTATTCTTCAATGCTTAGCTCAAGCACATCAATATTTAGTCGATCTCACGTGCTAGTTTTGGTTGGTTTGAGCAGTTCATAAAATAACTACACCCAGCTGATCCCACCAAATGCAAAAGCTTTGAAACTGTTGGGGATCACCCATTTTTACATAATAAATGGACTCGTTTAAGGTGTACATATAATCCTGCCTAAAGAGAATGAATGCGGGTTAGAGAGAGTGTATAGCAGGAGTTGATTAGTTGGACCACCGCTTAGTTGGCCACTAAGAATATAGACTTATTACCCGGACTTACTTCTTTCTTTACAAAATTGTATATATTGATTCCTACTAACAGTATTCCTAGTATTCCTGTATTTTCTAACCTGTGTTTCAAGTTGTATATATTTTGTTCAATATAACTTACATTTTATCTCTGCATATCTGTTTTTGTTATTATTATTTTATTATTTCTAAACAAGAATCCACAACAGAAGTATGGATATTAGGCTTTGCCACCGATAGTGACGCACGGCCGAGCTTACCCCACGGTCTTCTACGCTTAGTGTTATCGTCGTGTATCCACTTTTCATCGATGCCAAAAAACCCTTCTAAGTCTGCCATTAAAGCAGCTATTAATACGTGAAAAGACGCCGTTTAACTTCTTTCGGTTCCAGCTACTGTAGCACTCAATAACCGTTTGCTTTTGAATCATTCCTAATGCTTTCAAACAGTTCGATCAAACATTATGGGATCAACTCCTAATGATTCTGCAAGTTCAACTTGCACCTGACATGAATCTTCATGAAGTAATGCCGCCAAATCTTCGTTTCCAAACATTTTCAGTGTATCAAAGCTTACTTTATCTACAACATCAAAATCATTATTTTCGAATTGTGTAAACCAATCACTACATGTTGTTTCCGACTGAACATGGTCACCGTAAGTCTCAGCAAGAATTTTGTGTGCGTCAGCTGCAGATTTCTTTTGAATAAAGTAGAGCAGTAAAATTCCGCTCAAATACATTTTCTTTGGCACGAAATCTGACATAGTTTTGTAGTTTTTAACATTTAATTGTTATTTTGATATTTCCCGTCTACAATTCATCCTTATATCTTAAACATGAATATATTTTCATTATATGAGTTTGTAACTCATAAAATAATCCAATTTTGTTATTTTTTTTGTTTTATGTGCATTATTACATTTTGTCTATTTTTTCTTATATTTCATCTATTTTGTCTGTTTAATTATATTGTATTTCATTTCATTGCATTGCCATAAAAACAGTTTGACATATTCCTTTCCTCTAGAGAACCATAATATAATCAAAGGAAAAAAGGGAGGAAAGACGAATGTCGGCAGACAAGTACTATCAAGAGATAACCATGCTCGAAAGAAAACAAAAATGTACAGAGATAAAGGAAGATAGAAAGAGAAAAACTACTAAAATGAATGAAATGGAAAAAAAAGAAAGAATGAACGAATTAAAGAATAAATAAATGTTTTGATTTAGATTTTAAAGCCAACTAGAAAAAAGAGCACATCAGTAACGTAACGTAACCATCTGATCAACAAGTTGATCATTTAAATCACAAAATGTTTTCAACGTAAAGCAAATGACCAGAGCTAACATGCTGAAGGTTTTTAATAAGATTCAATGGTGTTCACTCGAAAGAAATTACTCTGAAATTTAATTATCGACGAGCTTCGGACGGATGGTGAATTGGACAGCACTTCGTGGTCATAGAGGTGTTGGTGCCGCTTGTGGCCATTTTTATTGACTTGTTCTCGCCCTCATTGGCTGAGTGGTAGCCGGGTTGAGTGTATAAAACATGGTATGCTCATTTACGGGGGGTTTGAGTCGTTCGCTTGTGTCTGTAATCAGCTTATTGGAGATAAAGAAGAGGAGTGAGACTTTGGTTTTCCTGGTGAACCTGTTTGGACTTGTAATACTTTCTTTTCCTGTGGGTGCTTCCAACCAATATTTTTTTTGTTTTTTGTTTTTACGACCAGCTATTTTGGCCATTATTCTTTTTCCTTTCCTTCCATGATGTCGGACAAGGCCTTTGACATCCGGCTGATTCCGGAGTACAGCGGTGCCGCGACTGACCTGCCGATCTTAGAATGGATCGAAAAAAAAAATGATTATTTAAAACTAGGTGTAAAAGAAATGTATTAGCAGAAGTTATATTTAATTTTTCCTGTTTTCTATTAAACAAGTTATTTTGAAACTACTCATTATTCTATTATCACTTTGGGAACAAATGCAAGCTGCTTGGCAGGAGATACCATTAAATACATTGAAGACGCTTGTGATGTCAATGCCTGAGAGAATGAAGGATGTGATTGAAGCAAAAGGCTATTATACTAAATATTAAATTTATTTTGTAACAAGTATTTTTTTCTTGTTAAAGCATTTGTTGAGTAAATCAAATGAAATTACTTTAATTAAATTGTTTATTTTCTGTCAATATGCCTCATAAAAGATAAAATAGTTCTTGTCCTAATACTTTTGCACAGTACTGTATATATATATATATATATATATATATATATATATATATAGAGAGAGAGAGAGAGAGAGAGAGAGAGGGGGGAGACGTAAATTAATAAATATACATATGATGGTGCATATATGTATAGTATTATTATTATTCAGGTGTTAATAAAACAGTGCTCAATGTATGAACAGAGCTGTATTATATATATATATATATATATATATATATTAATAAATATACTTATTATCCTACGTCCATGTAGAATTTCATGTGTTATGCAATCATCAGGTGCATATTTAAAACTGACACTTTAATAGATTTGAATTTACGTTCAGTCGAATTAAATCTTATAAAGTTATGTAACTGATTTTTTAATAATAAAGTCGTGCCATATACGTAAGATAATATGTATATTTATCAATATATATATACATATATATATAATACAGCTCTGTTCATGCATTAATCACTGTTTTATTAAAACCTGGGTTTTTGCCGGGGACCACTATCATACATATGTACACCCTCATATACATATTTATTAATTTACGTCACTATATTTCGATGGTTACTTTTGAGCACTTTTCCTATACCTTATTTCCTACTTGTCGACGGAATATTGAACGTACAAATTTAAAATACTCCACCAAAAATATCTTGCTCCCCGGCAAAAAATATTACACACTGACACTATTACACGAAATTGAAAGTCTACTAAACAAAATGACATGGGAGATCTACTTCTCCTAAAATCACAAGAACCCGTTCATCTTAGATAACACAGAATTTTATGGGTTTAAATCTCTAAAAACACAAGCACTTGACGAGCAATTATCGAAATTTGAAAACGACATATTTGCTGTATTTAACAAAATTAAATTCCGTCATACTACCAACGAGTTGCAAAAAACAATGTGGATGGACATAAATAGGCTCGACTAATCTGACAAAATGACTATTAAATCGAACAAGACAAGCCAGCATTATTTTATTAAAGCGGAGTCACACCACAAAGCCTTGAAATTAATAAAAATTATAAAAAGTCACCTAGTAACTGGGAAACCAACATAAATAGGGAAGCTAAGAAAATAACTAAGGAACAAAAAGTAGATAATAGGTGACTAATTTTACATAAGCAACGGGCGTTCATCACAAACACACAATCTCATTAACAAACTACATTACAGATTATTAATCCCTTCAAAAAACAACATTTGGTATAATTAGAAAAATGATCCTCGAAAAAGTTTCCACATTCAATAAGAACGCCTCAGGCATGAACCAATGAAAGAATACAAAGTAATTGATTGGTTCACAAAAATAAAAAAATAAAATGGATTACACTTTCATCCACTTTGAGATTAGTGACTTCTACGCATCTATATCTGAAAAATATCTATATATATCTATATCTATCTATCTATCTATATATATATATATATATATATATCTGAAAAACTTCTAACCGCAGCCTTAAATTTGGCTAAAGATTACTGCCCCATCAGCGACTAAAACATCAACATCATCAAACAGACCCAGAAATTTATTTTATTTTACGATTAATGCCTGTGAACTAGAAAAAACAACCCTGATTTCTGCATCTCCATGGGGTCGTATGATTCTGCAGAGGCCTGCAACTTGATAGGGCTCTTTTTGCTCTGGAATCTAAGGAACGTCTTTGAATTATCTAATACCAAACTTTACTGAGACGACAGATTGATAATCCTCCGCAAAACTAATTCACAAAGAACGGATAAACTCACAGAGAATCTAATAATAATTTTCCAAGACCACGTCCTTAACATTACCACTAATGCTAAAGTCATTAATTTCTTAGATGTTACCTTCGATCTGAGCAATGGTATGTATAAACCGTACATTAAAGGTTCACATGACCATACATACATCAACACGGAATCAAATCACCCCCAGAGAATCACCAACGACCTACACAAATCCCATCCAATTTCATTTAAGTACCAACCCTAGCAGTAAGGAAACTTTTGACAATTCTAAAATTAAATACATTAATACCTTAGAAAAAAGTAAACTCAACACTAGTTTAGAATATTCCGTCAAAAACAAGGTAGGCAGAAATAAGCAGAAATCACGTAAACGTAACATTATTTGACTTAAGTCGTAACGTTCAAACTAACATTGCTGAACTCTTCTTTAACTTAATTCTGAAACATTCCTACCATTTACCCACATTAAAAAATCTTCAACGGAAACAATGTTAAAGTCAGTTATATTTGCGTTAAAAACATAGATAAATATATTTTGCAACATAATCCTTTGATATCAAATAAATATTTGGCCCACATAAATAACAACTATCACCCAACTAATAGCAAAAATGACCCTTCTAAAAATAATTGCGACTGCCGAAAAAATAAAACCTGCCCATTGAATGACCAGTGTATGTCCGAAAATATTGTTTATAGAGCTTGAATTTATTAGGATGATAATGATGTTAAATTTTAGAAGCACTTCTAACAAGAGGAAGATAAGATTTAACAACCGCAAAAGTACAGCTTTATTCAGACATTATTGGAAATTAAAAAACAACCCAATTATTACTGGAATATCGTAGCTAAATCCAAAACTTACAATGGAAAAGGAGATAAAAGTAATCTATGTCTCTGAGAAAAACTTGTCATCTTAAACCAAATCAATAATCCAAATTTTCTTAATAAAAATGTGATTTAATGACTACATGCTGTCATAGAAAAAATACTTAAATTCTTAGACCCACATTGATATAGATGTCTCTATACGTTTTCTTTTTCTTTCCCTCTTTATTTCTTTCTTTTGCCTTTCTTTCTTTCATTCCCTCTCAAATATCACTTTTAACAATTATGAATTAAACCCCTTTTATATTTGCTCCCTACATTGTTTAATTTTTAATTTTAATTCTAAATTTTAATTTAAATTTTTCTTTTCTTTTCTTTTTTCTTTTTATTTAAAATTTAAATTTTTTATCTACTTTTTATCTACATGTCATATTTGAATATTTAAATTTTTACGCCTCATGATTTACGTCCCTTTAATTTCTTCTCCCTGCATTTTACCATTTTTAATATTTTTATTTTTTATTTTTTATTTTAATTTTAATTTTTAATTTTTGTCTACGTATAACCTTAGAATATCTAAATTTTTAACCTTGTTATTAAAAAAGCAGTAACTTTGCTTTATAAAATTTAATTCCAATGAACATCGAGTGAACATAAATTCAAATCTATTAAATTTTCAGTTTGAAATATGCACCTGAGACTCCAAGGATAATATGTATATTTATTAATATTATAAATACTTATTAATATATATATATATATATATATATATATATATATATATATGTAACACTGTAAGTGTTCCTTATGCACACATATTAAACCAAGTATCCATGGATTCCAGATTCGAACTCCGGAATAGATATTTGGAGAATATCACTCTGTGTATATTTTTTTCTTTGTCTTTTTCTTAGAAAGGGCTAAGAAAGAGAGAAAGAAAGAAATACGCTCTGGAGTGGACAGGAGATAGAAGAAAAGCTGAACACAAGGCATTCACGAAAATGACACATGTCAAAGCTGGCCTTGCGAAAGGGAGAGAATTCTGTTTCTTTCTTCGTTGTGTGTCTGTTTCTCTCTCATTCTCTCTCGGAGAGAGAAATAAAGGATTAACTGAAAATGGAAATTATCTGTCGGTTTTGAAAGGATGGAATTGTAATTAACGCTGACAGGTAAATGTATAAAGTCAACGAAATCGTGTCCCCAAACTCGCAGGATGGCGAAAACCGTAAGCGGGTGATTTAAGCCAGATATACGAAGTTGACGTTAGATTTTTAATGGAGAAACATTCCGATCACTTATCACCTCACGCCATATTGAAACGGCCCCAACAAAAAGACAACGGAAGACGTCAGTGAGACGAGAGACTCGCTCAGAAGAAGACGCGGAAAAATTCTCTCTCTCTCTCTCTTTCTCTCTCGGTATTTACTAACCTTCCCACGCAAGGCTAGATGTGACACAAGGTCTATTTATTGTGGGTCTTCCCGGCCATATTTACATTTTTAGAAAGTGCTTAATACAACGCAGAGCGTAATTATAATTAAATTTGTTTTTATTGAAAATTAATTTTCATTCCCACACAGAAATTTCAATGTTTCGAGATTTAAAGTTTTTATCTCATCATCAGGCAATGTTCAGTAACTTTAGTGAAAATCTTTGCATTTGAAAATAGAAAACAATACGTTGGCTTATTAAAGAGTTAATATGGAGTGGGGAAAGCAGACTATTTAGACCTTATAGGTACGTTTAATTTAACTAATCAGAATAAAAGTCGAAATTTAAAATATAGGTTAGATCTTAGGGGATATGGATTATTTATACATGTCTAAGAAAAATTGTCATATTTACGGCTAAACTGCATTATGAAAACAAAAGAACATTTATACTTAATATCAAAGAGTTAGTTGAAATTTCTAGGGTGTATAATGAGGAAAGAGGGCTTGAAAAATCTGATACTCACAGAAAACTTTGAAGGCAAGAGGGACAGATGAAATGAATGTATAACATACGTAGTAAGCTTGAGTAAATGGATGGCGGTAAAGGTTTTAGGAGAAAAAATAAAAAGAGAAAACATACCAACAACTACAAAGAAAAGGAAATGTCGAGAGACATAATCGCCTACGTTCTGAGCGGCCACGCACATGAAGGAGAAGTAGAAGCGGAAACTTGGTGTCTTGTAATTTTTAATTAAGTTAGTTCGGTTGACCGTTGCTACTGAGAACCATATTAGATAAACTGGACTTGTGTCAATATCGAAAAAAAAAAAAAACTAGGTGCATTGTAATGTTTAATGAGCTAGTTTGGTTGACCATTACTACTGAGTAGCGCGTTAGATCCACATTAGATAACCTGGATTTGTGTTAATATAAAAAAAACTTAGTATCTTCTAATATCTAATGAGTTAGATTGTTTGTTTATTATTCTGAGTAGTGTGTTAGATCCACATTAGAAAGCCTGGACTTGTGTCAATATTAAAAAAAAAAGAAGACAAAAACAACAAAAATCACCAATGTTTTTAAACAAGAACAGTGTCTAATACGAAGATCATTAATCTACTTTCAAGAGGAATAAACGGAAATTACATTAGCTTTTATTGGCTGAAAATAGGAAGCTTTATTGCAATTCCCTTGGTTATGTTTTAATTAAGACGTGGAAAGCAAGATACAATTTTGTATTCCTTACATTCCGATTGTAATAAATTAGATATAACAGCAGTAAAATGCTCCACGTTTCAAAGGCTTTTGATGTCCAATATGAAAATAAGCTCTCAATATTAGATTTCATGAAAATAACATCGACATACAAATCTGCTATTTCTACTTGATCTTTAAAGAGAAAAACAATTGCTGTAATCAATAACTGAAAATTCATCTCCTCATAAAGATTTATTGGCATGACTAAACTGTGTGTCATAAAATTAAGATGGGATCTTTTACTGAGGACTTTATTTGGTTTAAATTTGGAAGTTCTGAATATCATGAGTTTCGTGACTAATGAGGAAGAAGGGCTTGGAGAACCTGATACTAAAAGGCTAGATAGAGGGAAAAAGAGACAGGGGAAAGCAGCGGATAACATATTTGAGGGACCTAATCAGTTGGATGAGAGAACGAGGATTGCACGGTGTAACAGGAGAAGGCGTGCTCAGAGCCACCAGGGATAGGGAAACGTGGAAAGCCATGATAGCCTACGTCCTGAAGGGACAGGGCACATAGAAGAAGAAGAAAGTGTGTCTCTTTGCTATCTCTCCCAATCCCTGTTCTGCCGACCCGAGCCCGTTAGGTTATGCTCGGGCCACTTGCCTTCAATATGTCCTGCCAATATCAGATTTTCCAAGTCCCCTTTTCTCATTATGAATCCTAGGAATTTCAACTGTTTCTTTCATATGTTAATAGAAGTCTCTTTTCGTTTCCGTTTTTTCGAAACTTTTGTCGTGTTCAATCCACGGTATTTGTTGGACTTTTTGGTACATATATATACTGTGCTGACAGCCATGAGCCAACTCATTTTATAGTTAACATATAGAAGGCTTAATATATATATATATATATATATATATATATATATATATATATATATATATATACTTGATTATCTTAAGTTTCTTCTTCATCTATAATGAGATGGTCCAGCATTCGCTGCCTTATAGAAGCACAGATTTTATATGACAGCTCAGTTCTCTATTTTTGTTTCTAATGCAATTTTCCTGTTTCTTAATACTTTATTTAACTTTTGGAAGGCGTTTTTCGCTATCCCAATGCGCCTTCAGATTTCGGTTTTGCATTTTTCATTTAAGATTTAAATTTTTACACTTGCTTGATGTTGGTATCTCCAATTCGCATGATGGTCTTTTTTTCTGACAGCCATACATCCGTCTTACAGTTGATTTTAAGTTTTTCATCTCACTTTGCTATATTCATGTAGTCCCATTTCCGTGTCTATAGATAACAATGTGTTATCTATATATCTAATGTACTTAAATCTGTGGCCACAAATAAGGAATCATGGTAGGACTTCTTATTCTCTCAGGATTGCTTCGCTTCAGAGGTTTGATTCAGTTAAGTGCCATACGTCATACACGCATTAGGCAATCATGTCTCTTTCGAGACATGACATACTGGACAGAAGATTATCCCGCAGTAGGTTACCTTGCTTTCTGCGGTAGACTGGTTGCCAGACAAGGCTATAGAACCCAATCTGTCCTATTATTTAATCCATAACTGGAAGGAAGAGACTGATTAATGCCTTTCCCAAGGGTATTTGTACGGAAGTGAATGCAAAGGATTCAACTGGAATTTGAACCCTAATTTGTCGTTCCGAGTCGATATCAACTGCACCCCATCTGAAAAGAGAAAGTCTTCTCTTACGCCCCTTTCTATTTTTGTGTTTTTACTGAATCCATTTTCTATACTCACGTAGGCAATTTGCTGTCAGTATAAATTCTGGATTATTCTAATATCCTTTTCAAATAAATCAAGTTTACCTAGAATTTGTAAGGTTTTTTTTTGTTGTGGCGTATAATCTATAGAACATAGGTGTACATCCCTTCGCCTTTTTATTGCTTTTGCTGGTATTATTCTTAGCATAAATATCACACTTTTTGTTCCAATGTCTTAAATGAAGATGCACTGATCTTGCGCTACTTAATGTTTAATTCTCCTCTGCTTTCTATACATCAGAATTAAGAAGGTAAATTTTCTTATATGACTCGTAAGGCAGATTGTTCAGTAAGATTCAAATTCCTTTTCACCTGCCTTCTTAGGCATAGCTATGGATCTATATACTTAGGTCCACATCGTCGTAGTAATTTTCATTTAGTTGGCCCGCTATGGATCTATATACTTAGGTCCACATCGTCGTAGTAATTTTCATTTAGTTGGCCCGCTATGGATCTATATACTTAGGTCCACATCGTCGTAGTAATTTTCATTTAGTTGGCCTGTAAATCATCTAAGCTTGCCAGCACTTTTTTTTACAATTCCATCTGGCCCTGCTGCTTCGTTCTTCTGCTGCTTTGTTCTTCTTCAATTTATCATATGCTAATTTCACTTCAGACTTTAACATTGCTTTTTTTTTTATATTTCTGTGTAATGCAGATCATGTTTTTTTTCGTCGTAGAAGAGTTTTACG
Organism: Ascarosepion bandense; assembly: GCA_037127315.1. NCBI lineage: Eukaryota > Metazoa > Mollusca > Cephalopoda > Sepiida > Sepiidae > Ascarosepion > Ascarosepion bandense. The sequence goes on from JBBBDQ010000207.1 coordinate 301,542, forward strand.
ATGTATTCGCTTCATCTCTGAAATATTTTTCTTTCTCCATTATCAGTATCACTTTGACGGATAATCATGTCTTTTGTCCTGTGAATCCTCTTATTCTTTTATACATATTCGCTTTATCTGTAATAATCATTCTTTCTATATCTACTCACTTTTCTTTGGATCATTGCCTGCCTTCAATTGTTCCCAATTTCTGTGCTTTATCTTGGCATTGTTTTAATGTCTTTTCATCTTGTAAAGAATTTTATCTGCCATCCAGTCCTTTTGTTTGTCTTGTTTTCTATCGGATGATCTTGTTTACTGAACATATCAATTAATATTATTATATATTCAAAGAAACGAATCATTTATACACCGTTCAACAAATAAGTAATGTTAACGACAAACCCCGTACTTCAGTTTATATATGACAAAAATCTTTCAGGTGTATTTCTGAAATTTCGATAGAATTCTGGAAATTAAAACGAAAACGATATATTTAAAGTAAAAAAATAAAGTCGCATTTTGATATACAGCTTAGTGTAGAAATTAATAAACGTTCCCTGCTGGTTACAAAAGTTTATACGTTGTTAAATACTTGAATGTGTGAAAAAGCATTTGAAAAGGTTTGATTCGTTTATGAAAAGAAATTAGAAAAAGAGACTTGTTTCTCACCGGTAAAATTTGTAGAAAAAATATATAACTGAAGAATCCCTCTTATTATCTCGTCTGTCTTCTCAAAGAGTTGTTTGTGGTAACAATAAGCAGTAATTTTGCTAACGTTTTAACATCAATTGTACTTTACATTCAGTAAAACGAATAACTGCAGGACAGCCAACACAACAAAATATAATTTTATTCACAATTAATAAATTAACACAGTAAACAAAGATAATTAATTCTTTATATAAGTAACGTGGTCAAGTGCATATTATATCGCGAAATAAATGAGGAATTTTTTTTTTCAAATGGAGTGTTCTACGTTTCTGTTGCAGGAAGAGAAGGGTTTTGTCAGATGGTGCAAGGGTCTCGTTTCGCGTCAATTGCGGAAGAATTCAGTCTACTTCATCCTATTGACATTTTATTTATCTACTTTTCTATTTAAATAGTCATTGTTATCAAATTCTTCCATTTATTTTACAGTTTACGTTACAAAAACTCTCGTAATGAGTAAACCGACTTCATTATTTTCTTTTTTTCGAGTGAAAACTTTTCCGTTATTTTATTTATATATTTGATTGAGTTTCCCTTTCGTTCTAAACGAAATGTGTAGATCGGAAAACTGCATTTAAGATTAAGAGATAAAATATTTCTTATAGAGGAGGTTTGGCTTAAGAGGAATGATCGAAAGGGTAGACCCAAAATAAAGAGAGAGAACAGTAGTAGAGGCAGAAGAAAAGAAAAACGCTTCTTTTTTTTAACGTGGGCATAATATATTCTTCTGCCCATTGCCGAATGAAAATAATAAATAAAAACGTAAATATCAATTGGTAGCAATCAAGAAAGCGGAGAGAAATCAAAAGAAGCTTAATTAGTGGAAAATAAGGGACTGTTTCATTTCTTAATCATTTTCTTATTTTATTTTTTCTTTGTTTTCTTTTTATGATGCTTTATTTGTTGTATGTTCTTCATTCTTGTTTATTTTTGCTTTATTCCTTATTTGAATTTATGTTGCTTGGTTTGTTGCGTTGTAAATATTTCACTCAACCTCGAAATAAGTTACCAAGGCCTTTATTGCCCCAACGGCTTTGGCTGTTAGACAAATGCAACATATGTCGCAGGTCAGCCAGGGTGACCCTCGGCTTCAAGATACATGGTCGGCAATGGCAGTTGATAGCAAACTTCACGACCTTCCGCAGTTCCATTCCACCTTGGCACCGAATCACCGCTTTTTGGAGGCCAAAATCTGTTGGCTGACAACAGCTGAAAGTAAAGGAAAATGAGTTTTAAATAATCCATAAAACACTTTATTTCTATTGTTGTCTAAACATGTATTATATGATTTTATGCTGAGACACATACACAAGCATGCGCACACACACACACACACACACACACACACACACACACATATATATATATATATATATATATATATATATATATATATACCTTCACAATACAGAAAAGTACTCGTTAATAACACGAGTGTAATACATCATGAAAAAAAATGCAGATTCTCGAGACTATATAAGGAGCAAACAACCAACTCTAAGTTAGGTAAAGTATACCAACAATTATTTAAGATGTTTACAATAGCAATGTTTTTAAAAATGTTTTGAACAAAATCAAATAAATTACAGTTATACAAATTAAAGTTACCTTCCTTAGATCGAAAGCACGCAAAACTCCATAACTTCAGAAGCAAATTTTAAAATAATTATAACAGAGCGTGTTATTTTTTTACAAAAAATGACATCTATCAGTTATATTAATTGTTTTTATTTTAGCAGTTCATCTCTGAAGATGATCATGGATGAGACTGAAAGTACTTGGGACAATAAAGGAAAGAAAAGAAACTACAGCGCCTTTATTAAAATTAAGAAGTCGATTAAAGAATTGGAAAAGTTCAGAATAAAAATTGATATAATATGTCCAGATTATTCAACAAAACATGCTTGAATGATATGTTGTTTAAACACACACACACACACACACACACACACACACACACACACGCACGCACACGCACACACACATATATTTATATATATATATATATATTAGGTTGTTACAAAAATAATGGCCGCTCGAAGTGTTGTACTTTGAAAAGCCATTTTAACATATTATTCCCTGTATATATTAGATGAAGATGAATTTTTGTATGCATAATATTTAATGTGTGCTCTATGATAGAAATATTCTTGAATCATAGAAGTCCTTAATTATGGACATGACAAAAGATGATCTTTGTTTACTTTTCTTACATGAGTTCAAACTTGGGCAAAGTGCCTTCCAAACTTCTGCCAATATCAACAGAGCATGGGGAGTTGGGTCCACACGTGATCGGACAGTACGAAGGTGGTTCCGGAAATTCCGTACTGATAATGAAAATTTGGAATATGAAGAAGGTAGAGGACGGTCATGTAGTCCTGACAACGAGCAATTGTAAGGAGTTGTTGAGCAAAACCCGCGTCAAAGTGTCAGAGAAATGTCGCAGACGCTTGCTGACAGTACTGCAACATTTTCGCGCCATTTGGCAAGGTGAAAAATCTCGATAAATGGGTTAATGATGATTTCAATGAAAATCAAGAACTTAGGCGTTCTGAAGTGTGCTGGATGCTCTTTCTGTGTAACATTAATGATCTCTTTCTTGAACGACTAGTCACTTGTTATGATAAGTGGATGCTTTATGATTACCGTAAACGATCAGGTGAATGGTTTGATCCTGATGAGTCCCCTAAACATTTCCCAAAATCAAAGTTGCATCATCTAAAGATTATGGTAGCTGTCTGGTGGTCTGCAAGTGGTGTTATCCGCTACAGCTTGCTGGAAGCCAATCAGAGCATTACTGCAATCAACTTACTAAAATGCATGCACACCCGCAAAAAAAAAAAAATGAAAACTGCATTGGTAAATCGAATTGTGGTCCAATTCTGCTCGACGATAATGCGCGGTCACATGTTGCAAAAACTCACAGATTTGGGATTCATCCGGAAAACATTTTTTCAATTCTTCTTTTAAATTTTCACATTATTATTTTTAAACTAGTCACTTGTCCACTTATACTTTTGCAATAAATATTTATAAGTAAATCACATAACTGGAATAATTACATCCAGTCAGTACCGAATAAGTGTATAGTATTTTTAACGCATAAGCCTTAACTTTTACGCACTCTTACGAAATGAAACGTTAAAAGTCATTTCATCTTAGCAAATAATTTCTCACCCAACACACCACGTGCGATACCCGAATTTCTTTTGAATATAGGTTTTCCGTTTGCTTTACATGTGACTTTGTTGATTATTGTGATATTATTAATATTAAATTAAACCAAGCTCTAAATTAATAAGAATAAAACCGGGACACAACAGTAGATTGAAATTAAAACCTGACGAGTGAGGACGGCATAATGATGCTTGCATGAACGTTCGAAGTTGGCATAACTGTGCTCAGTTAAGTGACAAACTTTTCCACATTATATATATATATATATAATCTGACCATTGAATGGCTAATGTATGTCCGAAAGTATTGTTTATAGAGCACGAATTCATTCGGATGATAATGATGTTAAATTTTACGTTGGATAACGCTGGATAACGATCAGGTGACAGTTGTTGCGCATGACGCTCCTTACCCCCCAGGGGAGGAATCAATTCCCTTAGACTCAACCCCCATCACGCCATTAAGCATCATATTTTACGGTACCTTACTAATACTTATTTGATTTTATGGTTTCCAAACTTTTTTAAATTGTATATATTTTATCAGTCAGTTAAGTGCCATACGTGGTACACGCTTGGGCGATCATGTCTCGAAAGATATTTTATCATTCATTCAAAATTTGTATATAATTTATTATTGTTAATAATAATAATAATAATAATAATAATAATAATAATAAAAGTTGTACATAAATATAGCATGGGTGCATTATTAGGTACCCTGGGAAAAAGTTAAATTTTAGTGCATGTTCGAACCAAATGGGGAAGGATCAGTTCTTATGATTGTGTAATGTTTTAGAATTGTGATTAAAACGAGCTAAGAGTTGGATAGTTACTTATTACCGACTTCTCTTCACTCTTCCTTCAGCTTTTTCCAACAAATAATGTAAATAATTAGTAAATAAAATCGCTTTTCAGACCTTTTGGCTTGGATCAAAGTGTAGTGTCTGCCACCAGATAGATGAATTCTCAGTTGTGTCTCTGCGGACACAGCGCAACTGAAAATATTATCAAGAGGTGCCCGATCTTACCACAGGAATTCCTCCCTCTAATGGCTCGCCTAATTTTGAAAACCTATGATCTTCCACATCTTAAAGGGACATATCGTACAAATGAGAAGAAGAAGAAGTTATATCAACACATAAGAATGAAGAAGAGTCTAGAGAGAAGAGACGAATTTTTGCGCATCAAAAAAGCATTGGACGAAAATGACAATATAACAGACATTTTGAAAGATACTATGAGAATAATTTCACAATATATATCCTCAATATATATCGGAAAGAAAGTTACTGCAAAACTTCAGTAAACATAAATCTTTTTTAAAAACATGATAAAAACAAAATTCTATAGCAACTTGAATACTTCTGTGACGTTTTACGAGGCTGTTTTTTTGGGGTTTTTTTGCTATAAGACCTAATTTAAGTTGCGATAAAATTCCTGTATTATTTTTTACAATTTCTTCACATGCTCATTAAGAATTTTACTTTTACCTACAACTGGTTTCCTATCAACTTCGGATTAGTGAATGAGACAATATATAAGTATTGAGATATACATGCTTTTTGAATTATGTGTTATCGTCAAAGTTGCAAAATTCAACATTTATGCTTAAGAACACGCCTAATAGTTAAATTGGAATATACATAGATTAAAAATTAATATTTGTTTCTTTTTTAATTTCTTTGGGTGAATATTATCTATGATTGCAATTATGAGAACTGTAAAATAACATGTAACTAAAATTCTCCAAAAATGTATGCAAAAGTTCTTTTTACGAAAACAGGCAGGATAAAAAAGAACGAAAACATTAATTAGGGAAATAAATATTGACTTTTTTATTAACGCATTTTTTATATTAAAACTGAAGCTAAGAGACTGATAAATCCCCTAGCAAAATTATGGAATTATCACAATAAGATGATATTCACTTAAGTTTTTCTAATATTTATCAATAAATAAACAGATATTATTTTTATATAAAAGCTGAACATTCTGACATCATAAAATATACATTAAACACACTAGATTAGATTATTTAAACTAATCGTGTAGTTTTCTCAATATTTATAGAGTGAAATATAGAATAAACAAATGTTGAAAAAATTGTGGGATGATCTTTTAATTCGCCTTCTTAAAACAAATACATTGCATTCATCAACACATTGCATCTTTAAGACAAATACCAGCAGAATCCTAGATATGCAAATCGGTGTATGGTTAGAAGAGTGATCAAGCCAATCTCAGCAAACAGTTGGGCATACCTAATTGAACGGAAATATGTCTTCAAAAATTGTCAACTGTAATAGGTTCGAAAAACTCATTTAAGAAGGTAAAGTACATATTTGGTGAAAATCTGAAAAAAATAGGATGGTAGACTAGGCAAGGTATCACAGCATTAGGATAAAAATAACTACCTTAAAAATAGAAAATGAAAAGCAAGCGGGTCGAAACAAAGAGTTCATTTTTCTGGCAGAACTTTGAGAAATTGATTGAATGAGATTTACATACAAAAAGCCAGATGGAAACCAGCGCTAACACAAAAAGTGAAGAAAATCAGATTAAAATGGGCTAAGGTGAAATAATCATAATGTAATGATTAGATTGATATTCAGTGATGAATCAATAATCTGTATTGTCATTCACATGAAACATATGAAGAAAACAAGTAAATTTCCAAAGTCCTTCATTATAAGTGCTGTTTATTAATTTCAAGAACCAGAGATACGGACAGTCATGACCTCCACGATCAATGCATATGTGTCCATCAAAATCCTGAACAATTTTTCGTGATGATATAATCTTTCAGGATGATAATGCATCTTGTTACAGAACAAAAACGATTACAGTTTTTCTTCATGAAAGACATCTAAAATCATTAAGGCTAGTAAACAATTCGGATTTAAATCCAATTGAAAATTTATGGTGGGAATTTAGAAAAGTGGTTTATAAGAAGGCCATCATTCAACTAAGATTACCATTCGGGAAAAGTTAGAAACACTTTGATAAATAATATTACTTTATATCAGTGAAATCCACACCTGAAAGAATTAAGGTTGTCATAAAAAGTCAAGAAGAGAAAAGTATTAATTTTCATTTTTTCTTGTGTGATTTCCACAATATATTTCCTCACTATTGGACTATTGTATAATATTTTTCTCTGTATATCTTAGAGAAAATTATACCGATAATTTAAATAATTTAATCTAATATGTTTAAGGTATATTTTAAAAAGCTTGATCAATCAGCTCTTAAAAAATATTTTTTTTTATCTGTATTAAATGCTAAATATAAATCAACGTAAACATCGTTGAAGTGTAACAATTCTATGATTCCTGGCCTAGTACGATAGCTGTTTGCATTTCTGGTGACGGATTTGTCATCGCCTCCTTACTTTGGGTTCATCAGTGATAAAAAGAAGTCAAATCAGAAAGTGATATTTAAATCATTCCATATATCTAGCCACACACACACACACACACGAGCGTGTGCTCACATACAAACAATATAAATACATACATTCAAAAACATGTTTAGTGCAATAACATCAATACATTCCGTCTATCCAATCTTTTATTAACTTTTTAAAATTTCCAAATTACTTGTTTTATATAATCGATAAATTTACCAAAGTTAATTTTTATCTTATTTTTACGAATACTTTCGAATGTTGATACATTTGTTTTCAAAATCTGTGTCTTATGTATGTTTATGTAATTAATTAAGCAAAAACAGTTATATAAATATATTGTCGATATTATTCAACCAAATATGTTTGAAAAAAATCTTGCTGCTCAAATATACCTTTTTTTAATATATATCAGTACCTCCAACGATTCCTTAAAAGATGAGTTTGTATGATTAGAAATGACCCAATTTTCATGTTATTAAGAGAAAAACCCCCAAATATTTTATTATTAAATTATATTATTTATTCCTTTTTAGAACCTTCAAAATTTTGGGTATTTTTCTTTTTTTCTTTTTTTTTTTTTGTATCAGCGGATTATCATAAATTAGTATGTAAACTTTTAGCGTACTTTTGTACTGAGAAACACATTAATTTGAAAATTATTGCAAAATTAAATAATGAAACTTTCAGGATTTATTCCCAAATGAATGAACCTATTTTAGAAATGTTTATGTTTAGAACATTTTGGTAAAATATTTTTATTTACATCTATTACCATTTAATTTATTTTATTTAATTTTATAAGATTTTTGAGAAATTCTTTTTTGTAAGGCTTAATATTTATATCAGTTATAAGCACAAGTCATGGATAATGTAAATCATTAATTTTCTTTGTAAGACACGAAATCTACGCCTAATCGTAAAATAAAAAATACAATAAAAAGTTTTAAATCTTTTAAAATTCTGAACCGGTTATGTGATATTTTTTATTAAGTAAAAGCTATACTAAGAGAAAAAGCTTACTACAATTCAGTGACCCCCTAATATTTTAAAAATAAATACGGACGACTATAAACGGCATTACAAGAATATAAGAGTTTTACTATATTTAATTTAGTACCTAATATTCACCGGATGTGCGTTATGGTGCAGTGGATAACGGCTCGGAACGAGAAATCGGGGAGTCGAGTTCAAATTCCAGTTGAATTCATTGCATTCACTTACGCGCAAATACTCTTGGGAAATGTTTTAATCCGTCTCTTCCTTCCAGTTATGGGTTAAATAACAGGACAGATTGGGTTCTATAGCCTTGGTCGGCAACCAGTCTACCGCAGAAAGCAATGGCAGCCTACTGCGGGATAATCTTCTGCCCAGTCAGTTATGTCTCTTTCGAGACATGATCGCCCAAGCGTGTATCACGTATGCCACTTAACTGACTGACTGACCTAATATTCAATAAAACGTCAGATGAATTAGAATATTTTCATATTTTTAAAGATTACTGAATAATTAAAATAAATATATATATGAAAAGACGGTCACGTTATATTCGTCAACTTTACTGATATGTCCTCCGTTGAAAAAATTCAACACCTCATAAAAACCCCTACACCCGTGTTAAAACTCCTTTCATGCGATATTTTTAACTAAAAGTAACTAATATTTGTTTCAAAACAGATTAATTAAACTTTAAGCGGGGTAATTTTTCTCAAATAAAGTTTCAGAAAAATATATTTTATCCTTATAAAGCGAATTACGTTGTACTCGGAGAATAGTAAATATGTCTAAAATCAGCCATTTTCAGCGATTAAAAAAATTCCAATCATTTGAAATCGTTTTGAAATACAGCAAAGTATTGTGATTATTGGAAACGTTAAATTAAATCTATAAACTTGATATAAAACTAAAATAAAAATTTCAGTAAAAGTTTTCAAATTTTAAAAATTCATTTTAAACTTTAGGTAACGCTTTTTTCTCCGCCCCCCTTTTTTTGGAGGTAGCTAGATATATATGAAAGGATGCAGTTCTCGGTTTTACTCACTTCCAAAGATATGATCAACTGACTGAACAACAAAGATTGTGTTTTAAAAGGCTTCTTGTGGCGAAAATCACTCTGAGTCGCCTAGTATAATACAACTTCATAAAACAATGATAATTTACCTGCATGAACGAGTTATACGTGTGAGATTACTGTTGACTTCGGTATACGAATAGCATTGTCCTTTACAACCAAACGTTTTGATTCTCTTGGGTTGACACCGACCGGCATGATCTGCTGGGGGGTAAATATTCATCACCAATCCTCGTACACCGCATTTAGTATTGTTATTCGCTGCTGAGAGACGCGTGTAAGAGATTGCAGATGGAGGTCCGAATGCCAATATTGCTGGAAATAACACACTTACGGCGTAAACGTATATACTACCTGCAAGAGAAAGATGAAAATTTTAAACGATATATCATAGAGTTTTACTTTTCCTAAGATTTACAAAGTGTCCGTCTAATAAAATAGGTGTACTGTCTTCAAAATGAAATGATGCCCAACACAAGCATATAGTCAAATGAAAAATTAGGAAAAGTGTGTACTAACCATCTTTAATAAAAAAAAAAAACACCTTTCCAAATAGCAACTGATTAAAAATGTCAGAACTTTCTTTCTTTCTCTTTGTCTATATACACGGTGAGATGGAGAAATTGTCATCTAAATTACGCAAGATTTAAAATAAAAATGGCATCTCATTTTAACAGATATATTTACCAAACTCACACAAAAATATCTGGAAATACTAAAGAGAAAATTTATTAAATAAATTTGCCATGGGTTTCAACAACGGCCTCCAGACGACTTCGAAGTTTACTGCAACTCTTCCGGGCGGTCTCCTTGTTTACGTTGCCATAATCCTTGCCTTCAGTTAATCTTTACAAAGAGTTTTGTTTGTCTCTCGCTCAACCGCGCCTCACACATAATATTCAAGGGTGTTGCAGTCTGGGGGGGGGGTGTAGGTGTTCAGATCTAAGGGGTGATATGGTCGCAGAACTTATCTGACAGCCATGATTGTGTTCTCCTGTTTGTGTGGCATAATACCGAGTCCTGTTGTCAGATATAGGGTCTTCCAGCAGCCACTCTCTTGACCAACGGCAGCACTATCTCTTCAAAGCACTTGGTGTAGGCTTCAGTGTTAAACCTGAAGCAGTCAACAACAAATTCCGGAATTTTCTTTTCCATCATAAAGATCAGAATGATTTTTCTTAACTTCCGAGCCTTCGTAACAATCATTAGACTTATCCAACTTTTTCTAGACCATATGTACTGGCCTCAGATAGACATTTAAACACTCTGTGTTGAAACAACGTCCAGCCGAATGCCAAGCAGTACAACATGCCGTTTATAAATTTCTGATGAGATGAATTGCGTCATGATGCTTATTTTCTCACAGACGCTGCTGAACTGACCGTACTAAAAACGAAAAAAAACAAAGCACATGCGATACATTACAATATAAGATGGCGACATAAAACTTAGTGGGGAATATCCAATTTCAACGCGTTATTTTAAAGCATGCATTTTTCGACCACTTCTAAACAGAGAATGAAGAAAATTCTAAGCCCAGAGATTATTTTAGGTAAAGGAAGGGGTTGGGATATATATATATATATATAAATTCAGATAAAACTTAGTGGGGA